>JAKSZU010000076.1:779260-888737 GCA_026018925.1 Tupaia tana
CCTCTCCTGCAAGCACATGCACCCATGGCAAATAAAAACAAATACATAAATAACTTTGTTGAGAAAGCTCTGCAGTGGCGCAGGGAGCCTGTCACATGGCACAGGAGGTGGCTAGGAAGCCACCGCTGCCAGGTGTTCGTGCTTGGCGGACCGTTTGTTTGCCTTGCAAAGTGGCCAAGGCTGGTGCTCCAGGGCGGGCGCCTGCCGCCTCCCCTGCGCACCTGCTGGATCACCTGGGTGGACTCACCTGGGAGGGCAGCAGGAGGTCCCCGTCTTCTGCCTGCCACAGCTAAACCACGTTGGGCACGTCTCCATCACTGCGCGACACCAGAAAACACACGCGTTTGGCACGCACGGAAAGAAACGCTTCCTGCTTCCCTGAGAGTCCCCGTGCCACCCGCCTCTCCAAAACAAGTCCCCATTCTCCTCCCGCAAGCTGAGGCCGCCGAGGGTCGAGCTCAGGCTGGAAACGCAATGGACCGGGGCAAGCGGCGGCGCTGACAGCCAGGCCAGAGCTCGCCCTCCGGACGCTTGAGCCAGGGGCCGCGGCGCGGACGCCCCAGGGGTGCGCCAGGGAACAGACCCTCAGGGGCCCGGCCGCAGAGGGGCTCCGGCTCACACAAAGCGGGGGCTGTGCCCGGGGAGCGGGGACCGCGCACAAAGGCTCGGGGAGCGCGGCTAGCGGTCCCCAGCCCTGGGCGTCCGGGCGGAGAGCCAAGGGGACGTGAGGCCCAGAACACCACAGCGCGCGCCGCAGCAGCCCCCGCTCGCCGGCTCCCGGCCCTCCCCTCGCCCTCCTACGGATTTCGGCAGTTCCCCAAAAGGATGAGGGGCGGGGAGGAGGGAAGCAAGCCGAGCGGCGCCAGGCTGACCTTGTCCCTGAGCCCCTCCCGGGCGAGAGCAGGGCAGCAGGACCTGAAAGACGCCCAGCAGGAGGTTCACGGCCGCGGTCCCGTGGCTGTAGCAGCTGGGCTGCGGGCATCGTGGCCCACTCGCGGCCCCGCCCCCGGCCCGCCGCTCGCCCAGCGCGCAGGTGTGCCCGGGATCGGCGTGGCACGCGGGGCGCAGGCGCACGGGGCGCGCGGCGCCCGTCGCCCGTGGGGCCTGGGCGGACGAGGAGCCGCCGCCTCGAGGATATTAAATAGCGCAGTGGCGGTCAGGAAGCGAGAGGGCGGCCGCATGACTGCTGCCGGGGGCTGCAGGGAGGATATCGGGTGGCTGCGAAGTCTGTAATTTAGAATCTAAAGAGCTCTCCAAGACCCGCGAGGCTGACCTTAGCGCCGAGCGCCCAGTACCCTAGGTGGACACGGTCCAAGGTGTGACAAGTGGGGAAGCCTCCGGCAGGCAGGGGTGGACAGGAGGGTGACTGTGGCTCCGAAGACGGCAAGACTCAGCCAGTCTCTTGTGGGAGGGGACCGCGGACTTGGTCAGTTTGCTACTTCTGTTGCTAGCGGCCTTTCACTAGGACAGCTAAGTGCTATTTGGAAATAGATTCTCTAGCCCTTTTGATTTGGGGGTTTGTTTTTTGTTGCTTATAAACCCAAAAAATCTAAGTTCTTTTAAGTTAATATCATGCCTTTGCCAGCAGGCCTTGCTTGGTAACCCAAAGTGTTGGCAGTCTCGATTTTCAGGGGTTGGCTCGCTGTTGGCGGCGTGCATGAAATTCAGAGTCTGAGCAAGTACCGATAGTGAGGAGAGCAGAAGTGAAGGCACACCTGTCTGCCTTCTCTGATCCTCCGATTAATTGCAGCTGGTGCCTTGCAGTCTGGACTAGAAACGCGGTGGTCCCAGGGCAGGAGGGGTGACGGAGAAGGACCGAAAGAATGATGGATCCTCCCTCTCCCAAAGGCACGACACAGCGCTATGAATCCAGCCTCACGCCCTGTCGGTATCTCAGGGTTTAATAGCCTCATTGCATGTCAGACTTCGCCTTTAAGAAGATGAGCATAAATGTAAGTTGCGCCTTTAAGAAGGTTAGCCTAAATGTAAATTGCCGATGTGGAAAAAAGTCACTTTGTGTTATGCAACAGAACACCTCAGCAGCATCTGCTCCAGGCTGCTTTCTCCATCCATTCCTTGCCAACATCATTCCAGAGCGGGGGTCCTCGATCCCATTACTTTACTTTCTCTTTTTTTTTTTTTTTTTTTTTTTTTTTTTTTTTTTTTTTTTTTTTTTTTTTTTTTTTTTAACCAGAGAGAGACAGAGAAAGTAAGAAAGCGAGCCACCCTGTTCAGGATTCGAACCACAATTTTTTTTATTTGTTTATCTTTTTTATTTATTTTTTGCATGTGCCCCTTGGACTCTGAAGGGACACCTCTACCCTGTTAAAGGGGCCGTCATGAGGCTGGCAGTTGGCTTGGTGGTTAAGGGCAGTGGACGGCCAACCGTGGTTCAAGTCTCAGACCTGGCGCTTTGCTTTCTTGCTTACCCCGTCCCTGACCCTGTTCCTCTCTGGTCAAATTAAAAATAAAGTTGAATGAAGTAACTTTTTAATGAATAAATGAAAGGCCCTAATGAGGATACCTACTCGGCTCACCTGGGCAGTAACTGCACCTTCAAAGTGTGTCTCTTCTGGGCCTAGTTAGTTACTGTATGAACTCGAAGTCCTCTGTGAGTATGGTATTGGGTTGTCAGAAAAGTCATGGCACATTTTTACATAGAAAAAATATAGGGGCCAGCAGCTGGCATGGTAGTTGGGGCACTGGACTCCCATATGGCTGTCCATGGTTCGAGTCCTAGACCTGGCAGCTTACTTTCTCACTTTTCTCTTTCTCCCTGGTGAGTACACATGCACTGTAGCAAATTGAAAACCTAATAATAATGCCGCTAAATAAAATGAAATAAATAACTCTTTTTTTAAAAAGTAAAGAAAAAGTACATCATGACTTTTCCAACCGCCCAATCTCCTAATCTAGTCTTGAAAATATTGCTCCATTTTATGTCCCCTCTGAGTCCCCAGAATACGCTTACCAGTTACATATAAAATAGGGTGAACAAAACACATATTTGTGTCTAGAAATACATTATTTTTGTTATCTAAATAATAGGAGCTCACGAAAGCATTCTCATATTTGTTTCTTAATCTTCACAAGTCTTTGTCAGTCTTACAAATGGCTTATCAACAGGGAAATTCATTTAGTTATTTCTCATGTCATCCTCTGAACCAGGATAAACATAAAGGAACTTGCTAAAAATGTATAATAAGCTCTAGGTAATTTTTTCTATTGGCTTAAAGTGCATTTATTTAAACAATAAAGTGGGAATACAACGGGGAGGAAATAATGACTGAAAAAGAATATAAAAATGTATCTAGCAGGCCAGCTCCTTGACTTGGTAATTAAGGCAGCTTCATGCCACATAGTGGACTACATAGTTCGAGTCCCAGGCCTAGCAGCTTGAAAAACATGTTGGGAGTGTGTGCCCAAAATTCTGAAAGGAGAGTGAGATGGAGGAGAAGGTATTGTGTCATGACCATGACCGTGTCCCATGAGAGACATAGTCTACTCTTTCTTCTTTCTGTCTTTCCCTGGTCAGTGTATATACCCTCTAGGACACACACACACACACACACACACACACACACACACACACAGACAATGTAGGTTTGAGATTGTAACAAATATTCCCAGCCAAACCCATCTGTTTGATTATGTTTATTGATTGATAGTTGTAGCAGGGTGGACTTTGTTTATTAGTATTTTTATTGTAATTGAAATTACTCATGGGGCTAGATTACTATAAATAGTGCTAGAATTAAGAAGATGAGAAAAGATAGGAAGTTCAGTTTGATTAGTCTTTTTGATTAGAGATTTTAAGTGAGGCTGCGAGTTGTATATTGGAAACGGATTTTGGTAGGGCTGCTTCTTGTCATGTTATATCTAAAAGTATTGATAGGTTTTGACTTATTTATTTTTTAAATTAATTAATTAATTATTTTTTATATACATTCAATGACATTGTTTAGCTTATGAAGTGAACATTTCAATATGTGAACATTTCTCCCCAGTCCAGTTGATTGAAATATCTCCAACAGATTACACCACACCTCCCATCCCATCAATGCTTTGCCTCTGTATCCCGCCTCCTCTATGGAATACTATTCAGCCATAAAAACCAACAAATCCCTGGCCTTTGAGAGAATGTGGAAGAATATGGAAGATTTACTGCTGAGTGAAGCAAGCCAGGCTCTGAAGGAGAGACACTGTATGTCCCCCTTAATATATACCGAGTATCTGCACTCTATGACCAAAACTGATTGACTAAAAGATATACAAACACAAGAGATGGCTGTGAATGTCAGATGTGGTGTGTGTGGAGGAGAGGGGCCTAGGGAAGGGTATTTGGAGGTTTTGACTTATTTTTAAGCTTGTGTGTGGGACTAGGCAGTTGGATAATAACCTAGTATAGTTGAGAATTTGTGAAATGGTGGTGGGCGGTTGTGTTTTAAGAATAATAAGGTTTAGTTCTATGGCGATGGAGAATCCCATAATAGTTACAAATAGGGCAGTGAGTTTTAGATACAGGGGTAGTTTGTGGGGTAGTTATTGGTATAATGCTATTGGAGATTAAGAATCCTGCAAGGATACTTCCTATCGAAAGACGTTTAATAGAGTTAATTAGAAGTGGGTTGTTTTCATTGATTGTAATAGTTGAGGGGTAGCATGCTTGACCTAGGAGGGTGTAGAAAAAGGTTCATGTGCTATAGATGACCATGAGGGATGTGGCAATGACAGGAGTGAGGAGGGCTCAGGTGTTGATGTATGAGGTGATTGCTGCCTCAAGGATTAGGTCTTTAGAGTAGAACCCTGTTAGAACTGGTATGCCTGTCAGGGCTAGGCTGCCAATTATTAGGACTGATGAGGTGAGTGGTAAGCTTTTTTTTCTTTTTTTTTTTTTTTTTTTTTTTTTTTTTTTTTTTTAAAGTTTTTGCTATAGGGAGTGTGCGCTCGCCAGACAGACAGAGAGAGACATAGAGACAGAAAGCGAGAAATCACCCCCCAGGGGGGATGGTCACGCTGCAATCCCTTCTCCTCCTTTCTCCTCTCGGGATCTTGGGCACGCACGCACACGCGCCCAGCGTGAGTTTTAAGCCACCGGGTCCGGGATGCGAACCACGGTCGACTACGTGGGAGTCCAGCGACATAGCCATTACGCTAACTGCTGGTTCCCGGTGAGTGGTAAGCTTTTATATAGTCCTCCTATTTTATGGTTATCTTGTTCATCATTGAGGCTATGAATGATTGAGACGGAACATATGAATAATATTGCCTTGAAGAATGTGTGTGTGCAGATATGTAGGAAGGCTAAATGGGGTTGGTTGGTTCCAATTGTTACTATTATTAGGCCCAGTTGGCTGGAGGTGGAAAATGCTACAATTTTTTTTAATGTCATTTTGTGTTAGTGTGCAGATAGCTGTAAATAGGGTAGTGATGGCTTTAAGGCATAAGGCTATTGACTGGATTGTTTTGTTTTGTTCTAATAGGGGACAGAATTGAATTAGAAGGAAAATCCCTACTACTATTGTGCTTGACTGCAACAGTGCAGATACTGGTGTTGGTCCTTCTATTGCTGAGGGCAATCAGGGGTGAAGGCCAAACTGGGCTGATTTGCCAGTGGCTTCTAGGAACAGGCCACAGAGTGGGATTAAATTTGTTTTGTCACTAAGTCAGAAGATTTGTTGTAGGTCTCAGGTGTTAAGATTGGTTGTGAATCAAGCTATGGCTAGGATAAATCTGATGTCTCCAATATGGTTATATAGGATGGCTTGTAGGGCTGCTGTGTTAGCATCTGATCATGAATACCACCATCCAATTAAAATAAATGATATCATTCCTACTCCTTGTCATCCAATGAATAGTTGGAACAGATTGTTTGCTGATACTAAGATTATTACTGTAATAAGGAAAGTGAGTAGATATAAAAAGAATCGGTTGATGTAAGGATCTGAATGTATATATCACATGGAAAATTCTATGATGGATCATGTTATGAATAGTGCTACTGGGATAAATATCATAGAAAAGTAATCTGGCTTAAAATTTAGGGATAGTTTTAGTGTTTGTAGTGTTACCCAGTGTCAGTTGGAGATGACTGTTTCTTGTCCAGTGTAAACAAATATGGTGGTTGGGATTATGCTGATGTAGAAGGCATAGGAGGGACCAGCAGTTAGCGTAATGGCTATGTCGCTCAACTCCCATGTAGTCGACCGTGGTTCGAGTCCTGGACCCGGTGGCTTAAACTCACACTGGGCGCGTGTGCATGCATGCCCAAGATCCAAAGAGAATGGAGGAGAAGGGATTGCGGCATGGCCATCCCCTCTGGGGGTTAATTTCTCACTTTCTATCTCTTTGTCTTTCTGGTGAGTGCACATGCCCTATATCAAAAACCTCTCCAAAAAAGCGGGGGTGGGGGTGGGGGAGAAGGCGTAGGAGACAGCTGTCTTTATGTAGTAAGGGTATATATGGGATTTGTATATACTTGTCAGGGTGGCGATAATAGGGATAATTAGGATAATGAGTGATGTTATGATTACAGGTGAGAATATGTTTATTTTATTTGCTGTTGCACCAATTTTTTGGTTCCTAAGACCAACAGATTACTACTATCCTTTAAAAGTAAGAAAACCATGTTGTTATACATGGGACTATTCAGTCAGCAGTTCATGCCATCTTTCTTGGTAAATAAGGAGATTTGAACTTCTATTATTAGATTCACAATCTAATGTTTTGTTTAAACTATAGTTACAGAAAGTAGAGCCTATAATAATGCTTGGCTTTAGTATTAGGAGGAGGAGGGGAAGTAAATGTATAAGGATTAAGCTGCTTTCTCATGTAAATGATGGTTTACTGTTGCTGATGTGGTGTGTGAGTTGAGTGGTAATAAGTATATATAGAGACTATAGTGCTGTGATTAGTATATTAAGTCCTATGAGGATGATGGTTAGGTTAGATCATGAGAATGCTGATAAGATCATTAGTATTTCTCCTACCAGATTAATTGTTGGTGGAAAGGCCAGGTTGGATAAGCTTGCTAGAAGTCATCAGAATGCTATGAGAGGTAATATAGTTTGCAGACCACATGCTAATAGTATTGTTCAGCTGTGCACTCGGTAGTTTGAATTGGCTAAGCAAAATATCATGGAGGATGTTAGTCCATTTGCTACTATGAGTGCTGTTGCCCTGTGAAGCTTCATGGTGTTTGGTTTATGATTGCTACAATTACTAGAGCTATGTGGCTTACGGAGGGGTGGGCGATTAGTGATTTCAGGTCTGTTTGGTGGAGGCAAATAGAGCTTGTTATAATTATTCCTCATATAGATAGGATTAGGAAGGAACGGGTAGGCTATAAATTCTGTTAATGGTCTAATATAATTACAATACGTATTACGCCGTATCCACCGAATTTTAGTAATACAGGTGCCAGAACTACTGAACCGGCAATTGGAGCCTCTATGTGAGCTTTGGGGAGTCATAGGTGTAGGCCACATAGTGGTATTTTTAACTGCCGGAGCCAGCCGGTAGGTAATTGTGGGTACCTGAGTGCAGGGGTGAGGATTAGAAAGAAAGACAAGAGACAAAAGATGGGGTTGGGAGGGCTACAGTTCAGGACTGAAGCCCCGAGTTTATTGCTCCTCATTCTTTTATGCAGAGGGGACAAGGAAGTTCATTTGTTTATTTCTAAGGCCTCTTGGTAACGGTTTCCTACACAAAATCATAGGTAACTATCAAACTATAATCACGAGTACAATCACGGGTTACTGATTTATGATTATCTTATGTATAGAACACCCCGGCCTTTTCCATTCAGGTGATTTTCTCAAGCCAGCAAAGTTGGGAAGGAGTATGGCAACCAGTTCCTCAGGCCACCCTGACCTAAGTCAGGGTCAACATCACATGATGCTAGGCCAAAGAAGCACTAGCTCTGCAAGCCACCCCGACCGTTGCCAGGGTCAACGTCAAAGACGCTAGTCTTAGCAGGCCCCTGTCACACGTGCTCTGCAAGCCACCCCGACCGTTGCCAGGGTCAACGCCAAAGACGCTAGGCTTAGCAGGCCCCAGCCATGTGACAGGGCAATGCTTTGTAACTGGCTCCCTACATTTAACTATAAAGGCCATTATGCAGGCTAGTCATAGCAGGCCATTAGATCAGGATACTGGCAGGGGTTTGTGGAGTAGGGTGATTAATGGAAAGTTAAATGTTCCTATTACATTTTGTAAATAGATTAAGGCAGGAATGGGTTGTTCAGCCTTCAACAGGAGGTGGGTCTGGGTCAGGGTCAGGGTCAGGGTCATCATGGCCAGGCCCGTGCCCGCCCCGCCAGATGCATCACTGCTGCTCACCCAAACGTGTTGGGCTCCTCCACGACCTTCATCTGTGTGGCTTCAGTGTGCGCGGGTCCTACCGGGAGCGGGGTGGTGAGTGGAGGGCGGGGGACCGGGGATCAGGTAGCTGGGAGGTCAGGCTGGCGGGGAGCTGGGGTCCGGGGGGCTCTGGGGGTCCGGAGGGCGGGGAGCTGGGAGGTCTGGGTGGGGTCGGGCAGGTGGGGAGCCAAGGAGCCAGGGAGCCAGGGATCCGGTACTTCCACTAGGTTTAGAAATGCTAATGATCCTGCACCAGTGTAAAACAGGAAGTAAGTTCCTGTGTTAAGTCATTCTGTTTGGTTACCTCATCGTGTAATAATGACTAGGGTAGGATGAGTGTGGCTTCAAATAGGATATAAAATAGGATTAGTTCTGTGGCAGTGAATGTTATGATAAGGAAAAATTGAAGTATAATAAGTATGCTAATATGTAATTTTTTCCATGTGATTGATTCATTACTTAGGTGGTGTTAGCTTGCCGTGATTATTAATGGGAGGAGTCAGGTGATTATAATTAATAGTGGTGTTGATAGTGGGTCAGAGAAGAGGGTTAGGGAGAAATTAAGGCTGCTGTCTGCTATTTGGTAGTGACAAGCTTACTAGGGTAATTAAAAGGTTGTGTAAAGTTGTGTTGATTTTGTTATTTTCAGATAGTCATGTAAGTGGGATGAGCATGGCTGTGGGTAGGATGATTTTGGGCATTGTAGGAGGTTAAGGTTTTATACGTAGTCCAGGCGGTAGGCGTTTGAGACTATTACTATTATTATTGGGCCAATCCTACAGCTGCTTCACAAGCAGCAAAAACTAATAGGATGATGAGTAGTATGGCTGTTAGAATGAGGTGATTATTTAGTACAAGTAATGAGGATAGTACAAACAATGATGGTATTATGCCTTCTAGGCATAGGAGGGCAGATATCAGGTGGGATCCAAAGAGTAGAAGTCCCAGTAAGGATGTGGCAAAGGCCAGAATAATATTAATGCAGATGGAGGGCATGTCAGTGATTATGATAAATCATAGTCTAATGAGTCAAAATCATTTGTTTTTATTAAACTAATCACTATATTCAGCTCAGTCTAACACTTTCTGTATTCATTCATACGCTAAACCTAGGGCGAGAATTGAAATTAGGAGTAGTGCTATTACGAGTACAGTTATAAGGCTCTTTGATTGGATGGCCCCGGGTAAAGGGAGTAAAAGGGTGATTTCTAGGTCAAATGGCAGGAATGCGATGGCAACCAGAAAGAATTTTATTGAAGAGGGTAAGCGGGCAGAGCCTATTGGGTCAAATATGCATTCGTATGGGCTATATTTTTCTATGTAGATATTGAGTTGTGGTATTCAGAATGCGATAGTTACTAGGAGAGCTGCTAATGAAGTATTGATAATGAGGGCTAAATTAAATTGATTATTCTCTCCCAAAGTTTATTGGGCCTTACTGATTGGAAGTCAGTTGTAACGTTAATACTGAGAATTAAGATCCTCATCAATAAATCGGGACGTAGAGGAATAATCATACTACATCCAGGAAATGTCAGTATCATGACGCTGCTTCAAATCTGAAAGGGTGGCTTGATGTAAAGTGGAATTTTATTTGGCGTATAAAGCAGAATAACAGAAATGTTGAGCCAATAATTACATGGAGGCTGTGGACTCCTGTGGCTATGAAAAATGTAGAGCCATGTAATCCATCTGAGATAGTGAAGGATGTCTCGAAATACTCGGAAGCTTGAAATATGATGAAATATGCCCCTGGTATAATTGTAATAAATAGGGCTTGCATCATGTTCTTTTGGTCCCCTTCTATTACGCCATGGTGTGCACAAGTAAAAGAGACTCCGGATGCTAGTAGCACTGAGGTATTAAGTAGTGGTACTTCCACTGGATTTAGTGGTATAATGCCTGTAGGTGGCCAGTGTCCTCCTAGTTCAGTCAGGGGCTAGGCTTGAGTGGTAGAAGGCTCAGAAAAAACCTGTGAGAAAGAATAATTCTGAGATGATAAAAAGGACTATCCCATATCATTAACCCCTTTTATACGATTGAGGTATGGTGGCCTTGAAATGTGCCTTCACCTACGATGTCTCGTCATCATTGATATATAGTCAGGAGGTTAGTGATTAGTCCTAGGATAAGGAAGATATTAGAGTTAACGTGAAATCATATTACTAGGCCGGATGTTATTAGAAGGGCTGATAGTGCACCGGTTAGAGGTCATGGACTTGGATTTACTATGTGGTAAGCATGGGTTCGGTGGGTCATTAGGTGTTGTCATGTATGTAGAGGTTAACTAGAAGAGTGCAGATGTATGCCTGGATAAGTGCTACGGCAAATTCAAGGATTGTCAGTAGAACTAAAATAATAAATGTGATTATGGCTGTTGCGGTGATGTGATTGGTCTGTGAAAGTTTGTGTGTTTTACTCAAACTGTTGGGATTTATAATTCCAACATGACCATGATCAATATTTTTGACAACAAATGTATATATATATATATATATATATACACACACACACACACACATATATATACACATACATACATATACACACACACACATATATATATACACATATTTTTTAAATATTTAATTTTATTTATTATTATTATCCTTTTTTTAATTTCCTATAGGACACATGCACCCATTAGAGAGACAGAGAGAGAGAGGAAGAGTGAGAAAGCAAGCTACCAGGTCCAGGACTCAAACCATGGTCAGTCATGTGGGAGTCCTCAAACACCAAGCTACCTGCTGGTTCTTTCCACATTTTTTTTAAAATCACCATTCTCAAAATGTATTTTCTAAATCAGACCTTTACAATATGTTGCTTTATTAAGTATGCTACATTATCACATGTATGCTTTTATCATATAAGTAGCATAAACAGTAGTATTTGACCTCAAAGTAGAAAGCTGTCTGTTGAGGGATATTGAGGGTTTTTTGGTTTCTTTGTTTGTTTGTTTCTGTTTCTCCATAGGGCATGTGCGCTCACCTGAGAGGGACAGAGAGAGATAAAGGGAGAAATCACCCCCAGTGTGGGATGGCCACACCACAATCTCTTCTCCTCCAGTCTGCTCTCATAATTTTGGGCATGTACCCACACACAACTGGTGCAATTTTCAGGCCACCAGTTCAGGCCAACTGCCGTCAGCAAAGTGGGAGTGTAGTGTCTTAATCACTATGTCAGCTGTTGCCCCCTGGATACGGAGTTTTAAAGATAGATAAAAATCTAGAGAGATTCTTCTTTAAAAGTAAAAGATGAGGTCTTCCACTCCCTGTGACGATATTAAATTATTTTGCCAGAGTCACACTTTTAACTTATTTGATTAACTGGATACATTTATCTAGCAGTTTACTCGATTTATATTATGGAATTATATCTTTTCTTTTGGTGCCATGAGATCCTAAGTAATACAACCTTAGGCGCTTTGGACAAATGATTTACTCTTTCTTGGCTTTATTCCCTGTTCCGTAGATAAATGGGGCCAAAGTGGATACTTATATATTCTCCAGCACTATGTAGTTAGTAAGTGCAAAATTAAGAGAAACGTTCCAGAATTTCATACTGCATGCTCAGTCAGCAGTTTCACTGTGCTCCTTGTGTTATGGCAAACTTTGATCCCTAAGTATCAGTGAGAACCTTTACTTGTTTGATATCCCAGGATCCCATAAAAAAAAAAAAAATGCCAAATGCAGTAAGGGAAGGCATAGCTTAGTGCAGGGAGGAGCAAACTTCCTTGGTTACAGCCTGTGAATGTGATTGTTCATTGTAAAGTCCAGGTTGCAAAGACAAGAGAAGAGGATACATTTTGTGTCCTTATCTTTTTATTCTCACTCTGCCTCTCAAATGAGGTGAAAATGTTTGCTAGTAAAGAGTAAATGAGAATAAAACTAAGAGCCCTTTGAAAATTTTTGGAAAATGATGTTTTTGTTACTCAGAAATGAAGCAAAGTTTTGAAAAGGTCAGTGATCTGTACTTAGAATTAAGGATAAGCACAAAAATATTTTTTTCTGGCTAGGATTATGACAATTAAATTGAGTCAAGTGATAAAATCAGTAAAAAAGACTTTATCGAATGAGGTAACAGTTGCCCTTCATTCATTAAAGGTTGATGAAGAAAAGAAGCACAAAAGAAATGAAATAGAAACATCAAAAAACCTACTTGACAGTGCTGTTGCTCTTGCTCAGGACCAGGGCGATGGATTCACTCAACAGAGTGCAAAAGCTGAGAACCAACAATTTCCTGCGAAGGAGAAGGAAGAGTGTGATAGGTAAACCTCGAGCAAGAATTTACAGTAGATTATTGTTACTCTTCTATAAAATTAACTCTAATTTGGACTAATATTCATGATTAACAAACGTTTTGACTATGGACGTTAAGCCATTCTTGGTAATCAGAAAACTGAAAATTTACAAGTAATGAGATACCATTTTTGCCCAACCATATCGATAAATATTTGGAAAAAGTGCAATAATCTCAGAGCCATACAGGTGGCATGGTGGGTTAAGCACTGGATTCCCAGGTTTGAGTTACAGACCCAGAGGCTTGAAAATCACTCCAAATTGAGTGTGCTTGTATGTGCCCCAAATCCTGACATGAGAATAGATGAGAAGGAATTGCAGCGTGGCCATCTCCCCCGGGGATGAGTTCTCACTTTCACTCTGTTGCTGAGCACACATGTCACACATGCCTATGGCAATAATCTTAAAATGGTAATAATAATCTCTCTCGTGTGCGCTCTCTCTGTCTCTCTCTCTCTCTCCTTCTCCCTCTCCCCCTCGTCTCTCCCTGGCAAGTGCATGTACTCTCCAGCAATTCAAACAAATAAACAAACATAAATATAGTCACATATCTTTTAGGATCAAGTCACCATTATCTGCTGTCTAGACTAGTATAATGGATTGCTAATTGGTCTCTATTTTTTTCTAATTCTCTTTGTATCAGTTCTTAGCCCAGTGGATCCATTAAAGCATGTCATTCTCAACCTTACACATACACATATACCCCCCCCCCCCGATATACTAAAAGAAAAAAAATTTTAAAGAAAACATAAGTCAGATTCTATTTGATTCCATCACTCAAAACCTCCTAGTTGCCTCCTATGTCACCGAGAATTTCCACAAAATTTTCTAATATCCACAAGCCAGCTGGGTTCTCTGACCCCTGTTATCTCTCTGACTTAAACTACTGTTTTTCGGTCCTCTTCTCTTTGCTCCAACCACACCAAGCTCCTCACCCTTCTTTCAGTGCTCCAGGCTTACCACTGTTCCTGGCAGTTGACTCTATCTGCCCTGCTTTTCCCTCAGATGTCCTTCTCCCATATACTTTCCATTCCTTCGGTTCTTTACTTAAAAGGCCTTACTTTCAGGGTCAGCAGGTGACCTAATGGTTAGGTTGCTGGACTCCCATATAGTCGATTGCAGTTTGAGTCCTGGACCCACATCTGGCTTACATGCGTGCATGCCCAGATCCCAAGAGGAGAATGAAGGAGAAGGAATTTCATCATACCCCCATGGGAGGGAGGTGATTTCTCATGTTTTGTCTCTGACTCTCCAGGGAGCACACATGCCCTATAGCAAAAGTCTTTCTCTCAAAGAAAATGGCCTTACTTTCTCAGAAAAGCCTTTCCTGGTCATCCTGATTGATAGTTCTACTGTCTATCCCCTATGACACATTAATATTTCATTTCCCTGGCTTTCTTTTTCTCATTTAACATACTTACATTTTGCCTGTCTTGTGTACTGTTTTCATTTGCTTACTTTACTCTCATGAATTGGGTGCTTATTCACTGCCATATTGTCAGTGTCTGGAAAAGGAATTCAATATGTATTTATGAATTAATGTTTGTTAAGAGTGAATTCAGTTTTCTGTGGATACATTGTTTGAAATATTAGCCAATTATCACTATAAAAGAACCTTGCTCTGGGTCAGTTCTGACAGTTTTAGCTGGCAAGTGTCTGCATTGTAGAGTTGGTTTTTGTTCTTTTTTCCTTTTCTCCTCCTCCTCCTCCTCCTCCTCCTCCTCCTCTTCTTTTTAGAGAGATTTTTGCTATGACATGTGTGTTCCCTGGAGACACACAGAGGGACAGAAAAATTTAAAGTGATATATCTCTTGGCAGGGGGGATGGCCACATGGCAATCTCTACTCCCCAATTCTTCTCTTGGGATTCTGGGCACACATGCACAGGCACCCGCCCTGAGTTTCACACCACAGGGTCTGGGAAGCAAAAGCAATTGGCCATGTAGGAGTCCAACACCTTAACCACTACAATGCCTGCTGGCCCATGGTCTTTTTTTTTTCTTGGGTTTTCCCCATAATGGGTGTGTGCTTGCTAGAAACAAAGAGAGGAGAAGTAAAAAATCACCACCCAGGGGCATCGGCCATGCTGAAATATTTCCTCCTCTATTTCTCTGCTTGAAATTTTGGGCACACAAGCACATGTGCCTGTGTGACTTTCAAATTGCTAGGTTGGTACTCAAATCTCAGGAGCCCATGTGCGATCCCACACTCTAAAGTCCACACCACCTGCTGGCCTCATTGGCTCTATTAGGTTAAATTCTCTATATCAATATACATATAGTAAAATGGATCAGAGAAAGCACAAATTTCATTGGTATTTTAATACCAAAAATAAAAATGGTGGTAACTGAATGGACTGTAAAAATTCATGTGAAAAAATTATGAACCTTTATGTAGGTGAAATAAAAGACGAAGTCAGAATTTATTGCTTTCTCTTTTGAGAACTAGTACTCGGCTGGCCAGGCACAGTCTCTTCTGAGCAGCCCGCTGGTCTTATGTAGGGTTCTGGGAAGAGAAGAGACCTCCACACCAGCAAACCTCCAGAGTCACAAGGGGGTGGACATCCTCAGTGGTGGACTGGTTATTCAGTGAGTGTTGCCCATTAGTTGACACTAGAAGGTGTGTTTATCAGAGTGGGTTTATCTCAGATAGACTGTCTTTCTGAAGCAAGTGGCTGACAAGGAGGGTTGGTAAGTAAGGCTAATGGTCACTGACCGAGTATGTGTAAAAATGGGGCAGGGTGATCACACAGCAGTAAAATGCAATGCTCTGTGAGGCTAGTCCGCAGGAGAAGGGGTTGGGTTTGCTTCCAGAGACCTCCCTGAGTGCCAGGCATTTGCTTGCCCATGGTCTGGGACTGGCTAAGGCTAGAACTGAGTTTCATCATCAGGACCTTATTAGGGGTGCTGTTTCTCTGTGTCTCTTCCTCTCTCTAAGAAAGAAATAAATGAATAATTTAAAAGTGGATTCTAAGTGGCTAACGGTTACCTTGGTTGTGGGTCAGTTTTCTCTTAGCTTTTTTTTTAATATCTATTTTTTTATTACATTGAATTACATACAACTTTACAGTGTATTACATTGCTTTTTCAAAAGGGAATGCCATGCATGTCAGTCAGTACAGAGACATTAATCTCCCCGCTTCAACATTCAATATCTTTCCTATGTTTCCCCCAATCATTATTATTATTATTCTAATTATTTTTTATGATAAACATGATTTTTTTTTCCAATTATCAGATCATAAAGTTCCCAACAATAGGAAACGTAGACTGCACTCAGGGCTGTACCAAGGGTGGGTCTCGTGCAGCCCCGCAAATGTAAGTGAATCTCCATGGAACACAGTTTCAGGAACGCGGCTCAGGAAAGCAGAGACGGCCATCAGCGGTTGCGGCACGCGGGGCAGATCCCGGCCACGGCACGCGGGGCAGAGCCAGGCCACGGCACGTGGGGCAGAGCCCCGGCCACGGCATGCGGGGACAGAGCCCCGGCCACGGCACACGGGGCAGACCCTGGCCAAGGCACACGGGGCAGACCCCGGCCATGGCACGCGGGGTCAGAGCCCCGGCCACGGCACGCGGGGACCGACCCCGGCCACGGCACGCGGGGTCAGAGCCCCGGCCACGGCACGCGGGGCAGAGCCCCGGCCACGGCACGCGGGGGCAGACCCCGGCCACGGCACGCGGGGCAGACCCCGGCCACGGCACACGGGGCAGACCCCGGCCATGGCACACAGGACAGAGGCCCGGCCACGGCACGTGGGGCAGAGCCCGTCGGGCCGGACCTCCAGACAGGGCACGTGGAGCGGAGCCCCCGCGCCCTGACCCCACACCCCAGCACGTGGATTGGAGCCCCCGCGCCTGCCTCCCCACCCCCACGCACCGGCACGCGGGGCGGAGCCCTCGCCTGCCACCCCTGGACGTTTAATTGTATCTAGTACTTCTTGCATATTATTCTCAAAGTTTTAGGCCATTTTCTCAGTCTTTATGGTGGACCTTTCTAGGCCAGTCATTTTCTCTTCTACATTAGAGATTCCATTTTCTGAATGATCTAGTCTGCTTTTAATACTTTCAAGGGAGATTTTGACTTCTTGTATTATAGCCTTCATCTCTAACAGCTCCATCTGATTCTTTTGTAAAGTGTGAAACTCCTCTTTTAGATCTTGCATGAATTTCCTCACCTCCTAGAACTCTTCAACTCCTTTCTCCTTCCCCTTCAGCAGTTCCTTGTCTCTCTTCTCTTCGATCTCTGTTAGCTTTGCCATTATGAATGATCTGAATTGTTTATCAGACATTTCCATGAATTCCCTTGAACTGTGTGTGGATGAAGAGGAGCTATCCGTTTCAACTGGAGGAGGGGCATTTTCCTGCTTCTCCATATTTCTTGTGGTCCTGCAGCGATTTCTAGTCATCTGGTGGATGGTTGGTTTCTTCCCAAACTTTTGAAGTTTAATATGACGGTTGGGAAGTGTGCAGAAAAGGAAGCAGAGAGAGGGAAACAATACCAACAACAACAACAAAAAAAAAACAGACAAGAAACAGAGAAAAAAAAGAGAAAAGCTTTGGAATGAATCTAAAGAAGAAAAATTAATATTAAAAATATTTCAATAAAAATCAACAAAATTAAAAAAAAAGACAGACAGACAGACAGACAGAGAGAGAGAGAGAGAGTGAGAGGTAGAGAGAGACAAAGATTGATTCAGAGACAGGAGATATGAAAGGGGTTTTCCTACCACGTGGGTTTTGTATGATGGAGGCCCAGTTAGGAGTGGGACATCTTCATTTCTCCCAGCATGTCTACATCTCAGGAGCCATTGAGCAGGCTTTCTCTTGAAGAAGGGCTGTTCTGGGAGGAGCAGAGGGGATTATTAACAAAACAAAGGCCTAGGAGGGAGGGGCCAAAGGGCCCTGTAAGAAGCCTCATCTTAAAAAATTCTAAAAAGCAAAAATTAAAAAAAAGACAGACAGACAGACAGAGAGAGAGAGAGAGAGAGAGAGAGAGAGAGTGAGAGGTAGTGAGAGACAAAGATTGATTCAGAGACAGGAGATATGAAAGGGGTTTTCCTACCACGTGGGTTTTGTATGATGGAGGCCCAGTTAGGAGTGGGACATCTTCATTTCTCCCAGCATGTCTACATCTCAGGAGCCATTGAGCAGGCTTTCTCTTGAAGAAGGGCTGTTCTGGGAGGAGCAGAGGGGATTATTAACAAAACAAAGGCCTAGGAGGGAGGGGCCAAAGGGCCCTGTAAGAAGCCTCATCTTAAAAAATTCTAAAAAGCAAAAATTAAAAAAAAAGACAGACAGACAGACAGACAGAGAGAGAGAGTGAGAGGTAGAGAGAGACAAAGATTGATTCAGAGACAGGAGATATGAAAGGGGTTTTCCTACCACGTGGGTTTTGTATGATGGAGGCCCAGTTAGGAGTGGGACATCTTCATTTCTCCCAGCATGTCTACATCTCAGGAGCCATTGAGCAGGCTTTCTCTTGAAGAAGGGCTGTTCTGGGAGGAGCAGAGGGGATTATTAACAAAACAAAGGCCTAGGAGGGAGGGGCCAAAGGGCCCTGTAAGAAGCCTCATCTTAAAAAATTCTAAAAAGCAAAAATTAAAAAAAAGACAGACAGACAGACAGAGAGAGAGAGAGAGAGAGAGAGAGAGTGAGAGGTAGAGAGAGACAAAGATTGATTCAGAGACAGGAGATATGAAAGGGGTTTTCCTACCACGTGGGTTTTGTATGATGGAGGCCCAGTTAGGAGTGGGACATCTTCATTTCTCCCAGCATGTCTACATCTCAGGAGCCATTGAGCAGGCTTTCTCTTGAAGAAGGGCTGTTCTGGGAGGAGCAGAGGGGATTATTAATAAAACAAAGGCCTAGGAGGGAGGGGCCAAAGGGCCCTGTAAGAAGCCTCATCTTCAAAAATTCTAAAAAGCAAAAATTAAAAAAAAAGACAGACAGACAGACAGACAGACAGACAGAGAGAGTGAGAGGTAGAGAGAGACAAAGATTGATTCAGAGACAGGAGATATGAAAGGGGTTTTCCTACCACGTGGGTTTTGTATGATGGAGGCCCAGTTAGGAGTGGGACATCTTCATTTCTCCCAGCATGTCTACATCTCAGGAGCCATTGAGCAGGCTTTCTCTTGAAGAAGGGCTGTTCTGGGAGGAGCAGAGGGGATTATTAACAAAACAAAGGCCTAGGAGGGAGGGGCCAAAGGGCCCTGTAAGAAGCCTCATCTTAAAAAATTCTAAAAAGCAAAAATTAAAAAAAAAGACAGACAGACAGACAGACAGACAGAGAGAGAGAGAGAGAGAGAGAGAGGTAGAGAGAGACAAAGATTGATTCAGAGACAGGAGATATGAAAGGGGTTTTCCTACCACGTGGGTTTTGTATGATGGAGGCCCAGTTAGGAGTGGGACATCTTCATTTCTCCCAGCATGTCTACATCTCAGGAGCCATTGAGCAGGCTTTCTCTTGAAGAAGGGCTGTTCTGGGAGGAGCAGAGGGGATTATTAACAAAACAAAGGCCTAGGAGGGAGGGGCCAAAGGGCCCTGTAAGAAGCCTCATCTTAAAAAATTCTAAAAAGCAAAAATTAAAAAAAAGACAGACAGACAGAGAGAGAGAGAGAGAGAGAGAGAGAGAGAGAGAGAGAGAGAGAGAGAGTGAGAGGTAGAGAGAGACAAAGATTGATTCAGAGACAGGAGATATGAAAGGGGTTTTCCTACCACGTGGGTTTTGTATGATGGAGGCCCAGTTAGGAGTGGGACATCTTCATTTCTCCCAGCATGTCTACATCTCAGGAGCCATTGAGCAGGCTTTCTCTTGAAGAAGGGCTGTTCTGGGAGGAGCAGAGGGGATTATTAACAAAACAAAGGCCTAGGAGGGAGGGGCCAAAGGGCCCTGTAAGAAGCCTCATCTTCAAAAATTCTAAAAAGCAAAAATTAAAAAAAAAGACAGACAGACAGACAGACAGAGAGAGAGAGAGAGAGTGAGAGGTAGAGAGAGACAAAGATTGATTCAGAGACAGGAGATCAGTTTTCTCTTAGCTTTTTTTTTGGTATATTTCTTTTTTTTTAATTTCAATTTATTTATTTGCATTCATTCACTGTACATCATTATAGCATAAAAATGAGATTTTCCATCCAGAGTATACTGTATATTGTCTCAATCAAGCACATCAACAAACATGATATTGTCGGCAAATAATTTTCCATTTCTTCTTTTCTGTATGTTTTGCTTTTTTCCCCGCATCCTTGATTCCCTATCTCTTACCCTCTGCCATCTCCCACTCTCCTCCCACACTGTCTCTGGTATCTATGTTTGCTTTCTATACTGTTTTCCCCCCACATTTATTGAATTACTAAAGACCTTAATTAATCTAAATATTTTCATAGCAAACACAGCTGATATGTACATTTCCATGAACACAAGTCTAACTTTACGCATCCTATAAAGTAGCACCTAGCTGGGGCTATATATCTTACTGCAGTCATTGAATAGATTTTTTTTTTCCCCTGCAACTTTTTTTTTTTTTTTGGTAACTTAATTTACATTCTTTCCCTAAGTATCATCACAGCATACAAAATGTAATTTCCCGTCCAGTATATACTGCATAGTGACTTAATCATGCATATTATAAAAAATTTTCCATTTCTAGTTCCTAGAATTATTTCTACCCCTCTTTCTGACCCTCTGTCCTTTCCCACCCTCTTCTCACACTATCTCTGGTGTCTACAGTTGTCTTCCATTCCTTTCCCACCCACATTGTATTGACCACACAATTTCTTACATAATCTAACTACTTTCAATGGTGAGTTCACTTATTACTATTAAGAAAACCAGTTTCAACTTAAATAAAAGAAATGCCAAGGAACTTTGCTTAAAGCCAGAAACAGGTTAGAATTCTGTTCAAATGGTAGGTGCATGAACCTATGTCTCATGTACTTTTATCTTCTGTTCTGGTTCAATTTTCCTGATTAAATTCTGAAATATCATATTCAACTCCAGACTTGTCCCTATGATTAAGTTGGCCACTTTCTTGGTTTTTGAACTCTTTTATTTCCGTGTGTCTGTATTTAATTTTCCTGACATAGCACACACTTGAGAACTTCTTGGAGATCTGATCTGGTGCTGGTAAATTCTTTCAGATTTTGTTTATCTGAGAATGTTCTTGTCTTTTCTTCCCACCTGAAAGATAATCTTGCCGGGTACAGTATTCTTGGCTGAAATTGCTTCTCTCTTAACACTTTGAATATATTTTCCCGTTCTCTCCTCGCTCACATTGTTTCCGATGAGAGATTTGCTGTTAGCCTGATGGCATGTCCTTTGTACGTAACTTGATGTTTTTCTCTTGCCAATCTTAGTATCTTGTCTTTGTCTGCGGTTTTGGTCAACCTGGCTATAATGTGTCTTGGAGAAGATCTTCTTGGGTTGATTCTATTTAGGGTCTTTTCTATTTCTTGGGACTGGATCTTCGAATGCCTCTCTAGGTTTGGAAAATTTCCTTGTAGGATTTCATGGAATAGATTATCAATGCCCTTATGGGTCTCTTCACCTTCTGGAATGCCAATTATCCGGATATTTGGACGTTTGATGGTATCTAGTATTTCTCATATATTTTTCTCAAATTTTTGGGCCATTTTCTCAGTCTTCGTGGTGGATTTTTCTAGGCCAGCCATTTTCTCTCCTACATCTGAGATTCTATTTTCTGAATGATCTAGTCTGCTTTGAATACTTTCAAGGGAGATTTTGACTTCTTGTATTATAGACTTCATCTCTAGCAGTTCCGTTTGAGTCTTTTGTAAAGTGTGTCATTTCTCTTTTAGATCTTGCAAGAATTTCCTCATCTCCTGGAACTCGTCAACTTCTTCCTCCTTTCTCTTTAGCAGTTCATTATCTCTCTTCTCTTCCATCTCTGTTAGCTTCGACATCATGAATGCTCAAAATTCCTTATCAGACATTTCCATGATTTTCACCGAACTGCTTGTGGATGAAGAAGAGTTACTCTTTTCCCTTGGAGGAGAGGTATTTTCTTGTTTTCTCATATTTCTTGTGATCCGGGGGTGATTTCTTGTCATCTGGTGTGTTTCTTTCAAATTCTTGAAGTTCAGTCTGAATGTTCAGGAGCAAGCAGACAGAGGTGATCTAGAACCTCTTTGCCGTTCTGTTGTGATTGCTGGTGCAGCAGATTCAGTAGATATTGAGAAATATTTTAACCCGTTAGCTCATTTGCTGGAGGCTGAATTATCAGTAGAAAATCTTTATTTCTCCTGTGCCCTGAAGTACCTAGTTCGCAGGAGCCATGTGGAACCTTCTTCTGAAGGCCTGGCCTCTTCTGCCACTAGCTTGTTTGCTGGAGGCTAAATTATCAGTAGAAAATCTTCATTTTTCCTGTGCCCTGAAATACCATGTGGAACCTTCTTCTGAAGGCTTGGCCTCTTCTCAGTTTTTTCTTAACTTTGAGATGACTTTGACTAGATGTTTTCTGTAAAAGTTGCCTTCTATGGGGCTGGCATGTAATGGGATAATTAATGCATTAGACTCCCATATGGTCAATCAGGGTTCGAGGTTCAGATTTGGCAATATATTTTCTCACTTCCTTTCCTCTCTCTCTGTCTCTGTCTGGTCAACCTAAAAAATAATACTAGCAAATAAAATAAAATAAATGATTCTTGAAAAAATAAAAGTTACCTTTTGGGCAGGCTGGTGGCATGGTAGTTAGGACCACAGGGTTGACTGCATGGTTCAAGTCCCAGACCTCACAGTTAGAGAAACACACTGGGCACATGTGCATGGGTGACCAGAATCCCAGGAGGAAAACTGGAGAAGGGACTGCAGTGTAGTCATCCTCTTTCTCTCTGTCTCTCACTCTCTCTTCTCTGTGTGTGTGTGCGTGTGTATGTTTCTGTATGTATCTGCCAAGCACCTGCACCCAATACCAAATTGAAAAAAAAGAAGTTTGCCTCCCATCAACTATGTTCAAATGAATGCTGTTTCATATTCTTACACTGTAGACTTATGTTTGAACTTTCATGTCTGGGGTGAAAAGAATTGTTTAATGACTGCTGTCAGGATGATTTCTTCTTGTGTTTTTAGAGACCTAATCTTAACTTGAAGTTTTCCTTTTGTTTTGGTACTTTTATGATCTCATACTCAACTCCTAACATAATAATCTCTAGTGATAAATTTCAGTCTTTTTGTAAATTAGGAAGGCATATAACAGTGATGTTCTTATACATACTGCTTACTCCATTAAAAGCAATGACAATTTTCTATTTATATTGGGATTACTTGGCTAAACATATACATGTTATATAGTCATTTTATTTTAAAAGAAAATCATACCTAAGGAGACAGTTGCTTTTTCGAATTATGTAGAGTGACAATATGGTATTTTAAAAGTAGAATCCCCCCCAACCCTCAGTATATCTCAGCTTTTCTATTTCATGTTATATATATATATATATGTCTATAATTTGTTAAAAATATGATTACCACTAAACGTTCTTATATATAAAAATAAAAGCAAAATGCTAGTACTAATCTATACTGTTCCCATGTCTTACAGTCATTCCTGGTAAGGGGTGAGCACCAGCTTCTAGAGCAACATTTCCCTGTAGGGTGGTGTTCATCCCCAGTACTAGCTTCCCTGCATTTCCCGCTTTCCTTTCAAGTTCTTAGGAGAACACCTGCCCTCCCTGTGTCTAATCTTTGTGATCACACTGTGTTCGCCAAGTAAAATGGCTGTTTCCCATTTTTTATCTGGAGAGCTCCTCTTCTATATTTTACCTTTTTTTTTTTTTTTTTTTTTTTTTTTTTTTTTTTTTTTTTTTTTTTTTTTTTTTTTTTTGCTATAGGGCATGTGCGCTCACCAGAAAGACAAAGAGGGCAGACAGAAAGCGAGAAATCACCCCCAGGGGGGATGGCCACTCTGTAATCCCTTCTCCTCCATTCTCCTCTCGGGATCTTGGGCATGCATGTACATGTGCCCGGCGTGAGCTTAAGCCACCGAGTCTGGGACTCGAACTGCGGTTCACTACGTGGGAATCCAGCGACATAGCCACTATGCTAACTGCTGGTTCCTATATTTTACCTTTTTAATATAAAGCCTTTGTGCTTAGATACAACCTTTTCATAGATAAATTCATGTGTCAATTTGAACTTTTTACCCCCCTTTTGAAGCTGAGAGTATACATTTCCTTGAATGTAGTTGATGTTTCCTAATTGTTTTTAAATTAGGAAATGAATTTAGATGGAAAAGAGTTGTGATTTAAAAAAACTTTTATTATTTTATTTATTTATTATTATTTGTTAGTTTTACCAGAAAGAAAAGAGAGAGAGAGAGAGAGAGAGAGAGAGAGAGAGAGAGAAGTGAGAAAGAAAGCCACCAGGTCTAGGACTTGAAACATTGTTGACCATATGGGAATCCAGCACCTTAACCACCACACCACCTCCTGGCCCTTTTTCCAAGCACCAACACCCAATAGCTTATTCAAAGGGAAAAAAAAAAGTGTTGCCTTCCCTCTAATATGTTTGAAGTGAAAAGCTGTTTTGTACTCTTAAATTGTAGACTTATCTTTTGCAGTTTATATTTTAGGTAAAACAGAATTGTATAATTATTTCTGTCTGGATAATTTCTTCTTTTTTTAATGCTTAGTCTTAAGTTATTTACATAATTCGTATTTCATAGATCATTGTTAGTTTTCTTTTTTGTTTTTGGTGTTTTTTGAGCCTATACTCAACTCCTAATGTAATAATCTCTAGTGGGAAATTTCAATCTTTTAAAATTTATGTAGGCATATAATAGTGTTGTTCTCAGCACCTGCAGGTCATATAATGATTTCAGTTTTGGACTTGAACATAGCCAACTGACTTCCAGTCTGAGAAGGGCCACTTTATATTCACACCAAATGCTTGAGCATGTGTGCCCAAAATACTGAGATAAGCATGGAGGAAAATGGATTGTGCACTGCCCAACCCACATGGGGGCTTATTTCTCACTTTCTGTCTCTCACTTTGTCTAGTGCACATGCCCGTTAGTAAAAATTTCCTTAAAGAAAATATGAAGCTCTTATGTATGCTGTTTATGGCATAAAAAAGTAATGACAATTCTTTATTTATATTAGAATTATGTTCTAGGCTAAATATAAACAAACATTTCCAAACTATCTATCTATCTATCTATTTTTAAGCTGCCAGGTCTGAGACTCGAACGGCAGTCAACTATATAGGGGTCCAGCAACGTACTCATTCACCATTTGCCGGTCTCCAGCAATTTTATTTTTAAACAAAATCGTAACTACCAGACTTTGGATATTAAACTATATAAAGTGACGGCTGGGTATTTTGACAATAAGATCCCCCAAACACTTTTTTTCCATAATGATTTCTATCATGTTATACATCCTTTACAGTATGTTAGAAAGTAATTAAAATTAAATATTGTTACATGTGTAAATAATACCAACAGGCATAGCACTAATCTCATAACAAGACTTAACAGTCATTCCTGGAACGGGGTGAGCACCTCATTCCTTTTTTTTTGGGGGGGGGGAGGTATTTTCGCTATAGGGCATGTTCGCTCACCAGACAGAGAGAGACAGAGAGACAGAAAGAGAGAAATCACCCACCCAGGGGGATGGCCACGCCGCAATCCCTTCTCCATTCTCCTCTGAGGATCTTGGGCACTCACGCACACTAGCCCAGAGTGAGTTTTAAGCCACCCGGTCCGGGACATGAACTGCAGTCGACTATGTGGGAGTCCAGTGACATAGCCATTACGCTAGCTGCTGGTCCCGTGAGCACCTCATTCTAAAACAACATTGCCATGTAGTGTGGCATTCATCTCCAGTACTAGCTTTCTTGTATTTTATACTTTACTTTCAAGTTCTCATAGAAACACCTGCAGTCCCTTTGTCTAATCTTTTGCTCACACTTTGTTTGCTAAGTAGAAAGATTTTTCCTGCTTTTTGGCTTAAGAGATCTTTGTCTATATTTTACCTCTTTAATATAAAGCCTTCTTTGTGCTTAGGTACTACTTTTTATACGCTAGCTCATGTGTCAACTTTGCTATTTATCCTCATTTTCAAGGTGAGAGCATACACTTCCTTGGATGTAGTTGACATATCAGAATCATTTTTAGATGAGTAAATAAGATGAGACAGGGTTGAGTTTTTTTTTTTTTTTTTTTTTTTTTTTTTTTTTTTTTTTTTTTTTTTTTTTTTTACAACTAGGTGTTTTTGATATCTTGTGTTTCTATTTTCTGTATAATTGTTTGAAACCAAAGGCTTTTTTACTGGATTTCTTTCCAAATAGCTATACTACTCGGCGTCTGAAGGACACAAAGAAGAATAAAAATGAGAAATGGGCCTCGATGAAATGTAGGTTTATGTGAGCGTTGAAGACTGATTCACCTTCTGATGGTCGACCAGGTGTGAATGTTGTCAACAGTCCTCATAAAATAAATCTGATAGAAGTCAGGTAAACATCAACAACTTTTTCATTTTTCTGTGACAAAAATTAGCACTGGTTACTTTTTCTCAAAACACAGCAGAATAGTGTAGTCATCGGGTGAATCGAGAACTCTCAACTGTTGATTCTATTGAAAAGTTGAGACAAATGAGAACAAGTGTCCTTGATAATGAGGAGTTTCAGTAGTAGTTTCTAGGAAAGGCTGACAGTGAGGTAAGTGTTTAAATCTCCTCTGAGAATCTTTAATAGTAAAGATAAGAGAGAACTAGGCAATAAATGAAGAACTTGGGATTCCAGGATGTTTTCTTTCTTTTTTCAATCTTAAAACAGATGATTCTCAGTTATGTTCGTATGCTGTTGGAAATGATCCTATAGACTTGTTTATTATATTTAAATTTGTTTTAAGGTATTAATATTAGAAGTCATGAAACATTATTTATATTTTTACAGTAAAATATTAATAATTGTTCTTAAAATTTGCACTCATATAATCTTTCATGTTAAGAGGGAAGTCACTTAAAATTAGTTCAGAAATGAAATGTCACAATGTATTTCACCATGTAAAGGATGACAAAGTTCAAATATCATACATAGATTTTTAAGAAATGTCATTATAAACTTACACAATACACACACGCAAACCAAGCGGAATAGTATTTTTTTTTTTTAAGTTTAGGAGCCAGCATGTGGCGTGGTGGTTAAAAGGCAATGAACTAACCTAAGGCCAACATGGTTCAAGTCCCGGCCATGGTAGCTTTCTCTCTTTCTCTCTCTCTCTCTCTCTCTCTCTCTCTCTCTATTTTCTCTCTTTCTCTCTCCTCTATCTCAACAAATTAGAATCAAATAACCATGATGATAATAAATGAACTGAAAAAGAAAAAAACAGAATTTTATTTAGTTGGATTTTTCCCTTTAACGATATGTGTACTCTCCAGAGAGAGTGGAATGTGAGCGGTGGATGTAAGAAAATATCTTTTGAGGTGATGTCCATGCCACAATTTCATCTTCTACATACTCTTCTCAGGGTTGTTGGCATGCACACACACGTCCACAACATGTTTTTCAAGGAGCCAGGGCAGGGACTTGACCTGCATACTCTGCCTTACAGCAATCCAGTCTTAACCTCCCCTCCACCTGCTGTCGCCTACATTGAATAAAATTGGGTCCTCTTGGATGATTCTCTGTTTTACAGTACCTTTGACAATGTCATTATGAATAGCTATAATATCCAGAGATTTTCTAAAATATCGGTTCTAACTCCCCAATAGTTATTTAGACTCTAGTGAAGAAAAGTGACATTGTTTCTGTCCAATATAAATGTAAACTTTAGACAAACTGTCAAAGATTATTACTTACCAGTTATCAAGTTCTCAAGTATTAAAAAAAAAGACATTTCCCTGCACCAGGAATGTCATTAACACATATTTATTTCCAAAATGACCCATGGATAGTCTTTCTATTTGTAAATTTACTTTCTTTCTGTATTTTCTTTCTCTCTTGCTCTAAATCACATGCACTCACCAGAGAGAAACAGAAAAAAAGAAAGATAGTGAATGTGAAGACCAGTCCAGGGCAGGTGGAGAGATGGGAACACTACAATTCTTTTTTGGCTTTGGAATTGGGGAACAAACGCACACACATGCACCTGAATGATTTTTAAACCACCCAGTCTGGGGCTAAAACACAAAAAGGCCATTTGGGATCCAGGTTATATTCTCTATGTTAAGAATTTCCTACTTACTAACTGTGTATTTTTCCACTGGTATTTAGGGTGCAGTGGATCAGAGAAAACACAAACTTCATTGGTATTTTTCTAAGAAAAATAAGGGTGTAGTGAATTAATGGACGGCAAAAGTTGATTTCAAAGGATTATGAAGTTTTCCGTAATTGAAATAAAAGAGAACATCGGAATTTATTTCTCTTTTACATGGAAGCAAGTGCCTGGCTTCAGGCACAGTCACTTCTAACTGAGTAGCCTGCTTATCTTATATAGCGTTCTGGCCAGAGTGGAGATTCAAGACCAGCAGTCCTCCAGTGCTACAAGTGGGTGGACATCTTCGGTCGTGGCCTGGTTATACAGTGTGTGTTGCCCACTGGTTGGCAGTGGAATACGCGTATATCAGAGTGCATCTGTCTCGGATAGACTGTCTTTCCGAAGAAAGTCACTGAGGTGGATGGAGAACGGATAAGTAAGGCTAGTGGTCACCGACCGAGTACACGTAAAACTGAGGCAGGGTGATGGCACAGCAGTAAACTCAATGCTCTGTGAATCTAATCCTCAGGAGAAGGTGCTGGGTTTGTGTCCAGAGACCTCCCTGAGTGCCAGGCATTTGCTTGCCCATGATCTGGGATTGGGTGAGGCTAGAATTCAGTTTCAGCATCAGAACCTTATTGGGGCTGTTCTTTGTCTTTCCTTATTCAAAACAGCAATGAAAGAATAAAAATGGAAACTGTGTTCTTGGGGCTGTATGACCATGGCTGTGAGTCAGTCCATTTCGAACCTTGAGATGACTTTGACCAGATGCCTTAGATGTTTAGATGTTGCCTTGCGCCACCTGGCGGCATAGCAGTTATGGTGTCTTCATCCCACCGGGTCGACTACATTGTTCAAGTTCCAGACCTCACAGCCAGAGAGACACACTGGGCACATGTGTATGG
Organism: Tupaia tana; assembly: GCA_026018925.1. Taxonomy (NCBI): domain Eukaryota; kingdom Metazoa; phylum Chordata; class Mammalia; order Scandentia; family Tupaiidae; genus Tupaia; species Tupaia tana. The sequence goes on from JAKSZU010000076.1 coordinate 808,042, forward strand.
GTGTTCAAGATCCTGAGAATAGAATGAGAATGGAGAAGGGCTTGCAGTGTAGCCATTCCCTCAGGCGTTCTCTCTCTCTTCCTCTAGCTTCTTCCAAGCAGCAGCACCCAATAGCTAATTAAAAGGGGAAAAAGAAAAATTATGCGTTGCCTTCCCGAAAGCATGTTTGAAGGGAAAAGCTCTTTTGTATTCTTAAATGATAAACCTTTTTCAGTTTAAAGTTTAGATCAAAAAGAAGTATGTCCTGATTTCTGTCTGAAAAATTTCCTCTCATTTCTTGATGCTTCGTCTTAACTAGAGTGTTTATCTAACTATTATTTCATACATCACTTTTACTTGTGTTTTATTTTGTTTTAGGTACTTTTCTGTGCTTATACTCAACTCCTAATGTAATAAACTGTAGTGGGAAATTTCAGTCTTTTTAAATTGATGTCGTTGTTAGAGTAGTATTGTTCTTGGGACTAGCGGGGGCTGGGGGGGGGGGGTAATGGTTATTACTATGTTGGACTCTCGCAGAGCCAACTGGGTTTCAAGGTCAAGAATGGCTGCTTTAAATATATGCCAAATGATTGAGCATGTGTGCCCACGTCCTGATATGGGAATGGAGGAGAAGAGATTTTGAAATGTCCAGGCCCCCTGGGGTTTTATGTCTACCTCTGTCTTTTCCTCTCTGTGGCTAGTCCATGCCCCCATAGTAAAAATGCCCCCATAAAAGAATTATAATGGTCTTAGGTATGCTGTTTACTGCATAAAAACGTAATGACCATTCTCTATTTAGAAATAGGTATTAGTCCCAACATAAAGAAAACTGTTTCAGTCACTTACTTTTTAAAATTTTTTTCAAAGAAAATCACAACGAACCAGACTATAGGTTTAGAATGATATAAAGGGACATCTGGGTATGTTAAAAATAAGTTCCCACTAACCCTCCGTATTCCCATAATGTCTTCTCTCATGCTACATGACCCTCACAGTATGTTAAAAAAAAAACTTCACTAAAATTAAATATCCTTTTACATGTAAATACTACCGACAATGATAGCACTAATCTGTATCGCATCCAAGTCTTCACAGTCCTTCCTGGTAGCGGGGTGAGCTTTTTATTCTCGAACAGCCTTTGCCTGTAGTGTGGCCTTTCACTCCAGTACTAGCTTTCCTGCATGTTATACTTTTCAAGTTCTTGGGGAAACACCTGCACTCCCTGTGTCTAAAATGGTGCTCACTCTTTCTCTGCTAAGTCGGAAGTTTTCTTTCCCAGTTTTTGAGTTGTGAGCTCTTCTACCTTTTAACTCTTTAAGATAAAGCCTTTTGGTGCTTAGGTATAACTTATCATAGATCAGCTCATGTGTCCGTTTGTAATATTTGTCCTCATTTTGAAGCTGAGAGTATAAACTTCCTTTGATGTAGTTGGCATATGGGATTGTTTCTAAATTAGTAAATAAATGAGGATGAGAAAGAGTTGACGTTTTTTTAAAACAGTTATTTCTTTCTGGGATTTTTGGGTGGTGTTGTTGTCGTTGTTATAAATATTAGAAACCCAATGCTGTTTTAATGGATTTCTTTCCAAGTAGCAGTTCTACTCTGAGTGTGAGAGACGCAATAAAGAATGAAAAGAAGTGGAGCTCCAGAAGCTGTAGGGACATACGAGTGTTTGAGGCTGATTCACCTTCCGATGGTCAACGAGGCGTGAATGTTGTCAACAGTTCTCATGAAACAAATCCAGAAGGAGTAAGGTAAACATCTCTAACTTCTTGATTTCATTGTGAAGGAATAGGAAGAAGGCTGACTTTTTCTAGAAACACACCAAAATAGTGTAGTCATCAGACAAACACGAGAACACTCAACTGTTGATTCTACTGAAAGGTTGACAAAAATGAGAACAAGCGTTCTTGTAGGAAGCCATTTCATTAGATTTGAGGGGAGCCAGACTGTGAGGCAAGGATATAAATCTCCTTTGAGAATTGGTAATGGTCAAGCCAAGAGAAAACGAGGTAATAAAGGGAGAACATAGGATTCCAGGAAGTTTTCTTTCTTTTTTTAAGCATAGAACAGTTACTTCTAGATTCTCTTTGTATGCTGTTGGAAATGATCCTATAGAGAAGTTGATTATAGTTAAATTTGTTTTAAGTTCTAAGGATTAGAAGACTTGAAACATTGTCTTTTTAGAGTTTTACAATCAAATAGTAATAATTGTTCTTTAAAGTTTCAGTCATGTTGGGACCAGCAGTTGGCATAATGGCTATGTTGCTAGACTCTCATGTAGTTGACTGTGGTTCGAGTCCCAGACTCGGTGGCTTAAACTTACGACGGGAACATGTGCGTGCGTTCCTAACATCCCCAGTGGAGAATGGAGGAGAAGGGATTGCATTGTGGCCATCCCCCCTGGAGAGTGATTTCAGGTTTTCTGTCTCTCTGTCTCTCTCTTTCTTTCTGGCAAGTGCATACATCCTATAGCAAACACTTTTCCATGAAACCGAAAGTTTCATTGACGTAAACTTTCATGTTAAGAGGACATTCATTCAATGTAAGTTTAGAAATGGAACATCATGAGAGATTTCGACATCTAAAAGATGGCATTAATTTAAACTATCATACATGATTTTTTTATAGTAATTATAAACTTACGAAATACACACACACAAACCAGCCTGGGTAGTATTTTTTTAGTTTAGGAGCCAGGAGTTAGCCGGGTTGTTAAAAGGCACAGGACTCCCATATGGTAACTGGGTTCAAGTTCCAGCCATGGCAGGTTTCTCTCTCTCTCTCTCTCTCTCTCTCTCTCTCTCTCTCTCTCTCTCTCTCTCTCTCACTCTCTCTCTCTCTCTTTCTCATCAAATTAGTATAAAATAAACATGAAGATAGTACATAAATGAAATGAAAAAAAATAACACACATTTTTTTAGTGTTTCATCCCCTAAAATATCAGTTCTGCCTACCCAAAAGTTATGTAGACTCTGTGAAGAGAAGTGACATTGTTTACATCCAATACAAATGTAAACTGTAGAAAAATGGTCATAGATGATGGCTTTCTAGTTCTTACGTTTTCAAGTGTAAAAACCCATTGACTTCCGCACCAGTCATTTCATGAAAACATACTATGCATTTAAACATGCTATGATAAATATTTGTTGAATATATGAAACAACTCTCGAACAAAAGAATGAGTCTCGTGATTCATTTCTTTATGAAAAGTAATCTCTAGATTATTGTAAACAGCTTTCCATCATGGCCCATGTATATTCTTCGAATTTCTAATTTTTCTTTCTTTTGGTTTTTCTTCTTTTTCTGCTATAAAGGCCATGCCCTCATGGCAGAGATTTTCTCTGCTGAGAGAGTTTCAGTTTGAACAAGAGACATACAGTGAGTTTGAGGTCCAACCCAGGACAAGTGGATGGACGGCCATAGTCCAATTGTTTCTTCTTTGGGGATTTTGGGCACACACAGATACCTGCATCTGGCAGGATTTCAAAGCACCAGGTCTGGGACTGAAACTGAAGTAGGCCATTCGGGATCCAGCACTCTCACCTCCACACCACCTGCTGGCCTCTTGGCTCTTTGTAAGAGGGTATATTCTCTATATTAAGAATTTGCTACTTACTCGCCATGGTTTTTTGCCATGGGTATTTATGGTGCAATGGATCAGAGAAAACACAAACTTCATTGGTATTTTTCTAAGAAAAATAAGGGTGTAGTGAATTAATGGACTGCAAAAGTTGATTTCAAAGGATTATGAAGTTTTCCGTAATTGAAATAAAAGAGAACATCGGAATTTATTTCTCTTTTACATGGAAGCAAGTGCCTGGCTTCAGGCACAGTCACTTCTAACTGAGTAGCCTGCTTATCTTATATAGCGTTCTGGCCAGAGTGGAGATTCAAGACCAGCAGTCCTCCAGTGCTACAAGTGGGTGGACATCTTCGGTCGTGGCCTGGTTATACAGTGTGTGTTGCCCACTGGTTGGCAGTGGAATACGCGTATATCAGAGTGCATCTGTCTCGGATAGACTGTCTTTCCGAAGAAAGTCACTGAGGTGGATGGAGAACGGATAAGTAAGGCTAGTGGTCACCGACCGAGTACACGTAAAACTGAGGCAGGGTGATGGCACAGCAGTAAACTCAATGCTCTGTGAATCTAATCCTCAGGAGAAGGTGCTGGGTTTGTGTCCAGAGACCTCCCTGAGTGCCAGGCATTTGCTTGCCCATGATCTGGGATTGGGTGAGGCTAGAATTCAGTTTCAGCATCAGAACCTTATTGGGGCTGTTCTTTGTCTTTCCTTATTCAAAACAGCAATGAAAGAATAAAAATGGAAACTGTGTTCTTGGGGCTGTATGACCATGGCTGTGAGTCAGTCCATTTCGAACCTTGAGATGACTTTGACCAGATGCCTTAGATGTTTAGATGTTGCCTTGCGCCACCTGGCGGCATAGCAGTTATGGTGTCTTCATCCCACCGGGTCGACTACATTGTTCAAGTTCCAGACCTCACAGCCAGAGAGACACACTGGGCACATGTGTATGGGTGTTCAAGATCCTGAGAATAGAATGAGAATGGAGAAGGGCTTGCAGTGTAGCCATTCCCTCAGGCGTTCTCTCTCTCTTCCTCTAGCTTCTTCCAAGCAGCAGCACCCAATAGCTAATTAAAAGGGGAAAAAGAAAAATTATGCGTTGCCTTCCCGAAAGCATGTTTGAAGGGAAAAGCTCTTTTGTATTCTTAAATGATAAACCTTTTTCAGTTTAAAGTTTAGATCAAAAAGAAGTATGTCCTGATTTCTGTCTGAAAAATTTCCTCTCATTTCTTGATGCTTCGTCTTAACTAGAGTGTTTATCTAACTATTATTTCATACATCACTTTTACTTGTGTTTTATTTTGTTTTAGGTACTTTTATGTGCTTATACTCAACTCCTAATGTAATAAACTGTAGTGGGAAATTTCAGTCTTTTTAAATTGATGTCGTTGTTAGAGTAGTATTGTTCTTGGGACTAGCGGGGGCGGGGGGGTAATGGTTATTACTATGTTGGACTCTCGCAGAGCCAACTGGGTTTCAAGGTCAAGAATGGCTGCTTTAAATATATGCCAAATGATTGAGCACGTGTGCCCACGTCCTGATATGGGAATGGAGGAGAAGAGATTTTGAAATGTCCAGGCCCCCTGGGGGTTTATTTCTACCTCTGTCTTTTCCTCTCTGTGGCTAGTGCATGCCCCCATAGTAAAAATGCCCCTTAAAAGAATTATAATGGTCTTAGGTATGCTGTTTACTGCATAAAAACGTAATGACCATTCTCTATTTAGAAATAGGTATTAGTCCCAACATAAAGAAAACTGTTTCAGTCACTTACTTTTTAAAATTTTTTTCAAAGAAAATCACAACGAACCAGACTATAGGTTTAGAATGATATAAAGGGACATCTGGGTATGTTAAAAATAAGTTCCCACTAACCCTCCGTATTCCCATAATGTCTTCTCTCATGCTACATGACCCTCACAGTATGTTAAAAAAAACTTCACTAAAATTAAATATCCTTTTACATGTAAATACTACCGACAATGATAGCACTAATCTGTATCGCATCCAAGTCTTCACAGTCCTTCCTGGTAGCGGGGTGAGCTTTTTATTCTCGAACAGCCTTTGCCTGTAGTGTGGCCTTTCACTCCAGTACTAGCTTTCCTGCATGTTATACTTTTCAAGTTCTTGGGGAAACACCTGCACTCCCTGTGTCTAAAATGGTGCTCACTCTTTCTCTGCTAAGTCGGAAGTTTTCTTTCCCAGTTTTTGAGTTGTGAGCTCTTCTACCTTTTAACTCTTTAAGATAAAGCCTTTTGGTGCTTAGGTATAACTTATCATAGATCAGCTCATGTGTCCGTTTGTAATATTTGTCCTCATTTTGAAGCTGAGAGTATAAACTTCCTTTGATGTAGTTGGCATATGGGATTGTTTCTAAATTAGTAAATAAATGAAGATGAGAAAGAGTTGACGTTTTTTTAAAACAGTTATTTCTTTCTGGGATTTATGGGGTGTTGTTGTTGTTGTCGTTGTTATAAATATTAGAAACCCAATGCTGTTTTAATGGATTTCTTTCCAAGTAGCAGTTCTACTCTGAGTGTGAGAGACGCAATAAAGAATGAAAAGAAGTGGAGCTCCAGAAGCTGTAGGGACATACGAGTGTTTGAGGCTGATTCACCTTCCGATGGTCAACGAGGCGTGAATGTTGTCAACAGTTCTCATGAAACAAATCCAGAAGGAGTAAGGTAAACATCTCTAACTTCTTGATTTCCTTGTGAAGGAATAGGAAGAAGGCTGACTTTTTCTAGAAACACACCAAAATAGTGTAGTCATCAGACAAACACGAGAACACTCAACTGTTGATTCTACTGAAAGGTTGACAAAAATGAGAACAAGCGTTCTTGTAGGAAGCCATTTCATTAGATTGGAGGGGAGCCAGACTGTGAGGCAAGGATATAAATCTCCTTTGAGAATTGGTAATGGTCAAGCCAAGAGAAAACGAGGTAATAAAGGGAGAACATAGGATTCCAGGAAGTTTTCTTTCTTTTTTTAAGCATAGAACAGTTACTTCTAGATTCTCTTTGTATGCTGTTGGAAATGATCCTATAGAGAAGTTGATTATAGTTAAATTTGTTTTAAGTTCTAAGGATTAGAAGACTTGAAACATTGTCTTTTTAGAGTTTTACAATCAAATAGTAATAATTGTTCTTTAAAGTTTCAGTCATGTTGGGACCAGCAGTTGGCATAATGGCTATGTTGCTAGACTCTCATGTAGTTGACTGTGGTTCGAGTCCCAGACTCGGTGGCTTAAACTTACGACGGGAACATGTGCGTGCGTTCCTAACATCCCCAGTGGAGAATGGAGGAGAAGGGATTGCATTGTGGCCATCCCCCCTGGAGAGTGATTTCAGGTTTTCTGTCTCTCTGTCTCTCTCTTTCTTTCTGGCAAGTGCATACATCCTATAGCAAACACTTTTCCATGAAACCGAAAGTTTCATTGACGTAAACTTTCATGTTAAGAGGACATTCATTCAATGTAAGTTTAGAAATGGAACATCATGAGAGATTTCGACATCTAAAAGATGGCATTAATTTAAACTATCATACATGATTTTTTTATAGTAATTATAAACTTACGAAATACACACACACAAACCAGCCTGGGTAGTATTTTTTTAGTTTAGGAGCCAGGAGTTAGCCGGGTTGTTAAAAGGCACAGGACTCCCATATGGTAACTGGGTTCAAGTTCCAGCCATGGCAGGTTTCTCTCTCTCTCTCTCTCTCTCTCTCTCTCTCTCTCTCTCTCTCTCTCTCTCTCTCTCTCTCTCTCTCTCTCTTTCTTATCAAATTAGTATAAAATAAACATGAAGATAGTACATAAATGAAATGAAAAAAAATAACACACAGTTTTTTAGTGTTTCATCCCCTAAAATATCAGTTCTGCCTACCCAAAAGTTATGTAGACTCTGTGAAGAGAAGTGACATTGTTTACATCCAATACAAATGTAAACTGTAGAAAAATGGTCATAGATGATGGCTTTCTAGTTCTTACGTTTTCAAGTGTAAAAACCCATTGACTTCCGCACCAGTCATTTCATGAAAACATACTATGCATTTAAACATGCTATGATAAATATTTGTTGAATATATGAAACAACTCTCGAACAAAAGAATGAGTCTCGTGATTCATTTCTTTATGAAAAGTAATCTCTAGATTATTGTAAACAGCTTTCCATCATGGCCCATGTATATTCTTCGAATTTCTAATTTTTCTTTCTTTTGGTTTTTCTTCTTTTTCTGCTATAAAGGCCATGCCCTCATGGCAGAGATTTTCTCTGCTGAGAGAGTTTCAGTTTGAACAAGAGACATACAGTGAGTTTGAGGTCCAACCCAGGACAAGTGGATGGACGGCCATAGTCCAATTGTTTCTTCTTTGGGGATTTTGGGCACACACAGATACCTGCATCTGGCAGGATTTCAAAGCACCAGGTCTGGGACTGAAACTGAAGTAGGCCATTCGGGATCCAGCACTCTCACCTCCACACCACCTGCTGGCCTCTTGGCTCTTTGTAAGAGGGTATATTCTCTATATTAAGAATTTGCTACTTACTCGCCATGGTTTTTTGCCATGGGTATTTATGGTGCAATGGATCAGAGAAAACACAAACTTCATTGGTATTTTTCTAAGAAAAATAAGGGTGTAGTGAATTAATGGACTGCAAAAGTTGATTTCAAAGGATTATGAAGTTTTCCGTAATTGAAATAAAAGAGAACATCGGAATTTATTTCTCTTTTACATGGAAGCAAGTGCCTGGCTTCAGGCACAGTCACTTCTAACTGAGTAGCCTGCTTATCTTATATAGCGTTCTGGCCAGAGTGGAGATTCAAGACCAGCAGTCCTCCAGTGCTACAAGTGGGTGGACATCTTCGGTCGTGGCCTGGTTATACAGTGTGTGTTGCCCACTGGTTGGCAGTGGAATACGCGTATATCAGAGTGCATCTGTCTCGGATAGACTGTCTTTCCGAAGAAAGTCACTGAGGTGGATGGAGAACGGATAAGTAAGGCTAGTGGTCACCGACCGAGTACACGTAAAACTGAGGCAGGGTGATGGCACAGCAGTAAACTCAATGCTCTGTGAATCTAATCCTCAGGAGAAGGTGCTGGGTTTGTGTCCAGAGACCTCCCTGAGTGCCAGGCATTTGCTTGCCCATGATCTGGGATTGGGTGAGGCTAGAATTCAGTTTCAGCATCAGAACCTTATTGGGGCTGTTCTTTGTCTTTCCTTATTCAAAACAGCAATGAAAGAATAAAAATGGAAACTGTGTTCTTGGGGCTGTATGACCATGGCTGTGAGTCAGTCCATTTCGAACCTTGAGATGACTTTGACCAGATGCCTTAGATGTTTAGATGTTGCCTTGCGCCACCTGGCGGCATAGCAGTTATGGTGTCTTCATCCCACCGGGTCGACTACATTGTTCAAGTTCCAGACCTCACAGCCAGAGAGACACACTGGGCACATGTGTATGGGTGTTCAAGATCCTGAGAATAGAATGAGAATGGAGAAGGGCTTGCAGTGTAGCCATTCCCTCAGGCGTTCTCTCTCTCTTCCTCTAGCTTCTTCCAAGCAGCAGCACCCAATAGCTAATTAAAAGGGGAAAAAGAAAAATTATGCGTTGCCTTCCCGAAAGCATGTTTGAAGGGAAAAGCTCTTTTGTATTCTTAAATGATAAACCTTTTTCAGTTTAAAGTTTAGATCAAAAAGAAGTATGTCCTGATTTCTGTCTGAAAAATTTCCTCTCATTTCTTGATGCTTCGTCTTAACTAGAGTGTTTATCTAACTATTATTTCATACATCACTTTTACTTGTGTTTTATTTTGTTTTAGGTACTTTTATGTGCTTATACTCAACTCCTAATGTAATAAACAGTAGTGGGAAATTTCAGTCTTTTTAAATTGATGTCGTTGTTAGAGTAGTATTGTTCTTGGGACTAGCGGGGGGGGGGGGGGGGTAATGGTTATTACTATGTTGGACTCTCACAGAGCCAACTGGGTTTCAAGGTCAAGAATGGCTGCTTTAAATATATGCCAAATGATTGAGCACGTGTGCCCACGTCCTGATATGGGAATGGAGGAGAAGAGATTTTGAAATGTCCAGGCCCCCTGGGGGTTTATTTCTACCTCTGTCTTTTCCTCTCTGTGGCTAGTGCATGCCCCCAGAGTAAAAATGCCCCTTAAAAGAATTATAATGGTCTTAGGTATGCTGTTTACTGCATAAAAACGTAATGACCATTCTCTATTTAGAAATAGGTATTAGTCCCAACATAAAGAAAACTGTTTCAGTCACTTACTTTTTAAAATTTTTTTCAAAGAAAATCACAACGAACCAGACTATAGGTTTAGAATGATATAAAGGGACATCTGGGTATGTTAAAAATAAGTTCCCACTAACCCTCCGTATTCCCATAATGTCTTCTCTCATGCTACATGACCCTCACAGTATGTTAAAAAAAACTTCACTAAAATTAAATATCCTTTTACATGTAAATACTACCGACAATGATAGCACTAATCTGTATCGCATCCAAGTCTTCACAGTCCTTCCTGGTAGCGGGGTGAGCTTTTTATTCTCGAACAGCCTTTGCCTGTAGTGTGGCCTTTCACTCCAGTACTAGCTTTCCTGCATGTTATACTTTTCAAGTTCTTGGGGAAACACCTGCACTCCCTGTGTCTAAAATGGTGCTCACTCTTTCTCTGCTAAGTCGGAAGTTTTCTTTCCCAGTTTTTGAGTTGTGAGCTCTTCTACCTTTTAACTCTTTAAGATAAAGCCTTTTGGTGCTTAGGTATAACTTATCATAGATCAGCTCATGTGTCCGTTTGTAATATTTGTCCTCATTTTGAAGCTGAGAGTATAAACTTCCTTTGATGTAGTTGGCATATGGGATTGTTTCTAAATTAGTAAATAAATGAAGATGAGAAAGAGTTGACGTTTTTTTAAAACAGTTATTTCTTTCTGGGATTTATGGGGTGTTGTTGTTGTTGTCGTTGTTATAAATATTAGAAACCCAATGCTGTTTTAATGGATTTCTTTCCAAGTAGCAGTTCTACTCTGAGTGTGAGAGACGCAATAAAGAATGAAAAGAAGTGGAGCTCCAGAAGCTGTAGGGACATACGAGTGTTTGAGGCTGATTCACCTTCCGATGGTCAACGAGGCGTGAATGTTGTCAAGAGTTCTCATGAAACAAATCCAGAAGGAGTAAGGTAAACATCTCTAACTTCTTGATTTCCTTGTGAAGGAATAGGAAGAAGGCTGACTTTTTCTAGAAACACACCAAAATAGTGTAGTCATCAGACAAACACGAGAACACTCAACTGTTGATTCTACTGAAAGGTTGACAAAAATGAGAACAAGCGTTCTTGTAGGAAGCCATTTCATTAGATTTGAGGGGAGCCAGACTGTGAGGCAAGGATATAAATCTCCTTTGAGAATTGGTAATGGTCAAGCCAAGAGAAAACGAGGTAATAAAGGGAGAACATAGGATTCCAGGAAGTTTTCTTTCTTTTTTTAAGCATAGAACAGTTACTTCTAGATTCTCTTTGTATGCTGTTGGAAATGATCCTATAGAGAAGTTGATTATAGTTAAATTTGTTTTAAGTTCTAAGGATTAGAAGACTTGAAACATTGTCTTTTTAGAGTTTTACAATCAAATAGTAATAATTGTTCTTTAAAGTTTCAGTCATGTTGGGACCAGCAGTTGGCATAATGGCTATGTTGCTAGACTCTCATGTAGTTGACTGTGGTTCGAGTCCCAGACTCGGTGGCTTAAACTTACGACGGGAACATGTGCGTGCGTTCCTAACATCCCCAGTGGAGAATGGAGGAGAAGGGATTGCATTGTGGCCATCCCCCCTGGAGAGTGATTTCAGGTTTTCTGTCTCTCTGTCTCTCTCTTTCTTTCTGGCAAGTGCATACATCCTATAGCAAACACTTTTCCATGAAACCGAAAGTTTCATTGACGTAAACTTTCATGTTAAGAGGACATTCATTCAATGTAAGTTTAGAAATGGAACATCATGAGAGATTTCGACATCTAAAAGATGGCATTAATTTAAACTATCATACATGATTTTTTTATAGTAATTATAAACTTACGAAATACACACACACAAACCAGCCTGGGTAGTATTTTTTTAGTTTAGGAGCCAGGAGTTAGCCGGGTTGTTAAAAGGCACAGGACTCCCATATGGTAACTGGGTTCAAGTTCCAGCCATGGCAGGTTTCTCTCTCTCTCTCTCTCTCTCTCTCTCTCTCTCTCTCTCTCTCTCTCTCTCTCTCTCTCTCTCTTTCTCATCAAATTAGTATAAAATAAACATGAAGATAGTACATAAATGAAATGAAAAAAAATAACACACAGTTTTTTAGTGTTTCATCCCCTAAAATATCAGTTCTGCCTACCCAAAAGTTATGTAGACTCTGTGAAGAGAAGTGACATTGTTTACATCCAATACAAATGTAAACTGTAGAAAAATGGTCATAGATGATGGCTTTCTAGTTCTTACGTTTTCAAGTGTAAAAACCCATTGACTTCCGCACCAGTCATTTCATGAAAACATACTATGCATTTAAACATGCTATGATAAATATTTGTTGAATATATGAAACAACTCTCGAACAAAAGAATGAGTCTCGTGATTCATTTCTTTATGAAAAGTAATCTCTAGATTATTGTAAACAGCTTTCCATCATGGCCCATGTATATTCTTCGAATTTCTAATTTTTCTTTCTTTTGGTTTTTCTTCTTTTTCTGCTATAAAGGCCATGCCCTCATGGCAGAGATTTTCTCTGCTGAGAGAGTTTCAGTTTGAACAAGAGACATACAGTGAGTTTGAGGTCCAACCCAGGACAAGTGGATGGACGGCCATAGTCCAATTGTTTCTTCTTTGGGGATTTTGGGCACACACAGATACCTGCATCTGGCAGGATTTCAAAGCACCAGGTCTGGGACTGAAACTGAAGTAGGCCATTCGGGATCCAGCACTCTCACCTCCACACCACCTGCTGGCCTCTTGGCTCTTTGTAAGAGGGTATATTCTCTATATTAAGAATTTGCTACTTACTCGCCATGGTTTTTTGCCATGGGTATTTATGGTGCAATGGATCAGAGAAAACACAAACTTCATTGGTATTTTTCTAAGAAAAATAAGGGTGTAGTGAATTAATGGACTGCAAAAGTTGATTTCAAAGGATTATGAAGTTTTCCGTAATTGAAATAAAAGAGAACATCGGAATTTATTTCTCTTTTACATGGAAGCAAGTGCCTGGCTTCAGGCACAGTCACTTCTAACTGAGTAGCCTGCTTATCTTATATAGCGTTCTGGCCAGAGTGGAGATTCAAGACCAGCAGTCCTCCAGTGCTACAAGTGGGTGGACATCTTCGGTCGTGGCCTGGTTATACAGTGTGTGTTGCCCACTGGTTGGCAGTGGAATACGCGTATATCAGAGTGCATCTGTCTCGGATAGACTGTCTTTCCGAAGAAAGTCACTGAGGTGGATGGAGAACGGATAAGTAAGGCTAGTGGTCACTGACCGAGTACACGTAAAACTGAGGCAGGGTGATGGCACAGCAGTAAACTCAATGCTCTGTGAATCTAATCCTCAGGAGAAGGTGCTGGGTTTGTGTCCAGAGACCTCCCTGAGTGCCAGGCATTTGCTTGCCCATGATCTGGGATTGGGTGAGGCTAGAATTCAGTTTCAGCATCAGAACCTTATTGGGGCTGTTCTTTGTCTTTCCTTATTCAAAACAGCAATGAAAGAATAAAAATGGAAACTGTGTTCTTGGGGCTGTATGACCATGGCTGTGAGTCAGTCCATTTCGAACCTTGAGATGACTTTGACCAGATGCCTTAGATGTTTAGATGTTGCCTTGCGCCACCTGGCGGCATAGCAGTTATGGTGTCTTCATCCCACCGGGTCGACTACATTGTTCAAGTTCCAGACCTCACAGCCAGAGAGACACACTGGGCACATGTGTATGGGTGTTCAAGATCCTGAGAATAGAATGAGAATGGAGAAGGGCTTGCAGTGTAGCCATTCCCTCAGGCGTTCTCTCTCTCTTCCTCTAGCTTCTTCCAAGCAGCAGCACCCAATAGCTAATTAAAAGGGGAAAAAGAAAAATTATGCGTTGCCTTCCCGAAAGCATGTTTGAAGGGAAAAGCTCTTTTGTATTCTTAAATGATAAACCTTTTTCAGTTTAAAGTTTAGATCAAAAAGAAGTATGTCCTGATTTCTGTCTGAAAAATTTCCTCTCATTTCTTGATGCTTCGTCTTAACTAGAGTGTTTATCTAACTATTATTTCATACATCACTTTTACTTGTGTTTTATTTTGTTTTAGGTACTTTTATGTGCTTATACTCAACTCCTAATGTAATAAACAGTAGTGGGAAATTTCAGTCTTTTTAAATTGATGTCGTTGTTAGAGTAGTATTGTTCTTGGGACTAGCGGCGGCGGGGGGGGGGGGGGTAATGGTTATTACTATGTTGGACTCTCACAGAGCCAACTGGGTTTCAAGGTCAAGAATGGCTGCTTTAAATATATGCCAAATGATTGAGCACGTGTGCCCACGTCCTGATATGGGAATGGAGGAGAAGAGATTTTGAAATGTCCAGGCCCCCTGGGGGTTTATTTCTACCTCTGTCTTTTCCTCTCTGTGGCTAGTGCATGCCCCCAGAGTAAAAATGCCCCTTAAAAGAATTATAATGGTCTTAGGTATGCTGTTTACTGCATAAAAACGTAATGACCATTCTCTATTTAGAAATAGGTATTAGTCCCAACATAAAGAAAACTGTTTCAGTCACTTACTTTTTAAAATTTTTTTCAAAGAAAATCACAACGAACCAGACTATAGGTTTAGAATGATATAAAGGGACATCTGGGTATGTTAAAAATAAGTTCCCACTAACCCTCCGTATTCCCATAATGTCTTCTCTCATGCTACATGACCCTCACAGTATGTTAAAAAAAAAACTTCACTAAAATTAAATATCCTTTTACATGTAAATACTACCGACAATGATAGCACTAATCTGTATCGCATCCAAGTCTTCACAGTCCTTCCTGGTAGCGGGGTGAGCTTTTTATTCTCGAACAGCCTTTGCCTGTAGTGTGGCCTTTCACTCCAGTACTAGCTTTCCTGCATGTTATACTTTTCAAGTTCTTGGGGAAACACCTGCACTCCCTGTGTCTAAAATGGTGCTCACTCTTTCTCTGCTAAGTCGGAAGTTTTCTTTCCCAGTTTTTGAGTTGTGAGCTCTTCTACCTTTTAACTCTTTAAGATAAAGCCTTTTGGTGCTTAGGTATAACTTATCATAGATCAGCTCATGTGTCCGTTTGTAATATTTGTCCTCATTTTGAAGCTGAGAGTATAAACTTCCTTTGCTGTAGTTGGCATATGGGATTGTTTCTAAATTAGTAAATGAAGATGAGAAAGAGTTGACGTTTTTTTAAAACAGTTATTTCTTTCTGGGATTTATGGGGTTTAGATCCCAGTTTCCATGAGGAATCTTCTCAGAGAATGGTCAACACTCCTGCCTGGGAGAAAGGAGCAGAAGGGATTATTAACAAAACAAAAGATGGAGCTGAGAGCCAGAGAGAAACTCTACCTTTAAAAAATCGTAAAAAGAAAAAATTACCAAAAAAAAATGAGGAGACAGGAGCAGAGAGAGACAGAGACCTCAGAGGCAGAGAGACAGAGATAGAAGGCAAGAGGGGCTCCGTACCAGCCTAGCTTTGCTTGCTGGAGGCTGAATTCTGAGTAGAAAATCTTCATTTCTCCTGTGCCCTGAAATATCTAGTTACCAGTTTCCATGAGGAATCTTCTCAGAGAATGGCTCAACTCGCCTGCATGGGAGAAAGGAGCAGAAGGGATTATTAACAAAACAAAAGATGGAGCTGAGAGCCAGAGAGAAATTCTATGTTTAAAAAAATCGTAAAAAGGAAAAATTAACAAAAAAAAAATGAGGAGACAAGAGCAGAGAGAGACAGAGACCTCAGAGGCACAAAGACATAGATAGAAGGCCAGAGGGGCTCCCTACCACACTAGCTTTGCTTGCTGGAGGCTGAATTATGAGTAGAAAATCTTCATTTCTCCTGTGCCCTGAAATATCTAGTTCCCAGTTTCCATGAGGAATCTTCTCATAGAATGGCTCAACTCTCCTGCCACACTAGCTTTGCTTGCGGGAGGCTGAATTATGAGTAGAAAATCTTCATTTCCCTGTGACCTGAAATATCTAGTTCCCAGTTTCCATGAGGAATCTTCTCACAGAATGGTCAACTCTCCTGGCTGGGATAAAGGAGCAGAAGGGATTATTAACAAAACAAAAGATGGAGCTGAGAGCCAGAGAGAAACTCTACCTTTAAAAAAATCGTAAAAAGGGAAAATTACCAAAAAAAAAAATGAGGAGACAAGAGTAGAGAGAGACAGAAACCTCAGAGGCACAGAGACAGAGATAGAAGGCCAGAGGGGCTCCCTAACACCCTAGCTTTGCTTGCTGGAGGCTAAATTATGAGTACAAATTCTTCATTTCTCCTGTGCCCTGAAATATCTAGTTCCCAGTTTCCATGAGCAATATTCTCAGGGAATGGCTCAACTCTCCTGCCTGGGAGAAAGGAGCAGAAGGGATTAGTTACAAAACAAAAGATGGAGCTGAGAGCCACAGAGAAACTCTACCTTTAAAAAAATTGTAAAAAGGAAAAATTAGCAAAAAAAAAAAAAATGAGGAGACAGGAGCAGAGAGAGACAGAGAACTCAGAGGCACAGAGACAGAGATAGAAGGCCAGAGGGGCTCACTACAACACTAGATTGGCTTGCTGGAGGCTGAATTATGAGTAGAAAATCTTCATTTCTCCTGTGCCCTGAAATATCTAGTTCCCAGTTTCCATGAGGAATCTTCTCATAGAATGGCTCAACTCTCCTGCCACACTAGCTTTGCTTGCTGGAGGCTGAATTATGAGTAGAAAATCTTCATTTCTCCTGTGCCCTGAAATATCTAGTTCCCAGTTTCCATGAGGAATCTTCTCAGAGAATGGCTCAACTCTCCTGCCTGGGAGAAAGGAGCAGAAGTGATTACTAACAAAACAAAAGATGGAGCTGAGAGCCAGAGAGATACTCTACCTTTAAAAAAATCGTAAAAAGGAAAAATTACCAAAAAAAAAAATGAGGAGACAGGAGCAGAGAGAGACAGATACCTCAGAGGCAAAGAGACAGATATAAAAGGACATAGGGGCTCCCTACCACACTAGCTTCGCTTGCTGGAGGCTTAATTATGAGTAGAAAATCTTCATTTCTCCTGTGCCGTGAAATATCTAGTTCCAAGTTTCCACGAGGAATCTTCTCAGAGAATGGCTCAACTCTCCTGCCACACTAGCTTTGCTTGATGGAGGCTGAATTATGAGTAGAAAATCTTCATTTCCCGGTGCCCTGAAATATCTAGTTCCCAGTTTCCATGAGGAATCTTCTCAGAGAATGGCTCAACTCTCCTGCCTGGGAGAAAGGAGCAGAAGAGATTATTAACAAAACAAAAGATGGAGCTGAGAGCCAGAGAGAAACACTACCTTTAAAAAAATCGTAAAACGGAAAAATTACCAAAAAAAAAATGAGTAGACAGGAGCAGAGAGAGACAGAAACCTCAGAGGCACAGAGACAGAGATAGAAGTCCAGAGGGGCTCCCTACCACCCTAGCTTTGCTTGCTGGAGGCTGAATTATGAGTAGAAAATCTTCATTTCCCTGTGCCCTGAAATATCTGGTTCCCAGTTTCCATGAGGAATCTTCTCAGAGAATGACTCAACTCTCCTGCCACACTAGCTTTGCTTGCTGGAGGCTGAATTATGAGTAGAAAATCTTCATTTCTCCTGTGCCCTGAAATATCTAGTTCCCTGTTTCCATGAGGAATCTTCTCAGAGAATGGCTCAACTCTCCTGCCTGGGAAACAGGAGCAGAAGGGATTATTAACAAAACAGAAGATGGAGCTGAGAGCCAGAGAGAAACTCTACCTTTAAAAAAATCGTAAAAAGGATAAATTACCAAAAAAAAATGAGGAGACAGGAGCAGAGAGAGACAGAGAACTCAGAGGCACAGAGACAGAGATAGAAGGCCAGAGGGGCTCCCTACCACACTAGCTTTGCTTGCTGGAGGCTGAATTATGAGTAGAAAATCTTCATTTGTCCTGTGCCCTGAAATATCTAGTTCCCAGTTTCCATGAGGAATCTTCTCAGAGAATGGTCACCTATCCTGCCTGGGAGAAAAGAGCAGAAGCGATTATTAACAAAACAAAAGATGGAGCAGAGAGCCAGAAAGAAACTCTACCTTTAAAAAAATCGTAAAAAGGAAAAATTACCAAAAAAAAATGAGGACACAGGAGCAGAGAGAGACAGAGACCTCAGAGGCACAGAGACAGAGATAAAAGCCCAGAGGGGCTCCCTACCACACTAGCTTTGCTTGCTGGAGGCTGAATTATGAGTAGAAAACTTCATTTCTCCTGTGCCCTGAAATATCTAGTTCCCAGTTTCCATGAGGAATCTTCTCAGAGAATGGTCAACTCTCCTGCCTGGGAGAAAGGAGCTGAAGGGATTATTAACAAAACAAAAGATGGAGCTGAGAGCCAGAGAGAAACTCTACCTTTAAAAAACCGTAAAAAGAAAAAATTACCAAAAAAAAAAATGAGGAGACAGGAGCAGAGAGAGACAGAGACCTCAGAGGCACAGAGACAGAGATAGAAGGCCAGATGGGCTCCCTACCAGCCTAGCTTTGCTTGCTGGAGGCTGAATTATCAGTAGAAAATCTTCATTTCTCCTGTGCCCTGAAATATCTAGTTCCCAGTTTCCATGAGGAATCTTCTCAGAGAATGGATCAACTCTCCTGCCACACTAGCTTTGCTTGCTGGAGGCTGAATTATGAGTAGAAAATCTTCATTTCTCCTGTGCCCTGAAATATCTAGTTCCCAGTTTCCATGAGGAAACTTCTCAGAGAATGGCTCAACTCTCTTGCCTGGGAGAAAGAAGCAGAAGGGATTATTAACAAAACAAAAGATGGATCTGAGAGCCAGAGCGAAACTCTACCTTTAAAAAAATCGTAAAAAGGAAAAATTACCAAAAAAAAATGAGGAGACAGGAGCAGAGATAGACAGAGAACT
Organism: Tupaia tana; assembly: GCA_026018925.1. Taxonomy (NCBI): domain Eukaryota; kingdom Metazoa; phylum Chordata; class Mammalia; order Scandentia; family Tupaiidae; genus Tupaia; species Tupaia tana. The sequence continues at coordinate 826,729 of JAKSZU010000076.1, forward strand.
CAGAGGCACAGATACAGAGATAGAAGTCCAGAGGGGCTCCCTACCACACTAGCTTTGCTTGCTGGAGGCTGAATTATCAGTAGAAAATCTTCATTTCTCCTGTGCCCTGAAATATCTAGTTCCCAGTTTCCATGAGGAATCTTCTCAGAGAATGGCTCAACTCTCCTGCCACAAAAGCTTTGCTTGCTAGAGGCTGAATTATGAGTAGAATATCTTCATTTCCTTGTGCCCTGAAATATCTAGTTCCCAGTTTCCATGAGGAATCTTCTCAGAGAATGGCTCAACTCTCCTGCCTGGGAGAAAGGAGCAGAAGGGATTATTAACAAAACAAAAGATGGAGCTGAGAGCCAGAGAGAAATTCTATGTTTAAAAAAATCGTAAAAAGGAAAAATTAACAAAAAAAAAATGAGGAGACAAGAGCAGAGAGAGACAGAGACCTCAGAGGCACAAAGACATAGATAGAAGGCCAGAGGGGCTCCCTACCACACTAGCTTTGCTTGCTGGAGGCTGAATTATGAGTAGAAAATCTTCATTTCTCCTGTGCCCTGAAATATCTAGTTCCCAGTTTCCATGAGGAATCTTCTCATAGAATGGCTCAACTCTCCTGCCACACTAGCTTTGCTTGCGGGAGGCTGAATTATGAGTAGAAAATCTTCATTTCCCTGTGACCTGAAATATCTAGTTCCCAGTTTCCATGAGGAATCTTCTCAGAGAATGGTCAACTCTCCTGGCTGGGATAAAGGAGCAGAAGGGATTATTAACAAAACAAAAGATGGAGCTGAGAGCCAGAGAGAAACTCTACCTTTAAAAAAATCGTAAAAAGGGAAAATTACCAAAAAAAAAATGAGGAGACAAGAGTAGAGAGAGACAGAAACCTCAGAGGCACAGAGACAGAGATAGAAGGCCAGAGGGGCTCCCTAACACCCTAGCTTTGCTTGCTGGAGGCTAAATTATGAGTACAAATTCTTCATTTCTCCTGTGCCCTGAAATATCTAGTTCCCAGTTTCCATGAGCAATATTCTCAGGGAATGGCTCAACTCTCCTGCCTGGGAGAAAGGAGCAGAAGGGATTAGTTACAAAACAAAAGATGGAGCTGAGAGCCACAGAGAAACTCTACCTTTAAAAAAATTGTAAAAAGGAAAAATTAGCAAAAAAAAAAAAAATGAGGAGACAGGAGCAGAGAGAGACAGAGAACTCAGAGGCACAGAGACAGAGATAGAAGGCCAGAGGGGCTCACTACAACACTAGATTGGCTTGCTGGAGGCTGAATTATGAGTAGAAAATCTTCATTTCTCCTGTGCCCTGAAATATCTAGTTCCCAGTTTCCATGAGGAATCTTCTCATAGAATGGCTCAACTCTCCTGCCACACTAGCTTTGCTTGCTGGAGGCTGAATTATGAGTAGAAAATCTTCATTTCTCCTGTGCCCTGAAATATCTAGTTCCCAGTTTCCATGAGGAATCTTCTCAGAGAATGGCTCAACTCTCCTGCCTGGGAGAAAGGAGCAGAAGTGATTACTAACAAAACAAAAGATGGAGCTGAGAGCCAGAGAGATACTCTACCTTTAAAAAAATCGTAAAAAGGAAAAATTACCAAAAAAAAAATGAGGAGACAGGAGCAGAGAGAGACAGATACCTCAGAGGCAAAGAGACAGATATAAAAGGACATAGGGGCTCCCTACCACACTAGCTTCGCTTGCTGGAGGCTTAATTATGAGTAGAAAATCTTCATTTCTCCTGTGCCGTGAAATATCTAGTTCCAAGTTTCCACGAGGAATCTTCTCAGAGAATGGCTCAACTCTCCTGCCACACTAGCTTTGCTTGATGGAGGCTGAATTATGAGTAGAAAATCTTCATTTCCCGGTGCCCTGAAATATCTAGTTCCCAGTTTCCATGAGGAATCTTCTCAGAGAATGGCTCAACTCTCCTGCCTGGGAGAAAGGAGCAGAAGAGATTATTAACAAAACAAAAGATGGAGCTGAGAGCCAGAGAGAAACACTACCTTTAAAAAAATCGTAAAACGGAAAAATTACCAAAAAAAAAATGAGTAGACAGGAGCAGAGAGAGACAGAAACCTCAGAGGCACAGAGACAGAGATAGAAGTCCAGAGGGGCTCCCTACCACCCTAGCTTTGCTTGCTGGAGGCTGAATTATGAGTAGAAAATCTTCATTTCCCTGTGCCCTGAAATATCTGGTTCCCAGTTTCCATGAGGAATCTTCTCAGAGAATGACTCAACTCTCCTGCCACACTAGCTTTGCTTGCTGGAGGCTGAATTATGAGTAGAAAATCTTCATTTCTCCTGTGCCCTGAAATATCTAGTTCCCTGTTTCCATGAGGAATCTTCTCAGAGAATGGCTCAACTCTCCTGCCTGGGAAACAGGAGCAGAAGGGATTATTAACAAAACAGAAGATGGAGCTGAGAGCCAGAGAGAAACTCTACCTTTAAAAAAATCGTAAAAAGGATAAATTACCAAAAAAAAATGAGGAGACAGGAGCAGAGAGAGACAGAGAACTCAGAGGCACAGAGACAGAGATAGAAGGCCAGAGGGGCTCCCTACCACACTAGCTTTGCTTGCTGGAGGCTGAATTATGAGTAGAAAATCTTCATTTGTCCTGTGCCCTGAAATATCTAGTTCCCAGTTTCCATGAGGAATCTTCTCAGAGAATGGTCACCTATCCTGCCTGGGAGAAAAGAGCAGAAGCGATTATTAACAAAACAAAAGATGGAGCAGAGAGCCAGAAAGAAACTCTACCTTTAAAAAAATCGTAAAAAGGAAAAATTACCAAAAAAAAATGAGGACACAGGAGCAGAGAGAGACAGAGACCTCAGAGGCACAGAGACAGAGATAAAAGCCCAGAGGGGCTCCCTACCACACTAGCTTTGCTTGCTGGAGGCTGAATTATGAGTAGAAAACTTCATTTCTCCTGTGCCCTGAAATATCTAGTTCCCAGTTTCCATGAGGAATCTTCTCAGAGAATGGTCAACTCTCCTGCCTGGGAGAAAGGAGCTGAAGGGATTATTAACAAAACAAAAGATGGAGCTGAGAGCCAGAGAGAAACTCTACCTTTAAAAAACCGTAAAAAGAAAAAATTACCAAAAAAAAAAAATGAGGAGACAGGAGCAGAGAGAGACAGAGACCTCAGAGGCACAGAGACAGAGATAGAAGGCCAGATGGGCTCCCTACCAGCCTAGCTTTGCTTGCTGGAGGCTGAATTATCAGTAGAAAATCTTCATTTCTCCTGTGCCCTGAAATATCTAGTTCCCAGTTTCCATGAGGAATCTTCTCAGAGAATGGATCAACTCTCCTGCCACACTAGCTTTGCTTGCTGGAGGCTGAATTATGAGTAGAAAATCTTCATTTCTCCTGTGCCCTGAAATATCTAGTTCCCAGTTTCCATGAGGAATCTTCTCAGAGAATGGCTCAACTCTCTTGCCTGGGAGAAAGAAGCAGAAGGGATTATTAACAAAACAAAAGATGGATCTGAGAGCCAGAGCGAAACTCTACCTTTAAAAAAATCGTAAAAAGGAAAAATTACCAAAAAAAAATGAGGAGACAGGAGCAGAGATAGACAGAGAACTCAGAGGCACAGAGACAGAGATAGAAGTCCAGAGGGGCTCCCTACCACACTAGCTTTGCTTGCTGGAGGCTGAATTATCAGTAGAAAATCTTCATTTCTCTTGTGCCCTGAAATATCTAGTTCCCAGTTTCCATGAGGAATCTTCTCAGAGAATGGCTCAACTCTCCTGCCACAAAAGCTTTGCTTGCTAGAGGCTGAATTATGAGTAGAATATCTTCATTTCCTTGTGCCCTGAAATATCTAGTTCCCAGTTTCCATGAGGAATCTTCTCAGAGAATGGCTCAACTCTCCTGCCTGGGAGAAAGGAGCAGAAGGGATTATTAACAAAACAAAAGATGGAGCTGAGAGCCATAGAGAAACTCTACCTTTAAAAAATCGTAAAAAGAAAAAATTACCAAAAAACAATGAGGAGACAGGAGCAGGGAGAGACAGATAGCTCAGAGGCACAGAGACAGAGATAGAAGGCCAGAGGGGCTCCATACCAGCCTAGCTTTGCTTGCTGGAGGCTGAATTATGAGTAGAAAATCTTCATTTCTCCTGTGCCCTGAAATATCTAGTCACCAGTTTCCATGAGGAATCTTCTCAGAGAATGGCTCAACTCGCCTGCCTGGGAGAACGTAGCAGAAGGGATTATTAACAAAACAAAAGATGGAGCTGAGAGCCAGAGAGAAACTCTATCTTTAAAAAAATCGTAAAAAGGAAAAATTACCAAAAAAAAAATGAGCAGACAGGAGCAGAGAGAGACAGAGACCTCAGAGGCACAGAGACAGATATAAAAGGATATAGGGGCTCCCTACCACACTAGCTTCGCTTGCTGGAGGCTTAATTATGAGTAGAAAATCTTCATTTCTCCTGTGCCCTGAAATATCTAGTTCCCAGTTTCCATGAGGAATCTTCTCAGAGAATGGCTCAACTCTCCTGCCACTCTAGTTTTGCTTGCTGGAGGCTGAATTATGAGTAGAAAATCTTCATTTCTCCTGTGCCCTGAAATATCTAGTCCCCAGTTTCCATGAGGAATCTTCTCAGAGAATGGCTCAACCCTCCTGCCTGGGAGAAAGGAGCAGAAGGGATTATTAACAAAACAAAAGATGGATATGAGAACCAGAGCGAAACTCTACCTTTAAAAAAATCGTAAAAAGGAAAAATTACCAAGAAAAAATGAGGAGTCAAGAGCAGAGAGAGACAGAGAACTCAGAGGTACAGAGACAGAGATAGAATGCCAGAGGGGCTCCCTACCACACTAGCTTTGCTTGCTGGAGGCTGAATTATGAGTAGAAAATCTTCATTTCTCCTGTGCCCTGAAATATCTAGTTCCCAGTTTCCATGAGGAATCTTCTCCGAGAATGGCTCAACTCTCCTGCCACACTAGCTTTGCTTGCTAGAGGCTGAATTATCAGTAGAAAATCTTCATTTCCCTGTGCCCTGAAATCTCTAGTTCCCAGTTTCCATGAGGAATCTTCTCAGAGAATGGCTCAACTCTCCTGCCTGGGAGAAAGGAGCAGAAGGGATTATTAACAAAACAAAAGATGGAGCTGAGAGCCAGAGAGAAACTCTACCTTTAAAAAAATCGTAAAAATGAAAAATTACCAAAAAAAAATGAGGAGACAGGAGCAGAGAGAGACAGAGACCTCAGAGACACAGAGACAGAAATTGAAGGCCATAGGGGCTCCCTTCCAGCCTAGCTTTGCTTGCTGGAGGCTGAATTATGAGTAGAAAATCTTCATTTCTCCTGTGCCCTGGAATATCTAGTTCCCAGTTTCCATGAGGAATCTTCTCAGAGAATGGCTCAACTCTCCTGCCTGGGAGAAAGGAGCAGAAGGGATTATTAACAAAACAAAAGATGGAGCTGAGAGCCAGAGAGAAACTCTACATTTAAAAAAATCGTAAAAAGGGAAAATTACCAAAAAAAACATGAAGAGACAGGAGCAGAGAGAGACAGAGACCTCAGAGGCACAGAGACAGAGAGAAGGGCAGAGGGGCTCCCTAACACCCTAGCTTTGCTTGCTGGAGGCTGTATTATGAGTACAAAATCTTCATTTCTCCTGTGCCCTGAAATATCTAGTTCCCAGTTTCCATGAGGAATCTTTTCAGAGAATGGCTCAACTCTCCTGCCTGGGAGAAAGGAGAACGAGGGATTACTAACAAAACAAAAGATGGAGCTGAGAGCCAGAGAGAAACTCTACCTTTAAAAAAATCGTAAAAAGGAAAAATTACCAAAAAAAAAATGAGGAGACAGGAGCAGAGAGAGACAGAGACCTCAGAGGCACAGAGACAGATATAGAAGGCCAGAGGGGCTCCCTACCACACTAGCTTTGCTTATTGGAGGCGGAATTATGAGTAGAAAATCTTCATTTCTCCTGTGCCCTGAAATATCTAGTTCCCAGTTTCCATGAGGAATCTTCTCAGAGAATGGCTCAACACTCCTGCCTGGGAGAAAGGAGCAGAAGGGATTATTAACAAAACAAAAGATGGAGCTGAGAGCCAGAGAGAAACTCTACCTTTAAAAAAATCGTAAAAAGGAAAAATTACCAAAAAAAAAATGAGGAGACAGGAGCAGAGAGAGACAGAGACCTCAGAGGCACAGAGACAGATATAGAAAGCCAGAGGGGCTCCCTACCACACTAGCTTTGCTTGCTGGAGGCTGAATTATGAGTAGAAAATCTTCATTTCTCCTGTGCCCTGAAATATGTAGTTCCTAGTTTCCATGAGGAATCTTCTCTGAGAATGGCTCTACTCTCCTGCCACACTAGCTTTGCTTGCTGGAGGCTGAATTATGAGAAGAAAATCTTCATTTCTCCTGTGCCATGAAATATCTAGTTCCCAGTTTCCAAGAGGAATCTTCTCAGAGAATGGCTCAACTCTGCTGCCTGGGAGAAAGGAGCAGAAGGGATTATTAACAAAACAAAAGATGGAGCTGAGAGCCAGAGAGAAACTCTACCTTTCAAAAAATCGTAAAAAGGAAAAATTATAAAAAAAAATTAGGAGACAGGAGCAGAGAGAGAAAGAGACCGCAGAGGCACAGAGACAGCTATAGAAGGCCAGAGGGGCTCCCTAACACACTAGCTTTGCTTGCTGGAGGCTGAATTATGAGTAGAAAATCTTCATTTCTCCTGTGCCCTGAAATATCTAGTTCCCAGTTTCCATGAGGAATCTTCTCAGAGAATGGCTCAACACTCCTGCCTGGGAGAAAGGAGCAGAAGGGATTATTAACAAAACAAAAGATGGAGCTGAGAGCCAGAGAGAAACTCTACCTTTAAAAAAATCGTAAAAAGGAAAAATTACCAAAAAAAAAATGAGGAGACTGGAGCAGAGAGAGACAGAGACCTCAGAGGCACAGAGACAGATATAGAAAGCCAGAGGGGCTCCCTACCACACTAGCTTTGCTTGCTGGAGGCTGAATTATGAGTAGAAAATCTTCATTTCTCCTGTGCCCTGAAATATCTAGTTCCCAGTTTCCATGAGGAATCTTCTCAGAGAATGGCTCTACTCTCCTGCCACACTAGCTTTGCTTGCTGGAGGCTGAATTATGAGAAGAAAATCTTCATTTCTCCTGTGCCATGAAATATCTAGTTCCCAGTTTCCAAGAGGAATCTTCTCAGAGAATGGCTCAACTCTGCTGCCTGGGAGAAAGGAGAAGAAGGGATTATTAACAAAACAATAGATGGAGCTGAGAGCCAGAGAGAAACTCTACCTTTAAAAAAATCGTAAAAAGGAAAAATTACAAAAAAAAAATTAGGAGACAGGAGCAGAGAGAGAAAGAGACCGCAGAGGCACAGAGACAGGTATAGAAGGCCAGAGGGGCTCCCTACCACACTAGCTTTGCTTGCTGGAGGCTGAATTATGAGTAGAAAATCTTCATTTCTCCTGTGCCCTGAAATATATAGTTCCCAGTTTCCATGAGGAATCTTCTCAGAGAATGGCTCAACTCTCCTGCCACACTAGCTTTGCTTGCTGGAGGCTGAATTATGAGTAGAAAATCTTCATTTCTCCTGTGCCCTGAAATATCTAATTCCCTGTTTCCATGAGGAATATTCTCAAAGAATGGCTCAACTCTCCTGCCTGGGAGAAAGGAGCAGAAGGGATTATTAACAAAACAAAAGGTGGAGCTGAGAGCCAGAGAGAAACTCTACCTTTAAAAAATCGTAAAAAGGAAAAATTACCAAAAAAAAATGAGGAGACAGGAGCAGAGAGAGACAGAGACCTCAGAGGCACAGAGACAGATATAGAAGGCCAGAGGGGCTCCCTACCACACTAGCTTTGCTTGCTGGAGGCGGAATTATGAGTAGAAAATCTTCATTTCTCCTGTGCCCTGAAATATCTAGTTCCCAGTTTCCATGAGGAATCTTCTCAGAGAATGGCTCAACTCTCCTGCCACACTAGCTTTGCTTGCTGGAGGCTGAATTATGAGTAGAAAATCTTCATTTCTCCTGTGCCCTGAAATATCTAGTTCCCAGTTTCCTTGAGGAAACTTCTCAGGGAATGGCTCAACTCTCCAGCCTGGGAGAAAGGAGCAGAAGGAATTACTAACAAAACAGAAGATGGAGCTGAGAGCCAGAGAGAAACTCTACCTTTAAAAAAATTGTAAAAAGGAAAAATTACCAAAAAAAAAATGAGGAGACAGGAGCAGAGAGAGACAGAGAACTCAGAGGCACAGAGACAGAGATAGAAGGCCAGACGGGCTCCCTACCACACTAGATTTGCTTGCTGGAGGCTGAATTATGAGTAGAAAATCTTCATTTCTCCTGTGCCCTGAAATATCTAGTTCCCATTTTCCATGAAGAATCTTTTCAGAGAATGGCTCAACTCTCCTGCCTGGGAGAAAGGAGCACGAGGGATTACTAACAAAAGAAAAGATGGAGCTGAGAGCCAGAGAGAAACTCTACCTTTAAAAAAATCGTAAAAAGGAAAAATTACCAAAAAAAAAAAAAATGAGGAGACAGGAGCAGAGAGAGACAGATACCTCAGAGGCAAAGAGACAGAGATAGAAGGCAAGAGGGCTCCCTTCCACACTAGCTTTGCTTGCTGGAGGCTGTATTATGAGTAGAAAATCTTCATTTCTCCTGTGCCCTGAAATATCTAGTTCCCAGTTTCCATGAGGAATCTTCTCAGAGAATGGCTCAACTCTCCTGCCACACTAGCTTTGCTTGCTCGAGGCTGAATTATGAAAAGAAAATCTTCATTTCTCCTGTGCCCTGAAATATCTAGTTCCCAGTTTCCATGAGGAAACTTCTCAGAGAATGGCTCAAATCTCCTGCCTGGGAGCAAGGAGCAGAAAGGATTATTAACAAAACAAAAGATGGAGCTGAGAGCCAGAGAGAAACTCTACCTTTAAAAAAATCGTAAAAAGGAAAAATTACCAAAAAAAAAATGAGGAGACAGGAGCAGAGAGAGACAGAGACCTCAGAGGCACAGAGACAGATATAGAAGGCCAGAGGGGCTCCCTACCACACCAGCTTTGCTTATTGGAGCCGGAATTATGAGTAGAAAATCTTCATTTCTCCTGTGCCCTGAAATATCTAGTTCCCAGTTTCCATGAGGAATCTTCTCAGAGAATGGCTCAACACTCCTGCCTGGGAGAAAGGAGCAGAAGGGATTATTAACAAAACAAAAGATGGAGCTGAGAGCCAGAGAGAAACTCTACCTTTAAAAAAATCGTAAAAAGGAAAAATTACCAAAAAAAAAAATGAGGAGACTGGAGCAGAGAGAGACAGAGACCTCAGAGGCACAGAGACAGATATAGAAAGCCAGTGGGGCTCCCAACTACACTAGCTTTGCTTGCTGGAGTCTGAATTATGAGTAGAATATCTTCATTTCTCCTGTGCCCTGAAATATCTAGTTCCAAGTTTCCATGAGGAATCTTCTCAGAGAATGGCTCAACTCTCCAGCCACACTAGCTTTGCTTGCTGGAGGCTGAATTATGAGAAGAAAATCTTCATTTCTCCTGTGCCATGAAATATCTAGTTCCCAGTTTCCAAGAGGAATCTTCTCAGAGAATGGCTCAACTCTGCTGCCTGGGAGAAAGGAGCAGAAGGGATTATTAACAAAACAAAAGATGGAGCTGAGAGCCAGAGAGAAACTCTACTTTTAAAAAAATCGTAAAAAGGAAAAATTACAAAAAAAAAATTAGGAGACAGGAGCAGAGAGAGATAGAGACCTCAGAGGCACAGAGACAGCTATAGAAGGCCAGAGGGGCTCCCTACCACACTAGCTTTGCTTGCTGGAGGCTGAATTATGAGTAGAAAATCTTCATTTCTCCTGTGCCCTGAAATATATAGTTCCCAGTTTCCATGAGGAATCTTCTCAGAGAATGGCTCAACTCTCCTGCCACACTAGCTATGCTTGCTGGAGGCTGAATTATGAGTAGAAAATCTTCATTTCTCCTGTGCCCTGAAATATCTAATTCCCTGTTTCCATGAGGAATCTTCTCAGAGAATGGCTCAACTCTCCTGCCTGGGAGAAAGGAGCAGAAGGGATTATTAACAAAACAAAAGGTGGAGCTGAGAGCCAGAGAGAAACTCTACATTTAAAAAATCGTAAAAAGGAAAAATTACCAAAAAAAAAATGAGGAGACAGGAGCAGAGAGAGACAGAGACCTCAGAGGCATAGAGACAGATATAGAAGGCCAGAGGGGCTCCCTACCACACTATCTTTGCTTGCTGGAGGCTGAATTATGAGTAGAAAATCTTCATTTCTCCTGTGCCCTGAAATATCTAGTTCCCAGTTTCCATGAGGAATCTTCTCAGAGAATGGCTCAACTCTCCTGCCTGGGAAAAAGGAGCAGAAGGGATTATTAACAAAACAAAAGATGGAGCTGAGAGCCAGAGAGAAACTCTATCTTTAAAAAAATCGTAAGAATGAAAAATTACCAAAAAAAACCTGAGGAGACAGGAGCAGAGAGAGACAGAGACCTCAGAGGCACAGAGACAGAGATAGAAAGCCAGAAGGACTCCCTACCACAATAGCTTTGCTTGCTGGAGGCTGAATTATGAGTAGAAAATCTTCATTTCTCCTGTGCCCTGAAATATCTAGTTCCCAGTTTCCATGAGGAATCTTCTCAGAGAATGGCTCAACTCTCCTGACACACTAGGTTTGCTTGCTGGAGGCTGAATTATGAGTAGAAAATCTTCATTTCTCTATGCCCTGAAATATCTAATTCCCTGTTTCCATGAGGAATCTTCTCAGAGAATGGCTCAACTCTCCTGCCTGGGAGAAAGGAGCAGAAGGGATTATTAACAAAGCAAAAGATGGAGCTGAGAGCCAGAGAGAAACTCTATGTTTCAAAAAATCGTAAAAAGGGAAAATTACCAAAAAAATGAGGAGACATGAGCAGAGAGAGACAGAGACCTCAGAGGCACAGAGACAGAGATAGAAGTCCAGAGGGGCTCCCTAACACCCTAGCTTTGCTTGCTGGAGGCTAAATTATTAGTACAAATTCTTCATATCTCCCGTGCCCTGAAATATCTAGTTCCCAGTTTCCATGAGGAAACTTCTCAGAGAATGCTCAACTCTCCTGCCATACTAGCTTTGCTTGCTGGAGGCTGAATTATGAGTAGAAAATCTTCATTTCTCCTGTGCCCTGAAATATCTAGTTCCCAGTTTCCATGAGGAATCTTCTCAGAGAATGGCTCAACTCTCCTGCCTGGGAAAAAGGAGCAGAAGGGATTATTAACAAAAAAAAGATGGAGCTGAGAGCCAGAGAGAAACTCTATCTTTAAAAAAATCGTAAGAATGAAAAATTACCAAAAAAAACCTGAGGAGACTGGAGCAGAGAGAGACCGAGACCTCAGAGGCACAGAGACAGAGATAGAAAGCCAGAAGGACTCCCTACCACACTAGCTTTGCTTGCTGGAGGCTGAATTATGAGTAGAAAATCTTCATTTCTCCTGTGCCCTGAAATATCTAGTTCCCAGTTTCCATGAGGAATCTTCTCAGAGAATGGCTCAACTCTCCTGCCACACTGGCTTTGCTTGCTGGAGGCTGAATTATGAGTAGAAAATCTTCATTTCTCCTGTGTCCTGAAATATCTAGTTCCCAGTTTCCATGAGGAATCTTCTCAGAGAATGGTCAACTCTCCTGCCTGGGAGAAAGGAGCAGAAGGGATTATTAACAAAACAAAAGATGAAGCTGAGAGCCAGAGAGAAACTCTACCTTTAAAAAAATCATAAAAAGGAAAAATTACCAAAAAAATAATGAGGAGACAGTAGCAGAGAGAGACAGAGACCTCAGAGGCACAGAGACAGACATAGAAGGCCAGAGGGGCTCCCTACCACACTAGCTTCGCTTATTGGAAGCGGAATTATGAGTAGAAAATCTTCATTTCTCCTGTGCCCTGAAATATCTAGTTCCCAGTTTCCATGAGGAATCTTCTCAGAGAATGGCTCTACTCTCCTGCCACACTAGCTTTGCTTGCTGGAGGCTGAATTATGAGAAGAAAATCTTCATTTTTCCTGTGCCCTGAAATATCTAGTTCCCAGTTTCCATGAGGAAACTTCTCAGAGAATGGCTCAACTCTCCTGCCTGCGAGAAAGGAGCAGAAGGGATTATTAACAAATCAAAAGGTGGAGCTGAGAGCCAGAGAGAAACTCTACCTTTAAAAAAATCGTAAAAAGGAAAAATTACCAAAAAAAAAATGAGGAGACAGGAGCAGAGAGAGACAGAGACCTCAAAGTCACAGAGAAAGACATAGAAGGCCAGAGGGGCTCCCTACCACATTAGCTTTGCTTGCTGGAGGCAGAATTATGAGTAGAAAATCTTCATTTCTCCTGTGCCCTGAAATATCTAGTTCCCAGTTTCCATGAGGAATCTTCTCAGAGAATGGCTCAACTCTCCTGACACACTAGGTTTGCTTGCTGGAGGCTGAATTATGAGTAGAAAATCTTCATTTCTCTGTGCCCTGAAATATCTAATTCCCTGTTTCCATGAGGAATCTTCTCAGAGAATGGCTCAACTCTCCTGCCTGGGAGAAAGGAGCAGAAGGGATTATTAACAAAACAAAAGGTGGAGCTGAGAGCCAGAGAGAAACTCTACATTTAAAAAATCGTAAAAAGGAAAAATTACCAAAAAAAAAATGAGGAGACAGGAGCAGAGAGAGACAGAGACCTCAGAGGCATAGAGACAGATATAGAAGGCCAGAGGGGCTCCCTACCACACTATCTTTGCTTGCTGGAGGCTGAATTATGAGTAGAAAATCTTCATTTCTCCTGTGCCCTGAAATATCTAGTTCCCAGTTTCCATGAGGAATCTTCTCAGAGAATGGCTCAACTCTCCTGCCTGGGAAAAAGGAGCAGAAGGGATTATTAACAAAACAAAAGATGGAGCTGAGAGCCAGAGAGAAACTCTATCTTTAAAAAAATCGTAAGAATGAAAAATTACCAAAAAAAACCTGAGGAGACAGGAGCAGAGAGAGACAGAGACCTCAGAGGCACAGAGACAGAGATAGAAAGCCAGAAGGACTCCCTACCACAATAGCTTTGCTTGCTGGAGGCTGAATTATGAGTAGAAAATCTTCATTTCTCCTGTGCCCTGAAATATCTAGTTCCCAGTTTCCATGAGGAATCTTCTCAGAGAATGGCTCAACTCTCCTGACACACTAGGTTTGCTTGCTGGAGGCTGAATTATGAGTAGAAAATCTTCATTTCTCTATGCCCTGAAATATCTAATTCCCTGTTTCCATGAGGAATCTTCTCAGAGAATGGCTCAACTCTCCTGCCTGGGAGAAAGGAGCAGAAGGGATTATTAACAAAGCAAAAGATGGAGCTGAGAGCCAGAGAGAAACTCTGTGTTTCAAAAAATCGTAAAAAGGGAAAATTACCAAAAAAATGAGGAGACATGAGCAGAGAGAGACAGAGACCTCAGAGGCACAGAGACAGAGATAGAAGTCCAGAGGGGCTCCCTAACACCCTAGCTTTGCTTGCTGGAGGCTAAATTATTAGTACAAATTCTTCATATCTCCCGTGCCCTGAAATATCTAGTTCCCAGTTTCCATGAGGAAACTTCTCAGAGAATGCTCAACTCTCCTGCCATACTAGCTTTGCTTGCTGGAGGCTGAATTATGAGTAGAAAATCTTCATTTCTCCTGTGCCCTGAAATATCTAGTTCCCAGTTTCCATGAGGAATCTTCTCAGAGAATGGCTCAACTCTCCTGCCTGGGAAAAAGGAGCAGAAGGGATTATTAACAAAAAAAAGATGGAGCTGAGAGCCAGAGAGAAACTCTATCTTTAAAAAAATCGTAAGAATGAAAAATTACCAAAAAAAACCTGAGGAGACTGGAGCAGAGAGAGACCGAGACCTCAGAGGCACAGAGACAGAGATAGAAAGCCAGAAGGACTCCCTACCACACTAGCTTTGCTTGCTGGAGGCTGAATTATGAGTAGAAAATCTTCATTTCTCCTGTGCCCTGAAATATCTAGTTCCCAGTTTCCATGAGGAATCTTCTCAGAGAATGGCTCAACTCTCCTGCCACACTGGCTTTGCTTGCTGGAGGCTGAATTATGAGTAGAAAATCTTCATTTCTCCTGTGTCCTGAAATATCTAGTTCCCAGTTTCCATGAGGAATCTTCTCAGAGAATGGTCAACTCTCCTGCCTGGGAGAAAGGAGCAGAAGGGATTATTAACAAAACAAAAGATGAAGCTGAGAGCCAGAGAGAAACTCTACCTTTAAAAAAATCATAAAAAGGAAAAATTACCAAAAAAATAATGAGGAGACAGTAGCAGAGAGAGACAGAGACCTCAGAGGCACAGAGACAGACATAGAAGGCCAGAGGGGCTCCCTACCACACTAGCTTCGCTTATTGGAAGCGGAATTATGAGTAGAAAATCTTCATTTCTCCTGTGCCCTGAAATATCTAGTTCCCAGTTTCCATGAGGAATCTTCTCAGAGAATGGCTCTACTCTCCTGCCACACTAGCTTTGCTTGCTGGAGGCTGAATTATGAGAAGAAAATCTTCATTTTTCCTGTGCCCTGAAATATCTAGTTCCCAGTTTCCATGAGGAAACTTCTCAGAGAATGGCTCAACTCTCCTGCCTGCGAGAAAGGAGCAGAAGGGATTATTAACAAATCAAAAGGTGGAGCTGAGAGCCAGAGAGAAACTCTACCTTTAAAAAAATCGTAAAAAGGAAAAATTACCAAAAAAAAAATGAGGAGACAGGAGCAGAGAGAGACAGAGACCTCAAAGTCACAGAGAAAGACATAGAAGGCCAGAGGGGCTCCCTACCACATTAGCTTTGCTTGCTGGAGGCAGAATTATGAGTAGAAAATCTTCATTTCTCCTGTGCCCTGAAATATCTAGTTCCCAGTTTCCATGAGGAATCTTCTCAGAGAATGGCTCAACTCTCCTGACACACTAGGTTTGCTTGCTGGAGGCTGAATTATGAGTAGAAAATCTTCATTTCTCTGTGCCCTGAAATATCTAATTCCCTGTTTCCATGAGGAATCTTCTCAGAGAATGGCTCAACTCTCCTGCCTGGGAGAAAGGAGCAGAATGGATTATTAACAAAGCAAAAGATGGAGCTGAGAGCCAGAGAGAAACTCTATGTTTCAAAAAATCGTAAAAAGGGAAAATTACCAAATAAAATGAGTAGACATGAGCAGAGAGAGACAGAGACCTCAGAGGCACAGAGACAGAGATAGAAGTCCAGAGGGGCTCCCTAACACCCTAGCTTTGCTTGCTGGAGGCTAAATTATTAGTACAAATTCTTCATTTCTCCCGTGCCCTGAAATATCTAGTTCCCAGTTTCCATGAGGAAACATC
Organism: Tupaia tana; assembly: GCA_026018925.1. Classification (NCBI taxonomy): domain Eukaryota; kingdom Metazoa; phylum Chordata; class Mammalia; order Scandentia; family Tupaiidae; genus Tupaia; species Tupaia tana. The sequence goes on from JAKSZU010000076.1 coordinate 842,057, forward strand.
TCAGAGAATGCTCAACTCTCCTGCCATACTAGCTTTGCTTGCTGGAGGCTGAATTATGAGTAGAAAATCTTCATTTCTCCTGTGCCCTGAAATATCTAGTTCCCAGTTTCCATGAGGAATCTTCTCAGAGAATGGCTCAACTCTTCTGCCTGGGAAAAAGGAGCAGAAGGGATTATTAACAAAATAAAAGATGGAGCTGAGAGCCAGAGAGAAAGTCTATCTTTAAAAAAATCGTAAGAATGAAAAATTACCAAAAAAAACCTGAGGAGACAGGAGCAGAGAGAGACCGAGACCTCAGAGGCACAGAGACAGAGATAGAAAGCCAGAAGTACTCCCTACCACAATAGCTTTGGTTGCTGGAGGCTGAATTATGAGTAGAAAATCTTCATTTCTCCTGTGCCCTGAAATATCTAGTTCCCAGTTTCCATGAGGAATCTTCTCAGAGAATGGCTCAACTCTCCTGCCACACTGGCTTTGCTTGCTGGAGGCTGAATTATGAGTAGAAAATCTTCATTTCTCCTGTGCCCTGAAATATCTAGTTCCCAGTTTCCTTGAGGAATCTTCTCAGAGAATGGTCAACTCTCCTGCCTGGGAGAAAGGAGCAGAAGGGATTATTAACAAAACAAAAGATGAAGCTGAGAGCCAGAGAGAAACTCTACCTTTAAAAAAATCATAAAAAGGAAAAATTACCAAAAAAATAATGAGGAGACAGTAGCAGAGAGAGACAGAGACCTCAGAGGCACAGAGACAGATATAGAAGGCCAGAGGGGCTCCCTACCACACTAGCTTCGCTTATTGGAGGCGGAATTATGAGTAGAAAATCTTCATTTTTCCTGTGCCCTGAAATATCTAGTTCCCAGTTTCCATGAGGAATCTTCTCAGAGAATGGCTCTACTCTCCTGCCACACTAGCTTTGCTTGCTGGAGGCTGAATTATGAGAAGAAAATCTTCATTTTTCCTGTGCCCTGAAATATCTACTTCCCAGTTTCCATGAGGAAACTTCTCAGAGAATGGCTCAACTCTCCTGCCTGCGAGAAAGGAGCAGAAGGGATTATGAACAAATCAAAAGGTGGAGCTGAGAGCCAGAGAGAAACTCTACCTTTAAAAAAATCGTAAAAAGGAAAAATTACCAAAAAAAAAATGAGGAGACAGGAGCAGAGAGAGACAGAGACCTCAAAGTCACAGAGAAAGACATAGAAGGCCAGAGGGGCTCCCTACCACATTAGCTTTGCTTGCTGGAGGCAGAATTATGAGTAGAAAATCTTCATTTCTCCTGTGCCCTGAAATATCTAGTTCCCAGTTTCCATGAGGAATCTTCTCAGAGAATGGCTCAACTCTCCTGACACACTAGGTTTGCTTGCTGGAGGCTGAATTATGAGTAGAAAATCTTCATTTCTCTGTGCCCTGAAATATCTAATTCCCTGTTTCCATGAGGAATCTTCTCAGAGAATGGCTCAACTCTCCTGCCTGGGAGAAAGGAGGAGAAGGGATTATTAACAAAGCAAAAGATGGAGCTGAGAGCCAGAGAGAAACTCTATGTTTCAAAAAATCGTAAAAAGGGAAAATTACCAAAAAAATGAGGAGACATGAGCAGAGAGAGACAGAGACCTCAGAGGCACAGAGACAGAGATAGAAGTCCAGAGGGGCTCCCTAACACCCTAGCTTTGCTTGCTGGAGGCTAAATTATTAGTACAAATTCTTCATTTCTCCCGTGCCCTGAAATATCTAGTTCCCAGTTTCCATGAGGAAACTTCTCAGAGAATGCTCAACTCTCCTGCCATACTAGCTTTGCTTGCTGGAGGCTGAATTATGAGTAGAAAATCTTCATTTCTCCTGTGCCCTGAAATATCTAGTTCCCAGTTTCCATGAGGAATCTTCTCAGAGAATGGCTCAACTCTCCTGCCACACTGGCTTTGCTTGTTGGAGTCTGAATTATGAGTAGAAAATCTTCATTTCTCCTGTGCCCTGAAATATCTAGTTCCCAGTTTCCATGAGGAATCTTCTCAGAGAATGGTCAACTCTCCTGCCTGGGAGAAAGGAACAGAAGTGATTATTAACAACACAAAAGATGAAGCTGAGAGCCAGAGAGAAACTCTACCTTTAAAAAAATCATAAAAAGGAAAAATTACCAAAAAAATAATGAGGAGACAGTAGCAGAGAGAGACAGAGACCTCAGAGGCACAGAGACAGATATAGAAGGCCAGAGGGGCTCCCTACCACACTAGCTTTGCTTATTGGAGGCGGAAATTGAGTAGAAAATCTTCATTTCTCCTGTGCCCTGAAATATCTAGTTCCCAGTTTCCATGAGGAATCTTCTCAGAGAATGGCTCTACTCTCCTGCCTGGGAGAAAGCAGCAGAAGGGATTATTAACAAAACAAAAGATGGAGCTGAGAGCCAGAGAGAAACTCTATCTTTAAAAAAATCGTAAAAAGGAAAAATTACCAAAAAAAAATGAGGAAACAGGAGCAGAGAGAGACAGAAAGCTCAGAGGCACCGAGACAGATATAGAAGGCCATAGGGGCTCCCTACCACACTAGCTTTGCTTGCTGGAGGCTGAATTATGAGTAGAAAATCTTCATTTCTCCTGTGCCCTGAAATATCTAGTTCCCAGTTTCCATGAGGAATCTTCTCAGGAAATGGCTCAACTCTCCAGCCTGGGAGAAAGGAGCAGAAGGGATTACTAACAAAAAAAAAGATGGAGCTGAGAGCCAGAGAGAAACTCTACCTTTAAAAAAAGTGTAAAAAGGAAAAATTACCCAAAAAAATGAGGAGACAGGGGCAGAGAGAGATAGAGAACTCAGAGGCACAGAGACAGAGATAGAAGGCCAGAGGGGCTCCCTACCACACTAGCTTTGCTTGCTGGAGGCTGAATTATGAGTAGAAAATCTTCATTTCTCCTGTGCCCTGAAATATCTAGTTCACAGTTTCCATGAGGAATCATCCCAGAGAATGGCTCAACTCTCCTGCCACACTACCTTTGCTTGCTGGAGGCTGAATTATGAGAAGAAAATCTTCATTTTTCCTGTGCCCTGAAATATCTAGTTCCCAGTTTCCATGAGGAATCTTCTCAGAGAATGGCTCAACTCTCCTGCCTGGGAGAAAGGAGCAGAAGTCATTATTAACAAATCAAAAGGTGGAGCTGAGAGCCAGAGAGAAACTCTACCTTTAAAAAAATCGTAAAAAGGAAAAATTACCAAAAAAAAAAAAATGAGGAGACAGGAGCAGAGAGAGACAGAAACCTCAAAGTCACAGAGACAGAGATAGAAGGCCAGAGGGGCTCCCTACCACACTAGCTTTGCTTGCTGGAGGCTGAATTATGAATAGAAAATCTACATTTCTCCTGTGCCCTGAAATATCTAGTTCCAAGTTTCCATGAGGAATCTTCACAGAGAATGGCTCAACTCTCCTGCCACACTAGCTTTGCTTGCTGGAGGCTGAATTATGAGAAGAAAATCTTCATTTCTCCTGTGCCATGAAATATCTAATTCCCTGTTTCCATGAGGAATCTTCGCAGAGAATGGCTCAACTCTCCTGCCTGGGAGAAAGGAGCAGAAGGGATTATTAACAAAACAAAAGATGGAGCTGAGAGCCAGAGAGAAACACTACCTTTAAAAAAATCGTAAAATGGAAAAATTACCAAAAAAAAAATGAGGAGAGAGGAGCAGAGAGAGACAGAGACCTCAGAGGCACAGAGACAGAGATAGAAGGGCAGAGGGGCTCCCTACCACACTAGCTTTGCTTGCTGGAGGCTGAATTATGAGTAGAAAATCTTCATTTCTCCTGTGCCCTGAAATATCTAGTTCCCACTTTCCATGAGGAATCTTCTCAGAGAATGGCTCTACTCTCCTGCCTGGGAGAAAGGAGCAGAAGGGATTATTAACAAAACAAAAGATGGAGCTGAGAGCCAGAGAGAAACTCTATCTTTAAAAAAATCGTAAAGAGAAGGCAATAGGCGCTCCTGCAAGCCTCTGGCCGGCAAGGGACACTGAGGGAGGGTCACCTCTGACCCCCACCTCACTTCCAGACCCCCAGGCCCCAGACTCCACCTTCTAGACCATCCGGGACTGCCAGAAGGCAATAGGCGCTCCTGCAAGCCTCTGGCCGGCAAGGGACACTGAGGGAGGGTCACCTCTGACCCCCACCTCACTTCCAGACCCCCAGGCCCCAGACTCCACCTTCTAGACCATCCGGGACTGCCAGAAGGCAATAGGCGCTCCTGCAAGCCTCTGGCCGGCAAGGGACACTGAGGGAGGGTCACCTCTGACCCCAACCTCACTTCCAGACCCCAGGCCCCAGACTCCACCTTCTAGGTAGGTAGCCAGGATTTCCTTGAGGCGATTTTTTTTCTCTCTTGAAACCCCTGCATTCCCTTGTTAACACCTAGCTCTCCTTCTGCCCCCAGACCATCCGGGACTGCCAGAAGGCAATAGGCGCTCCTGCAAGCCTCTGGCCGGCAAGGGACACTGAGGGAGGGTCACCTCTGACCCCCACCTCACTTCCAGACCCCCAGGCCCCAGACTCCACCTTCTAGGTAGGTAGCCAGGATTTCCTTGAGGCGATTTTTTTTCTCTCTTGAAACCCCTGCATTCCCTTGTTAACACCTAGCTCTCCTTCTGCCCCCAGACCATCCGGGACTGCCAGAAGGCAATAGGCGCTCCTGCAAGCCTCTGGCCGGCAAGGGACACTGAGGGAGGGTCACCTCTGACCCCCACCTCACTTCCAGACCCCCAGGCCCCAGACTCCACCTTCTAGGTAGGTAGCCAGGATTTCCTTGAGGCGATTTTTTTTCTCTCTTGAAACCCCTGCATTCCCTTGTTAACACCTAGCTCTCCTTCTGCCCCCAGACCATCCGGGACTGCCAGAAGGCAATAGGCGCTCCTGCAAGCCTCTGGCCGGCAAGGGACACTGAGGGAGGGTCACCTCTGACCCCCACCTCACTTCCAGACCCCCAGGCCCCAGACTCCACCTTCTAGGTAGGTAGCCAGGATTTCCTTGAGGCGATTTTTTTTCTCTCTTGAAACCCCTGCATTCCCTTGTTAACACCTAGCTCTCCTTCTGCCCCCAGACCATCCGGGACTGCCAGAAGGCAATAGGCGCTCCTGCAAGCCTCTGGCCGGCAAGGGACACTGAGGGAGGGTCACCTCTGACCCCCACCTCACTTCCAGACCCCCAGGCCCCAGACTCCACCTTCTAGGTAGGTAGCCAGGATTTCCTTGAGGCGGTTTTTTTTCTCTCTTGAAACCCCTGCATTCCCTTGTTAACACCTAGCTCTCCTTCTGCCCCCAGACCATCCGGGACTGCCAGAAGGCAATAGGCGCTCCTGCAAGCCTCTGGCCGGCAAGGGACACTGAGGGAGGGTCACCTCTGACCCCCACCTCACTTCCAGACCCCCAGGCCCCAGACTCCACCTTCTAGGTAGGTAGCCAGGATTTCCTTGAGGCGGTTTTTTTTCTCTCTTGAAACCCCTGCATTCCCTTGTTAACACCTAGCTCTCCTTCTGCCCCCAGACCATCCGGGACTGCCAGAAGGCAATAGGCGCTCCTGCAAGCCTCTGGCCGGCAAGGGACACTGAGGGAGGGTCACCTCTGACCCCCACCTCACTTCCAGACCCCCAGGCCCCAGACTCCACCTCCTAGGTAGGTAGCCAGGATTTCCTTGAGGCAGTTTTTTTTCTCTCTTGAAACCCCTGCATTCCCTTGTTAACACCTAGCTCTCCTTCTGCCCCCAGACCATCCGGGACTGCCAGAAGGCAATAGGCGCTCCTGCAAGCCTCTGGCCGGCAAGGGACACTGAGGGAGGGTCACCTCTGACCCCCACCTCACTTCCAGACCCCCAGGCCCCAGACTCCACCTTCTAGACCATCCGGGACTGCCAGAAGGCAATAGGCGCTCCTGCAAGCCTCTGGCCGGCAAGGGACACTGAGGGAGGGTCACCTCTGACCCCCACCTCACTTCCAGACCCCCAGGCCCCAGACTCCACCTTCTAAACCATCCGGGACTGCCAGAAGGCAATAGGCGCTCCTGCAAGCCTCTGGCCGGCAAGGGACACTGAGGGAGGGTCACCTCTGACCCCCACCTCACTTCCAGACCCCCAGGCCCCAGACTCCACCTTCTAGACCATCCGGGACTGCCAGAAGGCAATAGGCGCTCCTGCAAGCCTCTGGCCGGCAAGGGACACTGAGGGAGGGTCACCTCTGACCCCCACCTCACTTCCATACCCCCAGGCCCCAGACTCCACCTTCTAGACCATCCGGGACTGCCAGAAGGCAATAGGCGCTCCTGCAAGCCTCTGGCCGGCAAGGGACACTGAGGGAGGGTCACCTCTGACCCCCACCTCACTTCCAGACCCCCAGGCCCCAGACTCCACCTTCTAGGTAGGTAGCCAGGATTTCCATGAGGCGATTTTTTTTTCTCTCTTGAAACCCCTGCATTCCCTTGTTAACACCTAGCTCTCCTTCTGCCCCCAGACCATCCGGGACTGCCAGAAGGCAATAGGCGCTCCTGCAAGCCTCTGGCCGGCAAGGGACACTGAGGGAGGGTCACCTCTGACCCCCACCTCACTTCCAGACCCCCAGGCCCCAGACTCCACCTTCTAGGTAGGTAGCCAGGATTTCCTTGAGGCGGTTTTTTTTCTCTCTTGAAACCCCTGCATTCCCTTGTTAACACCTAGCTCTCCTTCTGCCCCCAGACCATCCGGGACTGCCAGAAGGCAATAGGCGCTCCTGCAAGCCTCTGGCCAGCAAGGGACACTGAGGGAGGGTCACCTCTGACCCCCACCTCACTTCCAGACCCCCAGGCCCCAGACTCCACCTCCAAGGTAGGTAGCCAGGATTTCCTTGAGGCGGTTTTTTTTCTCTCTTGAAACCCCTGCATTCCCTTGTTAACACCTAGCTCTCCTTCTGCCCCCAGACCATCCGGGACTGCCAGAAGGCAATAGGCGCTCCTGCAAGCCTCTGGCCGGCAAGGGACACTGAGGGAGGGTCACCTCTGACCCCCACCTCACTTCCAGACCCCCAGGCCCCAGACTCCACCTTCTAGAACATACGGGACTGCCAGAAGGCAATAGGCGCTCCTGCAAGCCTCTGGCCGGCAAGGGACACTGAGGGAGGGTCACCTCTGACCCCCACCTCACTTCCAGACCCCCAGGCCCCAGACTCCACCTTCTAGACCATCCGGGACTGCCAGAAGGCAATAGGCGCTCCTGCAAGCCTCTGGCCGGCAAGGGACACTGAGGGAGGGTCACCTCTGACCCCCACCTCACTTCCAGACCCCCAGGCCCTAGACTCCACCTTCTAGACCATCCGGGACTGCCAGAAGGCAATAGGCGCTCCTGCAAGCCTCTGGCCGGCAAGGGACACTGAGGGAGGGTCACCTCTGACCCCCACCTCACTTCCAGACCGCCAGGCCCCAGACTCCACCTTCTAGACCATCCGGGACTGCCAGAAGGCAATAGGCGCTCCTGCAAGGCTCTGGCCGGCAAGGGACACTGAGGGAGGGTCACCTCTGACCCCCACCTCACTTCCAGACCCCCAGGCCCCAGACTCCACCTTCTAGGTAGGTAGCCAGGATTTCCTTGAGGCGATTTTTTTTCTCTCTTGAAACCCCTGCATTCCCTTGTTAACACCTAGCTCTCCTTCTGCCCCCAGACCATCCGGGACTGCCAGAAGGCAATAGGCGCTCCTGCAAGCCTCTGGCCGGCAAGGGACACTGAGGGAGGGTCACCTCTGACCCCCACCTCACTTCCAGACCCCCAGGCCCCAGACTCCACCTTCTAGGTAGGTAGCCAGGATTTCCTTGAGGCGGTTTTTTTTCTCTCTTGAAACCCCTGCATTCCCTTGTTAACACCTAGCTCTCCTTCTGCCCCCAGACCATCCGGGACTGCCAGAAGGCAATAGGCGCTCCTGCAAGCCTCTGGCCGGCAAGGGACACTGAGGGAGGGTCACCTCTGACCCCCACCTCACTTCCAGACCCCCAGGCCCCAGACTCCACCTCCTAGGTAGGTAGCCAGGATTTCCTTGAGGCGGTTTTTTTTTCTCTCTTGAAACCCCTGCATTCCCTTGTTAACACCTAGCTCTCCTTCTGCCCCCAGACCATCCGGGACTGCCAGAAGGCAATAGGCGCTCCTGCAAGCCTCTGGCCGGCAAGGGACACTGAGGGAGTGTCACCTCTGACCCCCACCTCACTTCCAGACCCCCAGGCCCCAGACTCCACCTTCTAGGTAGGTAGCCAGGATTTCCTTGAGGCAATATTTTTTCTCTCTTGAAACCCCTGCATTCCCTTGTTAACACCTAGCTCTCCTTCTGCCCCCAGACCATCCGGGACTGCCAGAAGGCAATAGGCGCTCCTGCAAGCCTCTGGCCGGCAAGGGACACTGAGGGAGGGTCACCTCTGACCCCCACCTCACTTCCAGACCCCCAGGCCACAGACTCCACCTTGTAGGTAGGTAGCCAGGATTTCCTTGAGGCGGTTTTTTTTCTCTCTTGAAACCCCCTGCATTCCCTTGTTAACACCTAGCTCTCCTTCTGCCCCCAGACCATCCGGGACTGCCAGAAGGCAATAGGCGCTCCTGCAAGCCTCTGGCCGGCAAGGGACACTGAGGGAGGGTCACCTCTGACCCCCACCTCACTTCCAGACCCCCAGGCCCCAGACTCCACCTTCTAGACCATCCGGGACTGCCAGAAGGCAATAGGCGCTCCTGCAAGCCTCTGGCCGGCAAGGGACACTGAGGGAGGGTCACCTCTGACCCCCACCTCACTTCCAGACCCCCAGGCCCCAGACTCCACCTTCTAGACCATCCGGGACTGCCAGAAGGCAATAGGCGCTCCTGCAAGCCTCTGGCCGGCAAGGGACACTGAGGGAGGGTCACCTCTGACCCCCACCTCACTTCCAGACCCCCAGGCCCCAGACTCCACCTTCTAGACCATCCGGGACTGCCAGAAGGCAATAGGCGCTCCTGCAAGCCTCTGGCCGGCAAGGGACACTGAGGGAGGGTCACCTCTGACCCCCACCTCACTTCCAGACCCCCAGGCCCCAGACTCCACCTTCTAGACCATCCGGGACTGCCAGAAGGCAATAGGCGCTCCTGCAAGCCTCTGGCCGGCAAGGGACACTGAGGGAGGGTCACCTCTGACCCCCACCTCACTTCCAGACCCCCAGGCCCCAGACTCCACCTTCTAGACCATCCGGGACTGCCAGAAGGCAATAGGCGCTCCTGCAAGCCTCTGGCCGGCAAGGGAAACTGAGGGAGGGTCACCTCTGACCCCCACCTCACTTCCAGACCCCCATGCCCCAGACTCCACCTTCTAGACCATCCGGGACTGCCAGAAGGCAATAGGCGCTCCTGCAAGCCTCTGGCCGGCAAGGGACACTGAGGGAGGGTCACCTCTGACCCCCACCTCACTTCCAGACCCCCAGGCCCCAGACTCCACCTTCTAGACCATCCGGGACTGCCAGAAGGCAATAGGCGCTCCTGCAAGCCTCTGGCCGGCAAGGGACACTGAGGGAGGGTCACCTCTGACCCCCACCTCACTTCCAGACCCCCAGGCCCCAGACTCCACCTTCTAGGTAGGTAGCCAGGATTTCCATGAGGCGATTTTTTTTTCTCTCTTGAAACCCCTGCATTCCCTTGTTAACACCTAGCTCTCCTTCTGCCCCCAGACCATCCGGGACTGCCAGAAGGCAATAGGCGCTCCTGCAAGCCTCTGGCCGGCAAGGGACACTGAGGGAGGGTCACCTCTGACCCCCACCTCACTTCCAGACCCCCAGGCCCCAGACTCCACCTTCTAGGTAGGTAGCCAGGATTTCCTTGAGGCGGTTTTTTTTCTCTCTTGAAACCCCTGCATTCCCTTGTTAACACCTAGCTCTCCTTCTGCCCCCAGACCATCCGGGACTGCCAGAAGGCAATAGGCGCTCCTGCAAGCCTCTGGCCAGCAAGGGACACTGAGGGAGGGTCACCTCTGACCCCCACCTCACTTCCAGACCCCCAGGCCCCAGACTCCACCTCCAAGGTAGGTAGCCAGGATTTCCTTGAGGCGGTTTTTTTTCTCTCTTGAAACCCCTGCATTCCCTTGTTAACACCTAGCTCTCCTTCTGCCCCCAGACCATCCGGGACTGCCAGAAGGCAATAGGCGCTCCTGCAAGCCTCTGGCCGGCAAGGGACACTGAGGGAGGGTCACCTCTGACCCCCACCTCACTTCCAGACCCCCAGGCCCCAGACTCCACCTTCTAGAACATACGGGACTGCCAGAAGGCAATAGGCGCTCCTGCAAGCCTCTGGCCGGCAAGGGACACTGAGGGAGGGTCACCTCTGACCCCCACCTCACTTCCAGACCCCCAGGCCCCAGACTCCACCTTCTAGACCATCCGGGACTGCCAGAAGGCAATAGGCGCTCCTGCAAGCCTCTGGCCGGCAAGGGACACTGAGGGAGGGTCACCTCTGACCCCCACCTCACTTCCAGACCCCCAGGCCCTAGACTCCACCTTCTAGACCATCCGGGACTGCCAGAAGGCAATAGGCGCTCCTGCAAGCCTCTGGCCGGCAAGGGACACTGAGGGAGGGTCACCTCTGACCCCCACCTCACTTCCAGACCGCCAGGCCCCAGACTCCACCTTCTAGACCATCCGGGACTGCCAGAAGGCAATAGGCGCTCCTGCAAGGCTCTGGCCGGCAAGGGACACTGAGGGAGGGTCACCTCTGACCCCCACCTCACTTCCAGACCCCCAGGCCCCAGACTCCACCTTCTAGGTAGGTAGCCAGGATTTCCTTGAGGCGATTTTTTTTCTCTCTTGAAACCCCTGCATTCCCTTGTTAACACCTAGCTCTCCTTCTGCCCCCAGACCATCCGGGACTGCCAGAAGGCAATAGGCGCTCCTGCAAGCCTCTGGCCGGCAAGGGACACTGAGGGAGGGTCACCTCTGACCCCCACCTCACTTCCAGACCCCCAGGCCCCAGACTCCACCTTCTAGGTAGGTAGCCAGGATTTCCTTGAGGCGGTTTTTTTTCTCTCTTGAAACCCCTGCATTCCCTTGTTAACACCTAGCTCTCCTTCTGCCCCCAGACCATCCGGGACTGCCAGAAGGCAATAGGCGCTCCTGCAAGCCTCTGGCCGGCAAGGGACACTGAGGGAGGGTCACCTCTGACCCCTACCTCACTTCCAGACCCCCAGGCCCCAGACTCCACCTCCTAGGTAGGTAGCCAGGATTTCCTTGAGGCGGTTTTTTTTTCTCTCTTGAAACCCCTGCATTCCCTTGTTAACACCTAGCTCTCCTTCTGCCCCCAGACCATCCGGGACTGCCAGAAGGCAATAGGCGCTCCTGCAAGCCTCTGGCCGGCAAGGGACACTGAGGGAGTGTCACCTCTGACCCCCACCTCACTTCCAGACCCCCAGGCCCCAGACTCCACCTTCTAGGTAGGTAGCCAGGATTTCCTTGAGGCAATATTTTTTCTCTCTTGAAACCCCTGCATTCCCTTGTTAACACCTAGCTCTCCTTCTGCCCCCAGACCATCCGGGACTGCCAGAAGGCAATAGGCGCTCCTGCAAGCCTCTGGCCGGCAAGGGACACTGAGGGAGGGTCACCTCTGACCCCCACCTCACTTCCAGACCCCCAGGCCACAGACTCCACCTTCTAGGTAGGTAGCCAGGATTTCCTTGAGGTGGTTTTTTTTCTCTCTTGAAACCCCTGCATTCCCTTGTTAACACCTAGCTCTCCTTCTGCCCCCAGACCATCCGGGACTGCCAGAAGGCAATAGGCGCTCCTGCAAGCCTCTGGCCGGCAAGGGACACTGAGGGAGGGTCACCTCTGACCCCCACCTCACTTCCAGACCCCCAGGCCCCAGACTCCACCTCCTAGGTAGGTAGCCAGGATTTCCTTGAGGCGGTTTTTTTTCTCTCTTGAAACCCCTGCATTCCCTTGTTAACACCTAGCTCTCCTTCTGCCCCCAGACCATCCGGGACTGCCAGAAGGCAATAGGCGCTCCTGCAAGCCTCTGGCCGGCAAGGGACACTGAGGGAGGGTCACCTCTGACCCCCACCTCACTTCCAGACCCCCAGGCCCCAGACTCCACCTTCTAGACCATCCGGGACTGCCAGAAGGCAATAGGCGCTCCTGCAAGCCTCTGGCCGGCAAGGGACACTGAGGGAGGGTCACCTCTGACCCCCACCTCACTTCCAGACCCCCAGGCCCCAGACTCCACCTTCTAGACCATCCGGGACTGCCAGAAGGCAATAGGCGCTCCTGCAAGCCTCTGGCCGGCAAGGGACACTGAGGGAGGGTCACCTCTGACCCCCACCTCACTTCCAGACCCCCAGGCCCCAGACTCCACCTTCTAGACCATCCGGGACTGCCAGAAGGCAATAGGCGCTCCTGCAAGCCTCTGGCCGGCAAGGGACAATGAGGGAGGGTCACCTCTGACCCCCACCTCACTTCCAGACCCCCAGGCCCCAGACTCCACCTTCTAGACCATCCGGGACTGCCAGAAGGCAATAGGCGCTCCTGCAAGCCTCTGGCCGGCAAGGGACACTGAGGGAGGGTCACCTCTGACCCCCACCTCACTTCCAGACCCCCAGGCCCCAGACTCCACCTTCTAGACCATCCGGGACTGCCAGAAGGCAATAGGCGCTCCTGCAAGCCTCTGGCCGGCAAGGGACACTGAGGGAGGGTCACCTCTGACCCCCACCTCACTTCCAGACCCCCATGCCCCAGACTCCACCTTCGAGACCATCCGGGACTGCCAGAAGGCAATAGGCGCTCCTGCAAGCCTCTGGCCGGCAAGGGACACTGAGGGAGGGTCACCTCTGACCCCCACCTCACTTCCAGACCCCCAGGCCCCAGACTCCACCTTCTAGACCATCCGGGACTGCCAGAAGGCAATAGGCGCTCCTGCAAGCCTCTGGCCGGCAAGGGACACTGAGGGAGGGTGACCTCTGACCCCCACCTCACTTCCAGAACCCCAGGCCCCAGACTCCACCTTCTAGACCATCCGGGACTGCCAGAAGGCAATAGGCGCTCCTGCAAGCCTCTGGCCGGCAAGGGACACTGAGGGAGGGTCACCTCTGACCCCCACCTCACTTCCAGACCCCCAGGCCCCAGACTCCACCTTCTAGACCATCCGGGACTGCCAGAAGGCAATAGGCGCTCCTGCAAGCCTCTGGCCGGCAAGGGACACTGAAGGAGGGTCACCTCTGACCCCCACCTCACTTCCAGACCCCCAGGCCCCAGACTCCACCTTCTAGGTAGGTAGCCAGGATTTCCTTGAGGCGATTTTTTTTCTCTCTTGAAACCCCTGCATTCCCTTGTTAACACCTAGCTCTCCTTCTGCCCCCAGACCATCCGGGACTGCCAGAAGGCAATAGGCGCTCCTGCAAGCCTCTGGCCGGCAAGGGACACTGAGGGAGGGTCACCTCTGACCCCCACCTCACTTCCAGACCCCCAGGCCCCAGACTCCACCTTTTAGGTAGGTAGCCAGGATTTCCTTGAGGCGGTTTTTTTTCTCTCTTGAAACCCCTGCATTCCCTTGTTAACACCTAGCTCTCCTTCTGACCCCAGACCATCCGGGACTGCCAGAAGGCAATAGGCGCTCCTGCAAGCCTCTGGCCGGCAAGGGACACTGAGGGAGGGTCACCTCTGACCCCCACCTCACTTCCAGACCCCCAGGCCCCAGACTCCACCTTCTAGGTAGGTAGCCAGGATCTCCTTGAGGCGGTTTTTTTTCTCTCTTGAAACCCCTGCATTCCCTTGTTAACACCTAGCTCTCCTTCTGCCCCCAGACCATCCGGGACTGCCAGAAGGCAATAGGCGCTCCTGCAAGCCTCTGTCCGGCAAGGGACACTGAGGGAGGGTCACCTCTGACCCCCACCTCACTTCCAGACCCCCAGGCCCCAGACTCCACCTTCTAGACCATCCGGGACTGCCAGAAGGCAATAGGCGCTCCTGCAAGCCTCTGGCCGGCAAGGGACACTGAGGGAGGGTCACCTCTGACCCCCACCTCACTTCCAGACCCCCAGGCCCCAGACTCCACCTTCTAGACGATCCGGGACTGCCAGAAGGCAATAGGCGCTCCTGCAAGCCTCTGGCCGGCAAGGGACACTGAGGGAGGGTCACCTCTGACCCCCACCTCACTTCCAGACCCCCAGGCCCCAGACTCCACCTTCTAGACCATCCGGGACTGCCAGAAGGCAATAGGCGCTCCTGCAAGCCTCTGGCCGGCAAGGGACACTGAGGGAGGGTCACCTCTGACCCCCACCTCACTTCCAGACCCCCAGGCCCCAGACTCCACCTTCTAGAACATCCGGGACTGCCAGAAGGCAATAGGCGCTCCTGCAAGCCTCTGGCCGGCAAGGGACACTGAGGGAGGGTCACCTCTGACCCCCACCTCACTTCCAGACCCCCAGGCCCCAGACTCCACCTTCTAGACCATCCGGGACTGCCAGAAGGCAATAGGCGCTCCTGCAAGCCTCTGGCGGGCAAGGGACACTGAGCGAGTGTCACCTCTGACCCCCACCTCACTTCCAGACCCCCAGGCCCCAGACTCCACCTTCTAGACCATCCGGGACTGCCAGAAGGCAATCGGCGCTCCTGCAAGCCTCTGGCCGGCAAGGGACACTGAGGGAGGGTCACCTCTGACCCCCACCTCACTTCCAGACCCCCAGGCCCCAGACTCCACCTTCTAGACCATCCGGGACTGCCAGAAGGCAATAGGCGCTCCTGCAAGCCTCTGGCCGGCAAGGGACACTGAGGTAGGGTCACCTCTGACCCCCACCTCACTTCCAGACCCCCAGGCCCCAGACTCCACCTTCTAGACCATCCGGGACTGCCAGAAGGCAATAGGCGCTCCTGCAAGCCTCTGGCCGGCAAGGGACAATGAGGGAGGGTCACCTCTGACCCCCACCTCACTTCCAGACCCCCAGGCCCCAGACTCCACCTTCTAGACCATCCGGGACTGCCAGAATGCAATAGGCGCTCCTGCAAGCCTCTGGCCGGCAAGGGACACTGAGGGAGGGTCACCTCTGACCCCCACCTCTCTTCCAGACCCCCAGGCCCCAGACTCCACCTTCTAGACCATCCGGGACTGCCAGAAGGCAATAGGCGCTCCTGCAAGCCTCTGGCCGGCAAGGGACACTGAGGGAGGGTCACCTCTGACCCCCACCTCACTTCCAGACCCCCAGGCCCCAGACTCCACCTTCTAGACCATCCGGGACTGCCAGAAGGCAATAGGCGCTCCTGCAAGCCTCTGGCCGGCAAGGGACACTGAGGGAGGGTCACCTCTGACCCCCACCTCACTTCCAGACCCCCAGGCCCCAGACTCCACCTTCTAGACCATCCGGGACTGCCAGAAGGCAATAGGCGCTCCTGCAAGCCTCTGGCCGGCAAGGGACACTGAGGGAGGGTCACCTCTGACCCCCACCTCACTTCCAGACCCCCAGGCCCCAGACTCCACCTTCTAGACCATCCGGGACTGCCAGAAGGCAATAGGCGCTCCTGCAAGCCTCTGGCCGGCAAGGGACACTGAGGGAGGGTCACCTCTGACCCCCACCTCACTTCCAGACCCCCAGGCCCCAGACTGCACCTTCTAGGTAGGTAGCCAGGATTTCCTTGAGGCGATTTTTTTTCTCTCTTGAAACCCCTGCATTCCCTTGTTAACACCTAGCTCTCCTTCTGCCCCCAGACCATCCGGGACTGCCAGAAGGCAATAGGCGCTCCTGCAAGCCTCTGGCCGGCAAGGGACACTGAGGGAGGGTCACCTCTGACCCCCACCTCACTTCCAGACCACCAGGCCCCAGACTCCACCTTCTAGGTAGGTAGCCAGGATTTCCTTGAGGCGGTTTTTTTTCTCTCTTGAAACCCCTGCATTCCCTTGTTAACACCTAGCTCTCCTTCTGCCCCCAGACCATCCGGGACTGCCAGAAGGCAATAGGCGCTCCTGCAAGCCTCTGGCCGGCAAGGGACACTGAGGGAGGGTCACCTCTGACCCCCACCTCACTTCCAGACCCCCAGGCCCCAGACTCCACCTTCTAGGTAGGTAGCCAGGATCTCCTTGAGGCGGTTTTTTTTCTCTCTTGAAACCCCTGCATTCCCTTGTTAACACCTAGCTCTCCTTCTGCCCCCAGACCATCCGGGACAGCCAGAAGGCAATAGGCGCTCCTGCAAGCCTCTGGCCGGCAAGGGACACTGAGGGAGGGTCACCTCTGACCCCCACCTCACTTCCAGACCCCCAGGCCCCAGACTCCACCTTCTAGGTAGGTAGCCAGGACCTCCTTGAGGCGGTTTTTTTTCTCTCTTGAAACCCCTGCATTCCCTTGTTAACACCTAGCTCTCCTTCTGCCCCCAGACCATCCGGGACTGCCAGAAGGCAATAGGCGCTCCTGCAAGCCTCTGGCCGGCAAGGGACACTGAGGGAGGGTCACCTCTGACCCCCACCTCACTTCCAGACCCCCAGGCCCCAGACTCCACCTTCTAGACCATCCGGGACTGCCAGAAGGCAATAGGCGCTCCTGCAAGCCTCTGGCCGGCAAGGGACACTGAGGGAGGGTCACCTCTGACCCCCACCTCACTTCCAGACCCCCAGGCCCCAGACTCCACCTTCTAGACCATCCGGGACTGCCAGAAGGCAATAGGCGCTCCTGCAAGACTCTGGCCGGCAAGGGACACTGAGGGAGGGTCACCTCTGACCCCCACCTCACTTCCAGACCCCCAGGCCCCAGACTCCACCTTCTAGACCATCCGGGAATGCCAGAAGGCAATAGGCGCTCCTGCAAGCCTCTGGCCGGCAAGGGACACTGAGGGAGGGTCACCTCTGACCCCCACCTCACTTCCAGACCCCCAGGCCCCAGACTCCACCTTCTAGACCATCCGGGACTGCCAGAAGGCAATAGGCGCTCCTGCAAGCCTCTGGCCGGCAAGGGACACTGAGGGAGGGTCACCTCTGACCCCCACCTCACTTCCAGACCCCCAGGCCCCAGACTCCACCTTCTAGACCATCCGGGACTGCCAGAAGGCAATAGGCGCTCCTGCAAGCCTCTGGCCGGCAAGGGACACTGAGGGAGGGTCACCTCTGACCCCCACCTCACTTCCAGACCCCCAGGCCCCAGACTCCACCTTCTAGACCATCCGGGACTGCCAGAAGGCAATAGGCGCTCCTGCAAGCCTCTGGCCGGCAAGGGACACTGAGGGAGGGTCACCTCTGACCCCCACCTCACTTCCAGACCCCCAGGCCCCAGACTCCACCTTCTAGGTAGGTAGCCAGGATTTCCTTGAGGCGATTTTTTTTTCTCTCTTGAAACCCCTGCATTCCCTTGTTAACACCTAGCTCTCCTTCTGCCCCCAGACCATCCGGGACTGCCAGAAGGCAATAGGCGCTCCTGCAAGCCTCTGGCCGGCAAGGGACACTGAGGGAGGGTCACCTCTGACCCCCACCTCACTTCCAGACCCCCAGGCCCCAGACTCCACCTTCTAGGTAGTTAGCCAGGATTTCCTTGAGGCGGTTTTTTTTCTCTCTTGAAACCCCTGCATTCCCTTGTTAACACCTAGCTCTCCTTCTGCCCCCAGACCATCCGGGACTGCCAGAAGGCAATAGGCGCTCCTGCAAGCCTCTGGCCGGCAAGGGACACTGAGGGAGGGTCACCTCTGACCCCCACCTCACTTCCAGACCCCCAGGCCCCAGACTCCACCTTCTAGGTAGGTAGCCAGGATCTCCTTGAGGCGGTTTTTTTTCTCTCTTGAAACCCCTGCATTCCCTTGTTAACACCTAGCTCTCCTTCTGCCCCCAGACCATCCGGGACTGCCAGAAGGCAATAGGCGCTCCTGCAAGCCTCTGGCCGGCAAGGGACACTGAGGGAGGGTAACCTCTGACCCCACCTCACTTCCAGACCCCCAGGCCCCAGACTCCACCTTCTAGGTAGGTAGCCAGGATCTCCTTGAGGCGGTTTTTTTTCTCTCTTGAAACCCCTGCATTCCCTTGTTAACACCTAGCTCTCCTTCTGCCCCCAGACCATCCGGGACTGCCAGAAGGCAATAGGTGCTCCTGCAAGCCTCTGGCCGGCAAGGGACAATGAGGGAGGGTCACCTCTGACCCCCACCTCACTTCCGGACCCCCAGACCCCAGACTCCACCTTCTAGACCATCCGGGACTGCCAGAAGGCAATAGGCGCTCCTGCAAGCCTCTGGCCGGCAAGGGACACTGAGGGAGGGTCACCTCTGACCCCCATCTCACTTCCAGACCCCCAGGCCCCAGACTCCACCTTCTAGACCATCCGGGACTGCCAGAAGGCAATAGGCACTCCTGCAAGCCTCTGGCCGGCAAGGGACACTGAGGGAGGGTCACCTCTGACCCCCACCTCACTTCCAGACCCCCAGGCCCCAGACTCCACCTTCTAGACCATCCGGGACTGCCAGAAGGCAATAGGTGCTCCTGCAAGCCTCTGGCCGGCAAAGGACACTGAGGGAGGGTCACCTCTGACCCCCACCTCACTTCCAGAACCCCAGGCCCCAGACTCCACCTTCTAGACCATCCGGGACTGCCAGAAGGCAATAAGCGCTCCTGCAAGCCTCTGGCCGGCAAGGGACACTGAGGGAGGGTCACCTCTGACCCCCACCTCACTTCCAGACCCCCAGGCCCCAGACTCCACCTTCTAGGTAGGTAGCCAGGATTTCCTTGAGGCGATATTTTTTCTCTCTTGAAACCCCTGCATTCCCTTGTTAACACCTAGCTCTCCTTCTGCCCCCAGACCATCCGGGACTGCCAGAAGGCAATAGGCGCTCCTGCAAGCCTCTGGCCGGCAAGGGACACTGAGGGAGGGTCACCTCTGACCCCCACCTCACTTCCAGACCCCCAGACCCCAGACTCCACATCCTAGGTAGGTAGCCAGGATTTCCTTGAGGCGGTTTTTTTTCTCTCTTGAAACCCCTGCATTCCCTTGTTAACACCTAGCTCTCCTTCTGCCCCCAGACCATCCGGGACTGCCAGAAGGCAATAGGCGCTCCTGCAAGCCTCTGGCCCGGAAGGGACACTGAGGGAGGGTCACCTCTGACCCCCACCTCACTTCCAGACCCCTAGGCCCCAGACTCCACCTTCTAGGTAGGTAGCCAGGATTTCCTTGAGGCGGTTTTTTTTTCTCTCTTGAAACCCCTGCATTCCCTTGTTAACACCTAGCTCTCCTTCTGCTCCCAGACCATCCGGGACTGCCAGAAGGCAATAGGCGCTCCTGCAAGCCTCTGGCCGGCAAGGGACACTGAGGGAGGGTCACCTCTGACCCCCACCTCACTTCCAGACCCCCAGGCCCCAGACTCCACCTTCTAGGTAGGTAGCCAGGATTTCCTTGAGGCGGTTTTTTTTCTCTCTTGAAACCCCTGCATTCCCTTGTTAACACCTAGCTCTCCTTCTGACCCCAGACCATCCGGGACTGCCAGAAGGCAATAGGCGCTCCTGCAAGCCTCTGGCCGGCAAGGGACACTGAGGGAGGGTCACCTCTGACCCCCACCTCACTTCCAGACCCCCAGGCCCCAGACTCCACCTTCTAGGTAGGTAGCCAGGATTTCCTTGAGGCGGTTTTTTTTCTCTCTTGAAACCCCTGCATTCCCTTGTTAACACCTAGCTCTCCTTCTGCCCCCAGACCATCCGGGACTGCCAGAAGGCAATAGGCGCTCCTGCAAGCCTCTGGCCGGCAAGGGACACTGAGGGAGGGTCACCTCTGACCCCCACCTCACTTCCAGACCCCCAGGCCCCAGACTCCACCTTCTAGGTAGGTAGCCAGGATTTCCTTGAGGCGGTTTTTTTTCTCTCTTGAAACCCCTGCATTCCCTTGTTAACACCTAGCTCTCCTTCTGCCCCCATACCATCCGGGACTGCCAGAAGGCAATAGGCGCTCCTGCAAGCCTCTGGCCGGCAAGGGACACTGAGGGAGGGTCACCTCTGACCCCCACCTCACTTCCAGACCCCCAGGCCCCAGACTCCACCTTCTAGGTAGGTAGCCAGGATCTCCTTGAGGCGGTTTTTTTTCTCTCTTGAAACCCCTGCATTCCCTTGTTAACACCTAGCTCTCCTTCTGCCCCCAGACCATCCGGGACTGCCAGAAGGCAATAGGCGCTCCTGCAAGCCTCTGGCCGGCAAGGGACACTGAGGGAGGGTCACCTCTGACCCCCACCTCACTTCCAGACCCCCAGGCCCCAGACTCCACCTTCTAGGTAGGTAGCCAGGATCTCCTTGAGGCGGTTTTTTTTCTCTCTTGAAACCCCTCATTCCCTTGTTAACACCTAGCTCTCCTTCTGCCCGCAGACCATCCGGGACTGCCAGAAGGCAATAGGCGCTCCTGCAAGCCTCTGGCCGGCAAGGGACACTGAGGGAGGGTCACCTCTGACCCCCACCTCACTTCCAGACCCCCAGGCCCCAGACTCCACCTCCTAGGTAGGTAGCCAGGATTTCCTTGAGGCGGTTTTTTTTCTCTCTTGAAACCCCTGCATTCCCTTGTTAACACCTAGCTCTCCTTCTGCCCCCAGATCATCCGGGACTGCCAGAAGGCAATAGGCGCTCCTGCAAGCCTCTGGCCGGCAAGGGACACTGAGGGAGGGTCACCTCTGACCTCCACCTCACTTCCAGACCCCCAGGCCCCAGACTCCACCTTCTAGACCATCCGGGACTGCCAGAAGGCAATAGGCGCTCCTGCAAGCCTCTGGCCGGCAAGGGACACTGAGGGAGGGTCACCTCTGACCCCCACCTCACTTCCAGACCCCCAGGCCCCAGACTCCACCTTCTAGACCATCCGGGACTGCCAGAAGGCAATAGGCGCTCCTGCAAGCCTCTGGCCGGCAAGGGACACTGAGGGAGGGTCACCTCTGACCCCCACCTCACTTCCAGACCCCCAGGCCCCAAACTCCACCTTCTAGACTATCCGGGACTGCCAGAAGGCAATAGGCGCTCCTGCAAGCCTCTGGCCGGCAAGGGACACTGAGGGAGGGTCACCTCTGACCCCCACCTCACTTCCAGACCCCCAGGCCCCAGACTCCACCTTCTAGACCATCCGGGACTGCCAGAAGGCAATAGGCGCTCCTGCAAGCCTCTGGCCGGCAAGGGACACTGAGGGAGGGTCACCTCTGACCCCCACCTCACTTCCAGACCCCCAGGCCCCAGACTCCACCTTCTAGGTAGGTAGCCAGGATCTCCTTGAGGCGGTTTTTTTTCTCTCTTGAAACCCCTGCATTCCCTTGTTAACACCTAGCTCTCCTTCTGCCCCCAGACCATCCGGGACTGCCAGAAGGCAATAGGCGCTCCTGCAAACCTCTGGCCGGCAAGGGACACTGAGGGAGGGTCACCTCTGACCCCCACCTCACTTCCAGACCCCCAGGCCCCAGACTCCACCTCCTAGGTAGGTAGCCAGGATTTCCTTGAGGCGGTTTTTTTTCTCTCTTGAAACCCCTGCATTCCCTTGCTAACACCTAGCTCTCCTTCTGCCCCCCAGACCATCCGGGACTGCCAGAAGGCAATAGGCGCTCCTGCAAGCCTCTGGCCGGCAAGGGACACTGAGGGAGGGTCACCTCTGACCCCCACCTCACTTCCAGACCCCCAGGCCCCAGACTCCACCTTCTAGACCATCCGGGACTGCCAGAAGGCAATAGGCGCTCCTGCAAGCCTCTGGCCGGCAAGGGACACTGAGGGAAGGTCACCTCTGACCCCCACCTCACTTCCAGACCCCCAGGCCCCAGACTCCACCTTCTAGACCATCCGGGACTGCCAGAAGGCAATAGGCGCTCCTGCAAGCCTCTGGCTGGCAAGGGACACTGAGGGAGGGTCACCTCTGACCCCCACCTCACTTCCAGACCCCCAGGCCCCAGACTCCACCTTCTAGACCATCCGGGACTGCCAGAAGGCAATAGGCGCTCCTGCAAGCCTCTGGCCGGCAAGGGACACTGAGGGAGGGTCACCTCTGACCCCCACCTCACTTCCAGACCCCCAGGCCCCAGACTCCACCTTCTAGGTAGGTAGCCAGGATTTCCTTGAGGCGGTTTTTTTTCTCTCTTGAAACCCCTGCATTCCCTTGTTAACACCTAGCTCTCCTTCTGCCCCCAGACCATCCGGGACTGCCAGAAGGCAATAGGCGCTCCTGCAAGCCTCTGGCCGGCAAGGGACACTGAGGGAGGGTCACCTCTGACCCCCACCTCACTTCCAGACCCCCAGGCCCCAGACTCCACCTTCTAGGTAGGTAGCCAGGATTTCCTTGAGGCGGTTTTTTTTCTCTCTTGAAACCCCTGCATTCCCTTGTTAACACCTAGCTCTCCTTCTGCCCCCAGACCATCCGGGACTGCCAGAAGGCAATAAGCGCTCCTGCAAGCCTCTGGCCGGCAAGGGACACTGAGGGAGGGTCACCTCTGACCCCCACCTCACTTCCAGACCCCCAGGCCCCAGACTCCACCTTCTAGGTTGGTAGCCAGGATTTCCTTGAGGCGGTTTTTTTTCTCTCTTGAAACCCCTGCATTCCCTTGTTAACACCTAGCTCTCCTTCTGCCCCCCATACCATCCGGGACTGCCAGAAGGCAATAGGCGCTCCTGCAAGCCTCTGGCCGGCAAGGGACACTGAGGGAGGGTCACCTCTGACCCCCACCTCACTTCCAGACCCCCAGGCCCCAGACTCCACCTTCTAGGTAGGTAGCCAGGATCTCCTTGAGGCGGTTTTTTTTCTCTCTTGAAACCCCTGCATTCCCTTGTTAACACCTAGCTCTCCTTCTGCCCCCAGACCATCCGGGACTGCCAGAAGGCAATAGGCGCTCCTGCAAGCCTCTGGCCGGCAAGGGACACTGAGGGAGGGTCACCTCTGACCCCCACCTCACTTCCAGACCCCCAGGCCCCAGACTCCACCTTCTAGGTAGGTAGCCAGGATCTCCTTGAGGCGGTTTTTTTTTCTCTCTTGAAACCCCTCATTCCCTTGTTAACACCTAGCTCTCCTTCTGCCCCCAGATCATCCGGGACTGCCAGAAGGCAATAGGCGCTCCTGCAAGCCTCTGGCCGGCAAGGGACACTGAGGGAGGGTCACCTCTGACCCCCACCTCACTTCCAGACCCCCAGGCCCCAGACTCCACCTCCTAGGTAGGTAGCCAGGATTTCCTTGAGGCGGTTTTTTTTTCTCTCTTGAAACCCCTGCATTCCCTTGTTAACACCTAGCTCTCCTTCTGCCCCCAGACCATCCGGGACTGCCAGAAGGCAATAGGCGCTCCTGCAAGCCTCTGGCCGGCAAGGGACACTGAGGGAGGGTCACCTCTGACCCCCACCTCACTTCCAGACCCCCAGGCCCCAGACTCCACCTTCTAGACCATCCGGGACTGCCAGAAGGCAATAGGCGCTCCTGCAAGCCTCTGGCCGGCAAGGGACACTGAGGGAGGGTCACCTCTGACCCCCACCTCACTTCCAGACCCCCAGGCCCCAGACTCCACCTTCTAGACCATCCGGGACTGCCAGAAGGCAATAGGCGCTCCTGCAAGCCTCTGGCCGGCAAGGGACACTGAGGGAGGGTCACCTCTGACCCCCACCTCACTTCCAGACCCCCAGGCCCCAGACTCCACCTTCTAGACCATCCGGGACTGCCAGAAGTCAATAGGCGCTCCTGCAAGCCTCTGGCCGGCAAGGGACACTGAGGGAGGGTCACCTCTGACCCCCACCTAACTTCCAGACCCCCAGGCCCCAGACTCCACCTTCTAGACCATCCGGGACTGCCAGAAGGCAATAGGCGCTCCTGCAAGCCTCTGGCCGGCAAGGGACACTGAGGGAGGGTCACCTCTGACCCCCACCTCACTTCCAGACCCCAGGCCCCAGACTCCACCTTCTAGACCATCCGGGACTGCCAGAAGGCAATAGGCGCTCCTGCAAGCCTCTGGCCGGCAAGGGACACTGAGGGAGGGTCACCTCTGACCCCCACCTCACTTCCAGACCCCCAGGCCCCAGACTCCACCTTCTAGGTAGGTAGCCAGGATCTCCTTGAGGCGGTTTTTTTTCTCTCTTGAAACCCCTGCATTCCCTTGTTAACACCTAGCTCTCCTTCTGCCCCCAGACCATCCGGGACTGCCAGAAGGCAATAGGCGCTCCTGCAAGCCTCTGGCCGGCAAGGGACACTGAGGGAGGGTCACCTCTGACCCCCACCTCACTTCCAGACCCCCAGGCCCCAGACTCCACCTCCTAGGTAGGTAGCCAGGATTTCCTTGAGGCGGTTTTTTTTCTCTCTTGAAACCCCTGCATTCCCTTGTTAACACCTAGCTCTCCTTCTGCCCCCAGACCATCCGGGACTGCCAGAAGGCAATAGGCGCTCCTGCAAGCCTCTGGCCGGCAAGGGACACTGAGGGAGGGTCACCTCTGACCCCCACCTCACTTCCAGACCCCCAGGCCCCAGACTCCACCTTCTAGACCATCCGGGACTGCCAGAAGGCAATAGGCGCTCCTGCAAGCCTCTGGCCGGCAAGGGACACTGAGGGAGGGTCACCTCTGACCCCTACCTCACTTCCAGACCCCCAGGCCCCAGACTCCACCTTCTAGACCATCCGGGACTGCCAGAAGGCAATAGGCGCTCCTGCAAGCCTCTGGCCGGCAAGGGACACTGAGGGAGGGTCACCTCTGACCCCCACCTCACTTCCAGACCCCCAGGCCCCAGACTCCACCTTCTAGACCATCCGGGACTGCCAGAAGGCAATAGGCGCTCCTGCAAGCCTCTGGCCGGCAAGGGACACTGAGGGAGGGTCACCTCTGACCCCCACCTCACTTCCAGACCCCCAGGCCCCAGACTCCACCTTCTAGACCATCCGGGACTGCCAGAAGGCAATAGGCGCTCCTGCAAGCCTCTGGCCGGCAAGGGACACTGAGGGAGGGTCACCTCTGACCCCCACCTCACTTCCAGACCCCCAGGCCCCAGACTCCACCTTCTAGACCATCCGGGACTGCCAGAAGGCAATAGGCGCTCCTGCAAGCCTCTGGCCGGCAAGGGACACTGAGGGAGGGTCACCTCTGACCCCCACCTCACTTCCAGACCCCCAGGCCCCAGACTCCACCTTCTAGGTAGGTAGCCAGGATTTCCTTGAGGCGATTTTTTTTCTCTCTTGAAACCCCTGCATTCCCTTGTTAACACCTAGCTCTCCTTCTGCCCCCAGACCATCCGGGACTGCCAGAAGGCAATAGGCGCTCCTGCAAGCCTCTGGCCAGCAAGGGACACTGAGGGAGGGTCACCTCTGACCCCCACCTCACTTCCAGACCCCCAGGCCCCAGACTCCACCTCCTAGGTAGGTAGCCAGGATTTCCTTGAGGCGGTTTTTTTTCTCTCTTGAAACCCCTGCATTCCCTTGTTAACACCTAGCTCTCCTTCTGCCCCCAGATCATCCGGGACTGCCAGAAGGCAATAGGCGCTCCTGCAAGCCTCTGGCCGGCAAGGGACACTGAGGGAGGGTCACCTCTGACCCCCACCTCACTTCCAGACCCCCAGGCCCCAGACTCCACCTTCTAGGTAGGTAGCCAGGATTTCCTTGAGGCGATTTTTTTTTCTCTCTTGAAACCCCTGCATTCCCTTGTTAACACCTAGCTCTCCTTCTGCCCCCAGACCATCCAGGACTGCCAGAAGGCAATAGGCGCTCCTGCAAGCCTCTGGCCGGCAAGGGACACTGAGGGAGGGTCACCTCTGACCCCCACCTCACTTCCAGACCCCCAGGCCCCAGACTCCACCTCCTAGGTAGGTAGCCAGGATTTCCTTAAGGCGGTTTTTTTTCTCTCTTGAAACCCCTGCATTCCCTTCTTAACACCTAGCTCTCCTTCTGCCCCCAGACCATCCGGGACTGCCAGAAGGCAATAGGCGCTCCTGCAAGCCTCTGGCCGGCAAGGGACACTGAGGGAGGGTCACCTCTGACCCCCACCTCACTTCCAGACCCCCAGGCCCCAGACTCCACCTTCTAGACCATCCGGGACTGCCAGAAGGCAATAGGCGCTCCTGCAAGCCTCTGGCCGGCAAGGGACACTGAGGGAGGGTCACCTCTGACCCACACCTCACTTCCAGACCCCCAGGCCCCAGACTCCACCTTCTAGACCATCCGGGACTGCCAGAAGGCAATAGGCGCTCCTGCAAGCCTCTGGCCGGCAAGGGACACTGAGGGAGGGTCACCTCTGACCCCCACCTCACTTCCAGACCCCCAGGTCCCAGACTCCACCTTCTAGACCATCCGGGACTGCCAGAAGGCAATAGGCGCTCCTGCAAGCCTCTGGCCGGCAAGGGACACTGAGGGAGGGTCACCTCTGACCCCCACCTCACTTCCAGACCCCCAGGCCCCAGACTCCACCTTCTAGACCATCCGGGACTCCCAGAAGGCAATAGGCGCTCCTGCAAGCCTCTGGCCGGCAAGGGACACTGAGGGAGGGTCACCTCTGACCCCCACCTCACTTCCAGACCCCCAGGCCCCAGACTCCACCTTCTAGACCATCCGGGACTGCCAGAAGGCAATAGGCGCTCCTGCAAGCCTCTGGCCGGCAAGGGACACTGAGGGAGGGTCACCTCTGACCCCCACCTCACTTCCAGACCCCCAGGCCCCAGACTCCACCTTCTAGGTAGGTAGCCAGGATTTCCTTGAGGCGGTTTTTTTTCTCTCTTGAAACCCCTGCATTCCCTTGTTAACACCTAGCTCTCCTTCTGCCCCCAGACCATCTGGGACTGCCAGAAGGCAATAGGCGCTCCTGCAAGCCTCTGGCCGGCAAGGGACACTGAGGGAGGGTCACCTCTGACCCCCACCTCACTTCCAGACCCCCAGGCCCCAGACTCCACCTCCTAGGTAGGTAGCCAGGATTTCCTTGAGGCGGTTTTTTTTCTCTCTTGAAACCCCTGCATTCCCTTGTTAACACCTAGCTCTCCTTCTGCCCCCAGACCATCCGGGACTGCCAGAAGGCAATAGGCGCTCCTGCAAGCCTCTGGCCCGCAAGGGACACTGAGGGAGGGTCACCTCTGACCCCCACCTCACTTCCAGACCCCCAGGCCCCAGACTCCACCTTCTAGGTAGGTAGCCAGGATTTCCTTGAGGCGGTTTTTTTTCTCTCTTGAAACCCCTGCATTCCCTTGTTAACACCTAGCTCTCATTCTGCCCCAAGACCATCCGGGACTGCCAGAAGGCAATAGGCGCTCCTGCAAGCCTCTGGCCGGCAAGGGACACTGAGGGAGGGTCGCCTCTGACCCCCACCTCACTTCCAGACCCCCAGGCCCCAGACTCCACCTTCTAGGTAGGTAGCCAGGATTTCCTTGAGGCGGTTTTTTTTCTCTCTTGAAACCCCTGCATTCCCTTGTTAACACCTAGCTCTCCTTCTGCCCCCAGACCATCCGGGACTGCCAGAAGGCAATAGGCGCTCCTGCAAGCCTCTGGCCGGCAAGGGACACTGAGGGAGGGTCACCTCTGACCCCCACCTCACTTCCAGACCCCCAGGCCCCAGACTCCACCTTCTAGGTAGGTAGCCAGGATTTCCTTGAGGCGGTTTTTTTTCTCTCTTGAAACCCCTGCATTCCCTTGTTAACACCTAGCTCTCCTTCTGCCCCCAGACCATCCGGGACTGCCAGAAGGCAATAGGCGCTCCTGCAAGCCTCTGGCCGGCAAGGGACACTGAGGGAGGGTCACCTCTGACCCCCACCTCACTTCCAGACCCCCAGGCCCCAGACTCCACCTTCTAGGTAGGTAGCCAGGATCTCCTTGAGGCGGTTTTTTTTCTCTCTTGAAACCCCTGCATTCCCTTGTTAACACCTAGCTCTCCTTCTGCCCCCAGACCATCCGGGACTGCCAGAAGGCAATAGGCGCTCCTGCAAGCCTCTGGCCGGCAAGGGACACTGAGGGAGGGTCACCTCTGACCCCCACCTCACTTCCAGACCCCCAGGCCCCAGACTCCACCTTCTAGACCATCCGGGACTGCCAGAAGGCAATAGGCGCTCCTGCAAGCCTCTGGCCGGCAAGGGACACTGAGGGAGGGTCACCTCTGACCCCCACCTCACTTCCAGACCCCCAGGCCCCAGACTCCACCTTCTACACCATCCGGGACTGCCAGAAGGCAATAGGCGCTCCTGCAAGCCTCTGGCCGGCAAGGGACACTGAGGAAGGGTCACCTCTGACCCCCACCTCACTTCCAGACCCCCAGGCCCCAGACTCCACCTTCTAGACCATCCGGGACTGCCAGAAGGCAATAGGCGCTCCTGCAAGCCTCTGGCCGGCAAGGGACACTGAGGGAGGGTCACCTCTGACCCCCACCTCACTTCCAGACCCCCAGGCCCCAGACTCCACCTTCTAGACCATCCGGGACTGCCAGAAGGCAATAGGCGCTCCTGCAAGCCTCTGGCCGGCAAGGGACACTGAGGGAGGGTCACCTCTGACCGCCACCTCACTTCCAGACCCCCAGGCCCCAGACTCCACCTTCTAGATCATCCGGGACTGCCAGAAGGCAATAGGCGCTCCTGCAAGCCTCTGGCCGGCAAGGGACACTGAGGGAGGGTCACCTCTGACCCCCACCTCACTTCCAGACCCCCAGGCCCCAGACTCCACCTTCTAGACCATCCGGGACTGCCAGAAGGCAATAGGCGCTCCTGCAAGCCTCTGGCCGGCAAGGGACACTGAGGGAGGGTCACCTCTGACCCCCCACCTCACTTCCAGACCCCCAGGCCCCAGACTCCACCTTCTAGACCATCCGGGACTGCCAGAAGGCAATAGGCGCTCCTGCAAGCCTCTGGCCAGCAAGGGACACTGAGGGAGGGTCACCTCTGACCCCCACCTCACTTCCAGACCCCCAGGCCCCAGACTCCACCTTCTAGACCATCCGGGACTGCCAGAAGGCAATAGGCGCTCCTGCAAGCCTCTGGCCGGCAAGGGACACTGAGGGAGGGTCACCTCTGACCCCCACCTCACTTCCAGACCCCCAGGCCCCAGACTCCACCTTCTAGACCATCCGGGACTGCCAGAAGGCAATAGGCGCTCCTGCAAGCCTCTGGCCGGCAAGGGACACTGAGGGAGGGTCACCTCTGACCCCCACCTCACTTCCAGACCCCCAGGCCCCAGACTCCACCTTCTAGACCATCCGGGACTGCCAGAAGGCAATAGGCGCTCCTGCAAGCCTCTGGCCGGCAAGGGACACTGAGGGAGGGTCACCTCTGACCCCCACCTCACTTCCAGACCCCCAGGCCCCAGACTCCACCTTCTAGACCATCCGGGACTGCCAGAAGGCAATAGGCGCTCCTGCAAGCCTCTGGCCGGCAAGGGACACTGAGGGAGGGTCACCTCTGACCCCCACCTCACTTCCAGACCCCCAGGCCCCAGACTCCACCTTCTAGACCATCCGGGACTGCCAGAAGGAAATAGGCGCTCCTGCAAGCCTCTGGCCGGCAAGGGACACTGAGGGAGGGTCACCTCTGACCCCCACCTCACTTCCAGACCCCCAGGCCCTAGACTCCACCTTCTAGACCATCCGGGACTGCCAGAAGGCAATAGGCGCTCCTGCAAGCCTCTGGCCGGCAAGGGACAATGAGGGAGGGTCACCTCTGACCCCCACCTCACTTCCAGACCCCCAGGCCCCAGACTCCACCTTCTAGACCATCCGGGACTGCCAGAAGGCAATAGGCGCTCCTGCAAGCCTCTGGCCGGCAAGGGACACTGAGGGAGGGTCACCTCTGACCCCCACCTCACTTCCAGACCCCCAGGCCCCAGACTCCACCTTCTAGACCATCCGGGACTGCCAGAAGGCAAAAGGCGCTCCTGCAAGCCTCTGGCCGGCAAGGGACACTGAGGGAGGGTCACCTCTGACCCCCACCTCACTTCCAGACCCCCAGGCCCCAGACTCCACCTTCTAGACCATCCGGGACTGCCAGAAGGCAATAGGCGCTCCTGCAAGCCTCTGGCCGGCAAGGGACACTGAGGGAGGGTCACCTCTGACCCCCACCTCACTTCCAGACCCCCAGGCCCCAGACTCCACCTTCTAGACCATCCGGGACTGCCAGAAGGCAATAGGCGCTCCTGCAAGCCTCTGGCCGGCAAGGGACACTGAGGGAGGGTCACCTCTGACCCCCACCTCACTTCCAGACCCCCAGGCCCCAGACTCCACCTTCTAGACCATCCGGGACTGCCAGAAGGCAATAGGCGCTCCTGCAAGCCTCTGGCCGGCAAGGGACACTGAGGGAGGGTCACCTCTGACCCCCACCTCACTTCCAGACCCCCAGGCCCCAGACTCCACCTTCTAGACCATCCAGGACTGCCAGAAGGCAATAGGCGCTCCTGCAAGCCTCTGGCCGGCAAGGGACAATGAGGGAAGGTCACCTCTGACCCCCACCTCACTTCCAGACCCCCAGGCCCCAGACTCCACCTTCTAGACCATCCGGGACTGCCAGAAGGCAATAGGCGCTCCTGCAAGCCTCTGGCCGGCAAGGGACACTGAGGGAGGGTCACCTCTGACCCCCACCTCACTTCCAGACCCCCAGGCCCCAGACTCCACCTTCTAGACCATCCGGGACTGCCAGAAGGCAATAGGCGCTCCTGCAAGCCTCTGGCCGGCAAGGGACACTGAGGGAGGGTCACCTCTGACCCCCACGTCACTTCCAGACCCCCAGGCCCCAGACTCCACCTTCTAGACCATCCGGGACTGCCAGAAGGCAATAGGCGCTCCTGCAAGCCTCTGGCCGGCAAGGGACACTGAGGGAGGGTCACCTCTGACCCCCACCTCACTTCCAGACCCCCAGGCCCCAGACTCCACCTTCTAGACCATCCGGGACTGCCAGAAGGAAATAGGCGCTCCTGCAAGCCTCTGGCCGGCAAGGGACACTGAGGGAGGGTCACCTCTGACCCCCACCTCACTTCCAGACCCCCAGGCCCTAGACTCCACCTTCTAGACCATCCGGGACTGCCAGAAGGCAATAGGCGCTCCTGCAAGCCTCTGGCCGGCAAGGGACAATGAGGGAGGGTCACCTCTGACCCCCACCTCACTTCCAGACCCCCAGGCCCCAGACTCCACCTTCTAGACCATCCGGGACTGCCAGAAGGCAATAGGCGCTCCTGCAAGCCTCTGGCCGGCAAGGGACACTGAGGGAGGGTCACCTCTGACCCCCACCTCACTTCCAGACCCCCAGGCCCCAGACTCCACCTTCTAGACCATCCGGGACTGCCAGAAGGCAAAAGGCGCTCCTGCAAGCCTCTGGCCGGCAAGGGACACTGAGGGAGGGTCACCTCTGACCCCCACCTCACTTCCAGACCCCCAGGCCCCAGACTCCACCTTCTAGACCATCCGGGACTGCCAGAAGGCAATAGGCGCTCCTGCAAGCCTCTGGCCGGCAAGGGACACTGAGGGAGGGTCACCTCTGACCCCCACCTCACTTCCAGACCCCCAGGCCCCAGACTCCACCTTCTAGACCATCCGGGACTGCCAGAAGGCAATAGGCGCTCCTGCAAGCCTCTGGCCGGCAAGGGACACTGAGGGAGGGTCACCTCTGACCCCCACCTCACTTCCAGACCCCCAGGCCCCAGACTCCACCTTCTAGACCATCCGGGACTGCCAGAAGGCAATAGGCGCTCCTGCAAGCCTCTGGCCGGCAAGGGACACTGAGGGAGGGTCACCTCTGACCCCCACCTCACTTCCAGACCCCCAGGCCCCAGACTCCACCTTCTAGACCATCCAGGACTGCCAGAAGGCAATAGGCGCTCCTGCAAGCCTCTGGCCGGCAAGGGACAATGAGGGAAGGTCACCTCTGACCCCCACCTCACTTCCAGACCCCCAGGCCCCAGACTCCACCTTCTAGACCATCCGGGACTGCCAGAAGGCAATAGGCGCTCCTGCAAGCCTCTGGCCGGCAAGGGACACTGAGGGAGGGTCACCTCTGACCCCCACCTCACTTCCAGACCCCCAGGCCCCAGACTCCACCTTCTAGACCATCCGGGACTGCCAGAAGGCAATAGGCGCTCCTGCAAGCCTCTGGCCGGCAAGGGACACTGAGGGAGGGTCACCTCTGACCCCCACGTCACTTCCAGACCCCCAGGCCCCAGACTCCACCTTCTAGACCATCCGGGACTGCCAGAAGGCAATAGGCGCTCCTGCAAGCCTCTGGCCGGCAAGGGACACTGAGGGAGGGTCACCTCTGACCCCCACCTCACTTCCAGACCCCCAGGCCCCAGACTCCACCTTCTAGGTAGGTAGCCAGGATTTCCTTGAGGCGATTTTTTTTCTCTCTTGAAACCCCTGCATTCCCTTGTTAACACCTAGCTCTCCTTCTGCCCCCAGACCATCCGGGACTGCCAGAAGGCAATAGGCGCTCCTGCAAGCCTCTGGCCGGCAAGGGACACTGAGGGAGGGTCACCTCTGACCCCCACCTCACTTCCAGACCCCCAGGCCCCAGACTCCACCTTCTAGGTAGGTAGCCAGGATTTCCTTGAGGCGGTTTTTTTTCTCTCTTGAAACCCCTGCATTCCCTTGTTAACACCTAGCTCTCCTTCTGCCCCCAGACCATCCGGGACTGCCAGAAGGCAATAGGCGCTCCTGCAAGCCTCTGGCCGGCAAGAGACACTGAGGGAGGGTCACCTCTGACCCCCACCTCACTTCCAGACCCCCAGGCCCCAGACTCCACCTTCTAGACCATCCGGGACTGCCAGAAGGCAATAGGCGCTCCTGTAATCCTCTGGCCGGCAAGGGACACTGAGGGAGGGTCACCTCTGACCCCCACCTCACTTCCAGACCCCCAGGCCCCAGACTCCACCTTCTAGACCATCCGGGACTGCCAGAAGGCAATAGGCGCTCCTGCAAGCCTCTGGCCGGCAAGGGACACTGAGGGAGGGTCACCTCTGACCCCCACCTCACTTCCAGAACCCCAGGCCCCAGACTCCACCTTCTAGACCATCCGGGACTGCCAGAAGGCAATAGGCGCTCCTGCAAGCCTCTGGCCGGCAAGGGACACTGAGGGAGGGTCACCTCTGACCCCCACCTCACTTCCACACCCCCAGGCCCCAGACTCCACCTTCTAGACCATCCGGGACTGCCAGAAGGCAATAGGCGCTCCTGCAAGCCTCTGGCCGGCAAGGGACACTGAGGGAGGGTCACCTCTGACCCCCACCTCACTTCCAGACCCCCAGGCCCCAGACTCCACCTTCTAGACCATCCGGGACTGCCAGAAGGCAATAGGCGCTCCTGCAAGCCTCTGGCCGGCAAGGGACACTGAGGGAGGGTCACCTCTGACCCCCACCTCACTTCCAGACCCCCAGGCCCCAGACTCCACCTTCTAGACCATCCGGGACTGCCAGAAGGCAATAGGCGCTCCTGCAAGCCTCTGGCCGTCAAGGGACACTGAGGGAGGGTCACCTCTGACCCCCACCTCACTTCCAGACCCCCAGGCCCCAGACTCCACCTTCTAGACCATCCGGGACTGCCAGAAGGCAATAGGCGCTCCTGCAAGCCTCTGGCCGGCAAGGGACACTGAGGGAGGGTCACCTCTGACCCCCACCTCACTTCCAGACCCCCAGGCCCCAGACTCCACCTTCTAGACCATCCGGGACTGCCAGAAGGCAATAGGCGCTCCTGCAAGCCTCTGGCCGGCAAGGGACACTGAGGGAGGGTCACCTCTGACCCCCACCTCACTTCCAGACCCCCAGGCCCCAGACTCCACCTTCTAGACCATCCGGGACTGCCAGAAGGCAATAGGCGCTCCTGCAAGCCTCTGGCCGGCAAGGGACACTGAGGGAGGGTCACCTCTGACCCCCACCTCACTTCCAGACCCCCAGGCCCCAGACTCCACCTTCTAGGTAGGTAGCCAGGATTTCCTTGAGGCGATTTTTTTTCTCTCTTGAAACCCCTGCATTCCCTTGTTAACACCTAGCTCTCCTTCTGCCCCCAGACCATCCGGGACTGCCAGAAGGCAATAGGCGCTCCTGCAAGCCTCTGGCCGGCAAGGGACACTGAGGGAGGGTCACCTCTGACCCCCACCTCACTTCCAGACCCCCAGGCCCCAGACTCCACCTTCTAGGTAGGTAGCCAGGATTTCCTTGAGGCGGTTTTTTTTCTCTCTTGAAACCCCTGCATTCCCTTGTTAACACCTAGCTCTCCTTCTGCCCCCAGACCATCCGGGACTGCCAGAAGGCAATAGGCGCTCCTGCAAGCCTCTGGCCGGCAAGGGACACTGAGGGAGGGTCACCCTGACCCCCACCTCACTTCAGACCCCCAGGCCCCAGACTCCACCTTCTAGGTAGGTAGCCAGGATTTCCTTGAGGCGGTTTTTATTCTCTCTTGAAACCCCTGCATTCCCTTGTTAACACCTAGCTCTCCTTCTGCCCCCAGACCATCCGGGACTGCCAGAAGGCAATAGGCGCTCCTGGAAGCCTCTGGCCGGCAAGGGACACTGAGGGAGGGTCACCTCTGACCCCCACCTCACTTCCAGACCCCCAGGCCCCAGACTCCACCTTCTAGGTAGGTAGCCAGGATCTCCTTGAGGCGGTTTTTTTTCTCTCTTGAAACCCCTGCATTCCCTTGTTAACACCTAGCTCTCCTTCTGCCCCCAGACCATCCGGGACTGCCAGAAGGCAATAGGCGCTCCTGCAAGCCTCTGGCCGGCAAGGGACACTGAGGGAGGGTCACCTCTGACCCCCACCTCACTTCCAGACCCCCAGACCCCAGACTCCACCTTCTAGACCATCCGGGACTGCCAGAAGGCAATAGGCGCTCCTGCAAGCCTCTGGCCGGCAAGGGACACTGAGGGAGGGTCACCTCTGACCCCCACCTCACTTCCAGACCCCCAGGCCCCAGACTCCACCTTCTAGACCATCCGGGACTGCCAGAAGGCAATAGGCGCTCCTGCAAGCCTCTGGCCGGCAAGGGACACTGAGGGAGGGTCACCTCTGACCCCCACCTCACTTCCAGACCCCCAGGTCCCAGACTCCACCTTCTAGACCATCCGGGACTGCCAGAAGGCAATAGGCGCTCCTGCAAGCCTCTGGCCGGCAAAGGACACTGAGGGAGGGTCACCTCTGACCCCCACCTCACTTCCAGACCCCCAGGCCCCAGACTCCACCTTCTAGACCATCCGGGACTGCCAGAAGGCAATAGGCGCTCCTGCAAGCCTCTGGCCGGCAAGGGACACTGAGGGAGGGTCACCTCTGACCCCCACCTCACTTCCAGACCCCCAGGCCCCAGACTCCACCTTCTAGACCATCCGGGACTGCCAGAAGGCAATAGGCGCTCCTGTAAGCCTCTGGCCGGCAAGGGACACTGAGGGAGGGTCACCTCTGACACCCACCTCACTTCCAGACCCCCAGGCCCCAGACTCCACCTTCTAGACCATCCGGGACTGCCAGAAGGCAATAGGCGCTCCTGCAAGCCTCTGGCCGGCAAGGGACACTGAGGGAGGGTCACCTCTGACCCCCACCTCACTTCCAGAACCCCAGGCCCCAGACTCCACCTTCTAGACCATCCGGGACTGCCAGAAGGCAATAGGCGCTCCTGCAAGCCTCTGGCCGGCAAGGGACACTGAGGGAGGGTCACCTCTGACCCCCACCTCACTTCCACACCCCCAGGCCCCAGACTCCACCTTCTAGACCATCCGGGACTGCCAGAAGGCAATAGGCGCTCCTGCAAGCCTCTGGCCGGCAAGGGACACTGAGGGAGGGTCACCTCTGACCCCCACCTCACTTCCAGACCCCCAGGCCCCAGACTCCACCTTCTAGACCATCCGGGACTGCCAGAAGGCAATAGGCGCTCCTGCAAGCCTCTGGCCGGCAAGGGACACTGAGGGAGGGTCACCTCTGACCCCCACCTCACTTCCAGACCCCCAGGCCCCAGACTCCACCTTCTAGACCATCCGGGACTGCCAGAAGGCAATAGGCGCTCCTGCAAGCCTCTGGCCGTCAAGGGACACTGAGGGAGGGTCACCTCTGACCCCCACCTCACTTCCAGACCCCCAGGCCCCAGACTCCACCTTCTAGACCATCCGGGACTGCCAGAAGGCAATAGGCGCTCCTGCAAGCCTCTGGCCGGCAAGGGACACTGAGGGAGGGTCACCTCTGACCCCCACCTCACTTCCAGACCCCCAGGCCCCAGACTCCCACGCTTCTAGACCATCCGGGACTGCCAGAAGGCAATAGGCGCTCCTGCAAGCCTCTGGCCGGCAAGGACACTGAGGGAGGGTCACCTCTGACCCCCACCTCACTTCCAGACCCCCAGGCCCCAGACTCCACCTTCTAGACCATCCGGGACTGCCAGAAGGCAATAGGCGCTCCTGCAAGCCTCTGGCCGGCAAGGGACACTGAGGGAGGGTCACCTCTGACCCCCACCTCACTTCCAGACCCCCAGGCCCCAGACTCCACCTTCTAGGTAGGTAGCCAGGATTTCCTTGAGGCGATTTTTTTTTCTCTCTTGAAACCCCTGCATTCCCTTGTTAACACCTAGCTCTCCTTCTGCCCCCAGACCATCCGGGACTGCCAGAAGGCAATAGGCGCTCCTGCAAGCCTCTGGCCGGCAAGGGACACTGAGGGAGGGTCACCTCTGACCCCCACCTCACTTCCAGACCCCCAGGCCCCAGACTCCACCTTCTAGGTAGGTAGCCAGGATCTCCTTGAGGCGGTTTTTTTTCTCTCTTGAAACCCCTGCATTCCCTTGTTAACACCTAGCTCTCCTTCTGCCCCCAGACCATCCGGGACTGCCAGAAGGCAATAGGCGCTCCTGCAAGCCTCTGGCCGGCAAGGGACACTGAGGGAGGGTCACCCTGACCCCCACCTCACTTCAGACCCCCAGGCCCCAGACTCCACCTTCTAGGTAGGTAGCCAGGATTTCCTTGAGGCGGTTTTTTTTCTCTCTTGAAACCCCTGCATTCCCTTGTTAACACCTAGCTCTCCTTCTGCCCCCAGACCATCCGGGACTGCCAGAAGGCAATAGGCGCTCCTGGAAGCCTCTGGCCGGCAAGGGACACTGAGGGAGGGTCACCTCTGACCCCCACCTCACTTCCAGACCCCCAGGCCCCAGACTCCACCTTCTAGGTAGGTAGCCAGGATCTCCTTGAGGCGGTTTTTTTTCTCTCTTGAAACCCCTGCATTCCCTTGTTAACACCTAGCTCTCCTTCTGCCCCCAGACCATCCGGGACTGCCAGAAGGCAATAGGCGCTCCTGCAAGCCTCTGGCCGGCAAGGGACACTGAGGGAGGGTCACCTCTGACCCCCACCTCACTTCCAGACCCCCAGACCCAGACTCCACCTTCTAGACCATCCGGGACTGCCAGAAGGCAATAGGCGCTCCTGCAAGCCTCTGGCCGGCAAGGGACACTGAGGGAGGGTCACCTCTGACCCCCACCTCACTTCCAGACCCCCAGGCCCCAGACTCCACCTTCTAGACCATCCGGGACTGCCAGAAGGCAATAGGCGCTCCTGCAAGCCTCTGGCCGGCAAGGGACACTGAGGGAGGGTCACCTCTGACCCCCACCTCACTTCCAGACCCCCAGGTCCCAGACTCCACCTTCTAGACCATCCGGGACTGCCAGAAGGCAATAGGCGCTCCTGCAAGCCTCTGGCCGGCAAAGGACACTGAGGGAGGGTCACCTCTGACCCCCACCTCACTTCCAGACCCCCAGGCCCCAGACTCCACCTTCTAGACCATCCGGGACTGCCAGAAGGCAATAGGCGCTCCTGCAAGCCTCTGGCCGGCAAGGGACACTGAGGGAGGGTCACCTCTGACCCCCACCTCACTTCCAGACCCCCAGGCCCCAGACTCCACCTTCTAGACCATCCGGGACTGCCAGAAGGCAATAGGCGCTCCTGTAAGCCTCTGGCCGGCAAGGGACACTGAGGGAGGGTCACCTCTGACACCCACCTCACTTCCAGACCCCCAGGCCCCAGACTCCACCTTCTAGACCATCCGGGACTGCCAGAAGGCAATAGGCGCTCCTGCAAGCCTCTGGCCGGCAAGGGACACTGAGGGAGGGTCACCTCTGACCCCCACCTCACTTCCAGAACCCCAGGCCCCAGACTCCACCTTCTAGACCATCCGGGACTGCCAGAAGGCAATAGGCGCTCCTGCAAGCCTCTGGCCGGCAAGGGACACTGAGGGAGGGTCACCTCTGACCCCCACCTCACTTCCACACCCCCAGGCCCCAGACTCCACCTTCTAGACCATCCGGGACTGCCAGAAGGCAATAGGCGCTCCTGCAAGCCTCTGGCCGGCAAGGGACACTGAGGGAGGGTCACCTCTGACCCCCACCTCACTTCCAGACCCCCAGGTCCCAGACTCCACCTTCTAGACCATCCGGGACTGCCAGAAGGCAATAGGCGCTCCTGCAAGCCTCTGGCCGGCAAAGGACACTGAGGGAGGGTCACCTCTGACCCCCACCTCACTTCCAGACCCCCAGGCCCCAGACTCCACCTTCTAGACCATCCGGGACTGCCAGAAGGCAATAGGCGCTCCTGCAAGCCTCTGGCCGGCAAGGGACACTGAGGGAGGGTCACCTCTGACCCCCACCTCACTTCCAGACCCCCAGGCCCCAGACTCCACCTTCTAGACCATCCGGGACTGCCAGAAGGCAATAGGCGCTCCTGTAAGCCTCTGGCCGGCAAGGGACACTGAGGGAGGGTCACCTCTGACACCCACCTCACTTCCAGACCCCCAGGCCCCAGACTCCACCTTCTAGACCATCCGGGACTGCCAGAAGGCAATAGGCGCTCCTGCAAGCCTCTGGCCGGCAAGGGACACTGAGGGAGGGTCACCTCTGACCCCCACCTCACTTCCAGAACCCCAGGCCCCAGACTCCACCTTCTAGACCATCCGGGACTGCCAGAAGGCAATAGGCGCTCCTGCAAGCCTCTGGCCGGCAAGGGACACTGAGGGAGGGTCACCTCTGACCCCCACCTCACTTCCACA
The DNA here is from genome assembly GCA_026018925.1 of Tupaia tana. Taxonomy (NCBI): domain Eukaryota; kingdom Metazoa; phylum Chordata; class Mammalia; order Scandentia; family Tupaiidae; genus Tupaia; species Tupaia tana. Next base: position 880,889 of record JAKSZU010000076.1, read on the forward strand.
CCCCCAGGCCCCAGACTCCACCTTCTAGACCATCCGGGACTGCCAGAAGGCAATAGGCGCTCCTGCAAGCCTCTGGCCGGCAAGGGACACTGAGGGAGGGTCACCTCTGACCCCCACCTCACTTCCAGACCCCCAGGCCCCAGACTCCACCTTCTAGGTAGGTAGCCAGGATCTCCTTGAGGCGGTTTCTTTTCTCTCTTGAAACCCCTGCATTCCCTTGTTAACACCTAGCTCTCCTTCTGCCCCCAGACCATCCGGGACTGCCAGAAGGCAATAGGCGCTCCTGCAAGCCTCTGGCCGGCAAGGGACACTGAGGGAGGGTCACCTCTGACCCCCACCTCACTTCCAGACCCCCAGGCCCCAGACTCCACCTTCTAGGTAGGTAGCCAGGATCTCCTTGAGGCGGTTTTTTTTCTCTCTTGAAACCCCTGCATTCCCTTGTTAACACCTAGCTCTCCTTCTGCCCCCAGACCATCCGGGACTGCCAGAAGGCAATAGGCGCTCCTGCAAGCCTCTGGCCGGCAAGGGACACTGAGGGAGGGTCACCTCTGACCCCCACCTCACTTCCAGACCCCCAGGCCCCAGACTCCACCTTCTAGGTAGGTAGCCAGGATCTCCTTGAGGCGGTTTTTTTTCTCTCTTGAAACCCCTGCATTCCCTTGTTAACACCTAGCTCTCCTTCTGCCCCCAGACCATCCGGGACTGCCAGAAGGCAATAGGCGCTCCTGCAAGCCTCTGGCCGGCAAGGGACACTGAGGGAGGGTCACCTCTGACCCCCACCTCACTTCCAGACCCCCAGGCCCCAGACTCCACCTTCTAGGTAGGTAGCCAGGATCTCCTTGAGGCGGTTTTTTTTCTCTCTTGAAACCCCTGCATTCCCTTGTTAACACCTAGCTCTCCTTCTGCCCCCAGACCATCCGGGACTGCCAGAAGGCAATAGGCGCTCCTGCAAGCCTCTGGCCGGCAAGGGACACTGAGGGAGGGTCACCTCTGACCCCCACCTCACTTCCAGACCCCCAGGCCCCAGACTCCACCTTCTAGGTAGGTAGCCAGGATCTCCTTGAGGCGGTTTTTTTTCTCTCTTGAAACCCCTGCATTCCCTTGTTAACACCTAGCTCTCCTTCTGCCCCCAGACCATCCGGGACTGCCAGAAGGCAATAGGCGCTCCTGCAAGCCTCTGGCCGGCAAGGGACACTGAGGGAGGGTCACCTCTGACCCCCACCTCACTTCCAGACCCCCAGGCCCCAGACTCCACCTTCTAGGTAGGTAGCCAGGATCTCCTTGAGGCGGTTTTTTTTCTCTCTTGAAACCCCTGCATTCCGTTGTTAACACCTAGCTCTCCTTCTGCCCCCAGACCATCCGGGACTGCCAGAAGGCAATAGGCGCTCCTGCAAGCCTCTGGCCGGCAAGGGACACTGAGGGAGGGTCACCTCTGACCCCAACCTCACTTCCAGACCCCCAGGCCGCAGACTCCACCTTCTAGGTAGGTAGCCAGGATCTCCTTGAGGCGGTTTTTTTTCTCTCTTGAAACCCCTGCATTCCCTTGTTAACACCTAGCTCTCCTTCTGCCCCCAGACCATCCGGGACTGCCAGAAGGCAATAGGCGCTCCTGCAAGCCTCTGGCCGGCAAGGGACACTGAGGGAGGGTCACCTCTGACCCCCACCTCACTTCCAGACCCCCAGGCCCCAGACTCCACCTTCTAGGTAGGTAGCCAGGATCTCCTTGAGGCGGTTTTTTTTCTCTCTTGAAACCCCTGCATTCCCTTGTTAACACCTAGCTCTCCTTCTGCCCCCAGACCATCCGGGACTGCCAGAAGGCAATAGGCGCTCCTGCAAGCCTCTGGCCGGCAAGGGACACTGAGGGAGGGTCACCTCTGACCCCCACCTCACTTCCAGACCCCCAGGCCCCAGACTCCACCTTCTAGGTAGGTAGCCAGGATCTCCTTGAGGCGGTTTTTTTTCTCTCTTGAAACCCCTGCATTCCCTTGTTAACACCTAGCTCTCCTTCTGCCCCCAGACCATCCGGGACTGCCAGAAGGCAATAGGCGCTCCTGCAAGCCTCTGGCCGGCAAGGGACACTGAGGGAGGGTCACCTCTGACCCCCACCTCACTTCCAGACCCCCAGGCCCCAGACTCCACCTTCTAGGTAGGTAGCCAGGATCTCCTTGAGGCGGTTTTTTTCTCTCTTGAAACCCCTGCATTCCCTTGTTAACACCTAGCTCTCCTTCTGCCCCCAGACCATCCGGGACTGCCAGAAGGCAATAGGCGCTCCTGCAAGCCTCTGGCCGGCAAGGGACACTGAGGGAGGGTCACCTCTGACCCCCACCTCACTTCCAGACCCCCAGGCCCCAGACTCCACCTTCTAGGTAGGTAGCCAGGATCTCCTTGAGGCGGTTTTTTTTCTCTCTTGAAACCCCTGCATTCCCTTGTTAACACCTAGCTCTCCTTCTGCCCCCAGACCATCCGGGACTGCCAGAAGGCAATAGGCGCTCCTGCAAGCCTCTGGCCGGCAAGGGACACTGAGGGAGGGTCACCTCTGACCCCCACCTCACTTCCAGACCCCCAGGCCCCAGACTCCACCTTCTAGGTAGGTAGCCAGGATCTCCTTGAGGCGGTTTTTTTTTCTCTCTTGAAACCCCTGCATTCCCTTGTTAACACCTAGCTCTCCTTCTGCCCCCAGACCATCCGGGACTGCCAGAAGGCAATAGGCGCTCCTGCAAGCCTCTGGCCGGCAAGGGACACTGAGGGAGGGTCACCTCTGACCCCCACCTCACTTCCAGACCCCCAGGCCCCAGACTCCACCTTCTAGGTAGGTAGCCAGGATCTCCTTGAGGCGGTTTTTTTTCTCTCTTGAAACCCCTGCATTCCCTTGTTAACACCTAGCTCTCCTTCTGCCCCCAGACCATCCGGGACTGCCAGAAGGCAATAGGCGCTCCTGCAAGCCTCTGGCCGGCAAGGGACACTGAGGGAGGGTCACCTCTGACCCCCACCTCACTTCCAGACCCCCAGGCCCCAGACTCCACCTTCTAGGTAGGTAGCCAGGATCTCCTTGAGGCGGTTTTTTTTCTCTCTTGAAACCCCTGCATTCCCTTGTTAACACCTAGCTCTCCTTCTGCCCCCAGACCATCCGGGACTGCCAGAAGGCAATAGGCGCTCCTGCAAGCCTCTGGCCGGCAAGGGACACTGAGGGAGGGTCACCTCTGACCCCCACCTCACTTCCAGACCCCCAGGCCCCAGACTCCACCTTCTAGGTAGGTAGCCAGGATCTCCTTGAGGCGGTTTTTTTTCTCTCTTGAAACCCCTGCATTCCCTTGTTAACACCTAGCTCTCCTTCTGCCCCCAGACCATCCGGGACTGCCAGAAGGCAATAGGCGCTCCTGCAAGCCTCTGGCCGGCAAGGGACACTGAGGGAGGGTCACCTCTGACCCCCACCTCACTTCCAGACCCCCAGGCCCCAGACTCCACCTTCTAGGTAGGTAGCCAGGATCTCCTTGAGGCGGTTTTTTTTCTCTCTTGAAACCCCTGCATTCCCTTGTTAACACCTAGCTCTCCTTCTGCCCCCAGACCATCCGGGACTGCCAGAAGGCAATAGGCGCTCCTGCAAGCCTCTGGCCGGCAAGGGACACTGAGGGAGGGTCACCTCTGACCCCCACCTCACTTCCAGACCCCCAGGCCCCAGACTCCACCTTCTAGGTAGGTAGCCAGGATCTCCTTGAGGCGGTTTTTTTTTCTCTCTTGAAACCCCTGCATTCCCTTGTTAACACCTAGCTCTCCTTCTGCCCCCAGACCATCCGGGACTGCCAGAAGGCAATAGGCGCTCCTGCAAGCCTCTGGCCGGCAAGGGACACTGAGGGAGGGTCACCTCTGACCCCCACCTCACTTCCAGACCCCCAGGCCCCAGACTCCACCTTCTAGGTAGGTAGCCAGGATCTCCTTGAGGCGGTTTTTTTTCTCTCTTGAAACCCCTGCATTCCCTTGTTAACACCTAGCTCTCCTTCTGCCCCCAGACCATCCGGGACTGCCAGAAGGCAATAGGCGCTCCTGCAAGCCTCTGGCCGGCAAGGGACACTGAGGGGAGGGTCACCTCTGACCCCCACCTCACTTCCAGACCCCCAGGCCCCAGACTCCACCTTCTAGGTAGGTAGCCAGGATCTCCTTGAGGCGGTTTTTTTTCTCTCTTGAAACCCCTGCATTCCCTTGTTAACACCTAGCTCTCCTTCTGCCCCCAGACCATCCGGGACTGCCAGAAGGCAATAGGCGCTCCTGCAAGCCTCTGGCCGGCAAGGGACACTGAGGGAGGGTCACCTCTGACCCCCACCTCACTTCCAGACCCCCAGGCCCCAGACTCCACCTTCTAGGTAGGTAGCCAGGATCTCCTTGAGGCGGTTTTTTTTCTCTCTTGAAACCCCTGCATTCCCTTGTTAACACCTAGCTCTCCTTCTGCCCCCATATCATCCGGGACTGCCAGAAGGCAATAGGCGCTCCTGCAAGCCTCTGGCCGGCAAGGGACACTGAGGGAGGGTCACCTCTGACCCCCACCTCACTTCCAGACCCCCAGGCCCCAGACTCCACCTTCTAGGTAGGTAGCCAGGATCTCCTTGAGGCGGTTTTTTTTTCTCTCTTGAAACCCCTGCATTCCCTTGTTAACACCTAGCTCTCCTTCTGCCCCCAGACCATCCGGGACTGCCAGAAGGCAATAGGCGCTCCTGCAAGCCTCTGGCCGGCAACGGACACTGAGGGAGGGTCACCTCTGACCCCCACCTCACTTCCAGACCCCCAGGCCCCAGACTCCACCTTCTAGGTAGGTAGCCAGGATCTCCTTGAGGCGGTTTTTTTTCTCTCTTGAAACCCCTGCATTCCCTTGTTAACACCTAGCTCTCCTTCTCCCCCCAGACCATCCGGGACTGCCAGAAGGCAATAGGCGCTCCTGCAAGCCTCTGGCCGGCAAGGGACACTGAGGGAGGGTCACCTCTGACCCCCACCTCACTTCCAGACCCCCAGGCCCCAGACTCCACCTTCTAGGTAGGTAGCCAGGATCTCCTTGAGGCGGTTTTTTTTCTCTCTTGAAACCCCTGCATTCCCTTGTTAACACCTAGCTCTCCTTCTGCCCCCAGACCATCCGGGACTGCCAGAAGGCAATAGGCGCTCCTGCAAGCCTCTGGCCGGCAAGGGACACTGAGGGAGGGTCACCTCTGACCCCCACCTCACTTCCAGACCCCCAGGCCCCAGACTCCACCTTCTAGGTAGGTAGCCAGGATCTCCTTGAGGCGGTTTTTTTTCTCTCTTGAAACCCCTGCATTCCCTTGTTAACACCTAGCTCTCCTTCTGCCCCAGACCATCCGGGACTGCCAGAAGGCAGTAGGCGCTCCTGCAAGCCTCTGGCCGGCAAGGGACACTGAGGGAGGGTCACCTCTGACCCCCACCTCACTTCCAGACCCCCAGGCCCCAGACTCCACCTTCTAGGTAGGTAGCCAGGATTTCCTTGAGGCGGTTTTTTTTCTCTCTTGAAACCCCTGCATTCCCTTGTTAACACCTAGCTCTCCTTCTGCCCCCAGACCATCCGGGACTGCCAGAAGGCAATAGGCGCTCCTGCAAGCCTCTGGCCGGCAAGGGACACTGAGGGAGGGTCACCTCTGACCCCCACCTCACTTCCAGACCCCCAGGCCCCAGACTCCACCTTCTAGGTAGGTAGCCAGGATTTCCTTGAGGCGGTTTTTTTTCTCTCTTGAAACCCCTGCATTCCCTTGTTAACACCTAGCTCTCCTTCTGCCCCCAGACCATCCGGGACTGCCAGAAGGCAATAGGCGCTCCTGCAAGCCTCTGGCCGGCAAGGGACACTGAGGGAGGGTCACCTCTGACCCCCCCTTACTTCCAGACCCCCAGGCCCCAGACTCCACCTTCTAGGTAGGTAGCCAGGATTTCCTTGAGGCGGTTTTTTTTCTCTCTTGAAACCCCTGCATTCCCTTGTTAACACCTAGCTCTCCTTCTGCCCCCAGACCATCCGGGACTGCCAGAAGGCAATAGGCGCTCCTGCAAGCCTCTGGCCGGCAAGGGACACTGAGGGAGGGTCACCTCTGACCCCCACCTCACTTCCAGACCCCCAGGCCCCAGACTCCACCTTCTAGGTAGGTAGCCAGGATCTCCTTGAGGCGGTTTTTTTTCTCTCTTGAAACCCCTGCATTCCCTTGTTAACACCTAGCTCTCCTTCTGCCCCCAGACCATCCGGGACTGCCAGAAGGCAATAGGCGCTCCTGCAAGCCTCTGGCCGGCAAGGGACACTGAGGGAGGGTCACCTCTGACCCCCACCTCACTTCCAGACCCCCAGGCCCCAGACTCCACCTTCTAGGTAGGTAGCCAGGATCTCCTTGAGGCGGTTTTTTTTCTCTCTTGAAACCCCTGCATTCCCTTGTTAACACCTAGCTCTCCTTCTGCCCCCAGACCATCCGGGACTGCCAGAAGGCAATAGACGCTCCTGCAAGCCTCTGGCCGGCAAGGGACACTGAGGGAGGGTCACCTCTGACCCCCACCTCACTTCCAGACCCCCAGGCCCCAGACTCCACCTTCTAGGTAGGTAGCCAGGATCTCCTTGAGGTGGTTTTTTTTCTCTCTTGAAACCCCTGCATTCCCTTGTTAACACCTAGCTCTCCTTCTGCCCCCATACCATCCGGGACTGCCAGAAGGCAATAGGCGCTCCTGCAAGCCTCTGGCCGGCAAGGGACACTGAGGGAGGGTCACCTCTGACCCCCACCTCACTTCCAGACCCCCAGGCCCCAGACTCCACCTTCTAGGTAGGTAGCCAGGATCTCCTTGAGGCGGTTTTTTTTCTCTCTTGAAACCCCTGCATTCCCTTGTTAACACCTAGCTCTCCTTCTGCCCCCAGACCATCCGGGACTGCCAGAAGGCAATAGGCGCTCCTGCAAGCCTCTGGCCGGCAAGGGACACTGAGGGAGGGTCACCTCTGACCCCCACCTCACTTCCAGACCCCCAGGCCCCAGACTCCACCTTCTAGGTAGGTAGCCAGGATCTCCTTGAGGCGGTTTTTTTTCTCTCTTGAAACCCCTGCATTCCCTTGTTAACACCTAGCTCTCCTTCTGCCCCCAGACCATCCGGGACTGCCAGAAGGCAATAGGCGCTCCTGCAAGCCTCTGGCCGGCAAGGGACACTGAGGGAGGGTCACCTCTGACCCCCACCTCACTTCCAGACCCCCAGGCCGCAGACTCCACCTTCTAGGTAGGTAGCCAGGATCTCCTTGAGGCGGTTTTTTTTCTCTCTTGAAACCCCTGCATTCCCTTGTTAACACCTAGCTCTCCTTCTGCCCCCAGACCATCCGGGACTGCCAGAAGGCAATAGGCGCTCCTGCAAGCCTCTGGCCGGCAAGGGACACTGAGGGAGGGTCACCTCTGACCCCCACCTCACTTCCAGACCCCCAGGCCCCAGACTCCACCTTCTAGGTAGGTAGCCAGGATCTCCTTGAGGCGGTTTTTTTTCTCTCTTGAAACCCCTGCATTCCCTTGTTAACACCTAGCTCTCCTTCTGCCCCCAGACCATCCGGGACTGCCAGAAGGCAATAGGCGCTCCTGCAAGCCTCTGGCCGGCAAGGGACACTGAGGGAGGGTCACCTCTGACCCCCACCTCACTTCCAGACCCCCAGGCCCCAGACTCCACCTTCTAGGTAGGTAGCCAGGATCTCCTTGAGGCGGTTTTTTTTCTCTCTTGAAACCCCTGCATTCCCTTGTTAACACCTAGCTCTCCTTCTGCCCCCAGACCATCCGGGACTGCCAGAAGGCAATAGGCGCTCCTGCAAGCCTCTGGCCGGCAAGGGACACTGAGGGAGGGTCACCTCTGACCC
>JAKSZU010000770.1:0-42211 GCA_026018925.1 Tupaia tana
CCCGCCTTAAGGCGATCCTGGCTACCTACCTAGAAGGTGGAGTCTGGGCCTGAGGGGTCTGGAAGTGGGGTGGGGGTCAGAGGTGACACTCCCTCAGTGTCCCCTGCTGGCCAGAGGCTTGCAGGTGACGCTATTGCCTGCTGGCCGTACAGGAAGGTCTGGGGGGAGAAGGAGGGCTAGGTGTTAAAAAGAGAATGCAGGGGGGGTCAAGGGAAAAGAAAAGAGAAAAAAAAAAAAACCCGCATTAAGGCGATCCTGGCTACCTAACTAGAAGGTGGAGTCTGGGGCCTGCGGGTCTGGAAGTGGGGTGGGGGTCAGAGGTGACCCTCCCTCAGTGTCCCTTGCTGGCCAGAGGCTTGCAGGTGACGCTATTGCCTGCTGGCAGTCCAGGAAGTTCTGGGGGGAGAAGGAGGGCTAGGTGTTAAAAAGAGAATGCAGGGGGGTCAAGGGGAAAAGAAAAGAGAAAAAAAAAAAAAACCCGCCTTAAGGCGATCCTGGCTACCTACCTAGAAGGTGGAGTCTGGGGCCTGGGGGGTCTGGAAGTGGGGTGGGGGTCAGAGGTGACCCTCCCTCAGTGTCCCTTGCTGGCCAGAGGCTTGCAGGTGACGCTATTGCCTGCTGGCAGTCCAGGAAGGTCTGGGGGGAGTAGGAGGGCTAGGTGTTAAAAAGAGAATGCAGGGGCGTCAAGGGAAAAGAAAAGGAGAAAAAAAAAAAAACCCGCCTTAAGGCGATCCTGGCTACCTACCTAGAAGGTGGAGTCTGGGGCCTGGGGGTCTGGAAGTGGGGGTGGGGGTCAGAGGTGACCCTCCCTCAGTGTCCCTTGCTGGCCAGAGGCTTGCAGGACACGCTATTGCCTGCTGGCAGTCCAGGAAGGTCTGGGGGGAGAAGGAGGGCTAGGTGTTAAAAAGAGAATGCAGGGGGGGTCAAGGGAAAAGAAAAGAGAAAAAAAAAAAAAAACCCGCCTTAAGGCGATCCTGGCTACCTACCTAGAAGGTGGAGTCTGGGGCCTGGGGGTCTGGAAGTGGGGTGGGGGGTCAGAGGTGACCCTCCCTCAGTGTCCCTTGCTGGCCAGAGGCTTGCAGGTGACGCTATTGCCTGCTGGCAGTCCAGGAAGGTCTGGGGGGAGAAGGAGGGCTAGGTGTTAAAAAGAGAATGCAGGGGGGGTCAAGGGAAAAGAAAAGAGAAAAAAAAAAAAACCGGCCTTAAGGCGATCCTGGCTACCTACCTAGAAGGTGGAGTCTGGGGCCTGGGGGTCTGGAAGTGGGGTGGGGGTCAGAGGTAACCCTCCCTCAGTGTCCCTTGCTGGCCAGAGGCTTGCAGGTGACGCTATTGCCTGCTGGCAGTCCAGGAAGGTCTGGGGGGGAGAAGGAGGGCTAGGTGTTAAAAAGAGAATGCAGGGGGGTCAAGGGAAAAAAAAAGAGAAAAAAAAAAAAAAAAACCCGCCTTAAGGCGATCCTGGCTACCTACCTAGAAGGTGGAGTCTGGGGCCTGGGGGTCTGGAAGAGGGGTAGGGGTCAGAAGTTACCCTCCCTCAGTGTCCCTTGCTGGCCAGAGTCTTGCAGGTGACGCTATTGCCTGCTGGCAATCCAGGAAGTTCTGGGGGGAGAAGGAGGGCTAGGTGTTAAAAAGAGAATGCAGGGGGGTCAAGGGAAAAGAAAAGAGAAAAAAAAAAAAAAAACCCGCCTTAAGGCGATCCTGGCTACCTACCTAGAAGGTGGAGTCTGGGGCCTGGGGGTCTGGAAGTGGCGTGGGGGTCAGAGGTGACCCTCCCTCAGTGTCCCTTGCTGGCCAGAGGCTTGCAGGTGACGCTATTGCCTGCTGGCAGTCCAGGAAGGTCTGGGGGGAGAAGGAGGGCTAGGTGTTAAAAAGAGAATGCAGGGGGGTCAAGGGAAAAGAAAAGAGAAAAAAAAAAAAAACCCGCATTAAGGCGATCCTGGCTACCTACCTAGAAGGTGGAGTCTGGGGCCTGGGGGTCTGGAAGTGGGGTGGGGGTCAGAGGTGACCCTCCCTCAGTGTCCCTTGCTGGCCAGAGGCTTGCAGGTGACGCTATTGCCTGCTGGCAGTCCAGGAAGGTCTGGGGGGAGAAGGAGGGCTAGGTGTTAAAAAGAGAATGCAGGGGGGTCAAGGGAAAAGAAAAGAGAAAAAAAAAAAAACCCGCCTTAAGGCTATCCTGGCTACCTACCTAGAAGGTGGAGTCTGGGGCCTGGGGGTCTGGAAGTGGGGTGGGGGTCAGAGGTGACCCTCCCTCAGTGTCCCTTGCTGGCCAGAGGCTTGCAGGTGACGCTATTGCCTGCTGGCCGTCCAGGAAGGTCTGGGGGGAGAAGGAGGTCTAGGTGTTAAAAAGAGAATGCAGGGGGGTCAAGGGAAAAGAAAAGAGAAAAAAAAAAAAAAACCTGCCTTAAGGCGATCCTGGCTATCTACCTAGAAGGTGGAGTCTGGGGCCTGGGGGTCTGGAAGTGGGGGTGGGGGGTCAGAGGTGACACTCCCTCAGTGTCCCTTGCTGGCCAGAGGCTTGCAGGTGACGCTATTGCCTGCTGGCCGTACAGGAAGGTCTGGGGGGAGAAGGAGGGCTAGGTGTTAAAAAGAGAATGCAGGGGGGTCAAGGGAAAAGAAAAGAGAAAAAAAAAAAAACCTGCCTTAAGGCGATCCTGGCTACCTACCTAGAAGGTGGAGTCTGGGGCCTGGGGGTCTGGAAGTGGGGTGGGGGTCAGAGGTGACCCTCCCTCAGTGTCCCTTGCTGGCCAGAGACTTGCAGGACACGCTATAGCGTGCTGGCAGTCCAGGAAGGTCTGGGGGGAGAAGGAGGGCTAGGTGTTAAAAAGAGAATGCAGGGGGGTCAAGGGAAAAGAAAAGAGAAAAAAAAAAATAAAAACCCGCCTTAAGGCGATTTTGGCTACCTACCTAGAAGGTGGAGTCTGGGGCCTGGGGGTCTGGAAGTGGGGTGGGGGTCAGAGGTGACCCTCCCTCAGTGTCCCTTGCTGGCCAGAGGCTTGCAGGTGACGCTATTGCCTGCTGGCAGTCCAGGAAGGTCTGGGGGAAGAAGAAGGGCTAGGTGTTAAAAAGAGAATGCAGGGGGGTCAAGGGAAAAGAAAAGAGAAAAAAAAAAAAAACCTGCCTTACGGCGATCCTGGCTACCTACCTAGAAGGTGGAGTCTGGGGCCTGGGGGTCTGGAAGTGGGGGTGGGGGTCAGAGGTGACCCTCCCTCAGTGTCCCTTGCTGGCAGAGGCTTGCAGGTGACGCTATTGCCTGCTGGCAGTCCAGGAAGGTCTGGGGGGAGAAGGAGGGCTAGGTGTTAAAAAGAGAATGCAGGGGGGTCAAGGGAAAAGAAAAGAGAAAAAAAAAAAAAAAACCCGCCTTAAGGCGATCCTGGCTACCTACCTAGAAGGTGGAGTCTGGGCCCTGGGGGTCTGGAAGTGGGGTGGGGGTCAGAGGTGACCCTCCCTCAGTGTCCCTTGCTGGCCAGAGGCTTGCAGGTGACGCTATTGCCTGCTGGCAGTCCAGGAAGGTCTGGGGGGAGAAGGAGGGCTAGGTGTTAAAAAGAGAATGCAGGGGGGTCAAGGGAAAAGAAAAGAGAAAAAAAAAAAAAACCCGCCTTAAGGCGATCCTGGCTACCTACCTAGAAGGTGGAGTCTGGGGCCTGGGGGTCTGGAAGTGGGGTGGGGGGTCAGAGGTGACCCTCCTTCAGTGTCCCTTGCTGGCCAGAGGCTTGCAGGTGACCCTATTGCCTGCTGGCAGTCCAGGAAGGTCTGGGGGGAGAAGGAGGGCTAGGTGTTAAAAAGAGAATGCAGGGGGGTCAAGGGAAAAGAAAAGAGAAAAAAAAAAAAAAACCCGCCTTAAGGCGATCCTGGCTACCTACCTAGAAGGTGGAGTCTGGGGCCTGGGGGTCTGGAAGTGGGGTGGGGGTCAGAGGTGACCCTCCCTCAGTGTCCCTTGCTGGCCAGAGGCTTGCAGGTGACGCTATTGCCTGCTGGCAGTCCAGGAAGTTCTGGGAGGAGAAGGAGGGCTAGGTGTTAAAAAGAGAATGCAGGGGGGTCAAGGGAAAAGAAAAGAGAAAAAAAAAAAAAACCCGCCTTAAGGCGATCCTGGCTACCTACCTAGAAGGTGGAGTCTGGGGCCTGGGGGTCTGGAAGTGGGGTGGGGGTCAGAGGTGACCCTCCCTCAGTGTCCTTTGCTGGCCAGAGGCTTGCAGGTGACGCTATTGCCTGCTGACAGTCCAGGAAGGTCTGGGGGGAGAAGAAGGGCTAGGTGTTAAAAAGAGAATGCAGGGGGGTCAAGGGAAAAGAAAAGAGAAAAAAAAAAAAACCCGCCTTAAGGCGATCCTGGCTACCTACCTAGAAGGTGGAGTCTGGGGCCTGGGGGTCTGGAAGCGGGGTGGGGGTCAGAGGTGACCCTCCCTCAGTGTCCCTTGCTGGCCAGAGGCTTGCAGGTGACGCTATTGCCTGCTGGCCGTCCAGGAAGGTCTGGGGGGAGAAGGAGGGCTAGGTGTTAAAAAGAGAATGCAGGGGGGTCAAGGGAAAAGAAAAGAGAAAAAAAAAAAAACCCGCCTTAAGGCGATCCTGGCTACCTACCTAGAAGGTGGAGTCTGGGGCCTGGGGGTCTGGAAGTGGGGTGGGGGTCAGAGGTGACCCTCCCTCAGTGTCCCTTGCTGGCCAGAGACTTGCAGGACACGCTATAGCCTGCTGGCAGTCCAGGAAGGTCTGGGGGGAGAAGGAGGGCTAGGTGTTAAAAAGAGAATGCAGGGGGGTCAAGGGAAAAGAAAAGAGAAAAAAAAAAAATAAAAACCCGCCTTAAGGCGATCCTGGCTACCTACCTAGAAGGTGGAGTCTGGGGCCTGGGGGTCTGGAAGTGGGGTGGGGGTCAGAGGTGACCCTCCCTCAGTGTCCCTTGCTGGCCAGAGGCTTGCAGGTGACGCTATTGCCTGCTGGCAGTCCAGGAAGGTCTGGGGGGAGAAGGAGGGCTAGGTGTTAAAAAGAGAATGCAGGGGGGTCAAGGGAAAAGAAAAGAGAAAAAAAAAAAAAAAAACCTGCCTTAAGGCGATCCTGGCTACCTACCTAGAAGGTGGAGTCTGGGGCCTGGGGGTCTGGAAGTGGGGTGGGTGTCAGAGGTGACCCTCCCTCAGTGTCCCTTGCTGGCAGAGGCTTGCAGGTGACGCTATTGCCTGCTGGCAGTCCAGGAAGGTCTGGGGGGAGAAGGAGGGCTAGGTGTTAAAAAGAGAATGCAGGGGGGTCAAGGGAAAAGAAAAGAGAAAAAAAAAAAAAAAAAAACCGCCTTAAGGGGATCCTGGCTACCTACCTAGAAGGTGGAGTCTGGGCCCTGGGGGTCTGGAAGTGGGGTGGGGGTCAGAGGTGACCCTCCCTCAGTGTCCCTTGCTGGCCAGAGGCTTGCAGGTGACGCTATTGCCTGCTTGCAGTCCAGGAAGTTCTGGGGGGAGAAGGAGGGCTAGGTGTTAAAAAGAGAATGCGGGGGTTCAAGGGAAAAGAAAAGAGAAAAAAAAAAAAAAACCCGCCTTAAGGCGATCCTGGCTACCTACCTAGAAGGTGGAGTCTGGGGCCTGGGGGTCTGGAAGTGGGGGTGGGGGTCAGAGGTGACCCTCCCTCAGTGTCCCTTGCTGGCCAGAGGCTTGCAGGTGACGCTATTGCCTGCTGGCAGTCCAGGAAGGTCTGGGGGGAGAAGGAGGGCTAGGTGTTAAAAAGAGAATGCAGGGGGGTCAAGGGAAAAGAAAAGAGAAAAAAAAAAAAAAAAACCCGCCTTAAGGCGATCCTTGCTACCTACCTAGAAGGTGGAGTCTGGGGCCTGGGGGTCTGGAAGTGGGGTGGGGGTCAGAGGTGACCCTCCCTCAGTGTCCCTTGCTGGCCAGAGGCTTGCAGGTGACGCTATTGCCTGCTGGCAGTCCAGGAAGGTCTGGGGGGAGAAGGAGGGCTAGGTGTTAAAAAGAGAATGCAGGGGGGTCAAGGGAAAAGAAAAGAGAAAAAAAAAAAAACCCGCCTTAAGGCGATCCTGGCTACCTACCTAGAAGGTGGAGTCTGGGGCCTGGGGGTCTGGAAGTGGGGTGGGGGTCAGAGGTGACCCTCCCTCAGTGTCCCTTGCTGGCCAGAGGCTTGCAGGTGAAGCTATTGCCTGCTGGCAGTCCAGGAAGTTCTGGGGGGAGAAGGAGGGCTAGGTGTTAAAAAGAGAATGCAGGGGGGTCAAGGGAAAAGAAAAGAGAAAAAAAAAAAAACCCGCCTTAAGGCGATCCTGGCTACCTACCTAGAAGGTGGAGTCTGGGGCCTGGGGGTCTGGAAGTGGGGTGGGGGTCAGAGGTGACCCTCCCTCAGTGTCCCTTGCTGGCCAGAGGATGGCAGGTGACGCTATTGCCTGCTGCCAGTCCAGGAAGGTCTGGGGGGAGAAGGAGGGCTAGGTGTTAAAAAGAGAATGCAGGGGGGTCAAGGGAAAAGAAAAGAGAAAAAAAAAAAACCCGCCTTAAGGCGATCCTGGCTACCTACCTAGAAGGTGGAGTCTGGGGCCTGGGGGTCTGGAAGTGGGGTGGGGGTCAGAGGTGACCCTCCCTCAGTGTCCCTTGCTGGCCAGAGGCTTGCAGGTGACGCTATTGCCTGCTGGCAGTCCAGGAAGGTCTGGGGGGAGAAGGAGGGCTAGGTGTTAAAAAGAGAATGCAGGGGGGTCAAGGGAAAAGAAAAGAGAAAAAAAAAAAAAACCCCGCCTTAAGGCGATCCTGGCTACCTACCTAGAAGGTGGAGTCTGGGGCCTGGGGGTCTGGAAGTGGGGTAGGGGTCAGAAGTGACCCTCCCTCAGTGTCCCTTGCTGGCCAGAGGCTTGCAGGTGACGCTATTGCCTGCTGGCAGTCCAGGAAGTTCTGGGGGGAGGAGGGCTAGGTGTTAAAAAGAGAATGCAGGGGGGTCAAGGGAAAAGAAAAGAGAAAAAAAAAAAAACCCGCCTTAAGGCGATCCTGGCTACCTACCTAGAAGGTGGAGTCTGGGGCCTGGGGGTCTGGAAGTGGGGTGGGGGTCAGAGGTGACCCTCCCTCAGTGTCCCTTGCTGGCCAGAGGCTTGCAGGTGACGCTATTGCCTGCTGCCAGTCCAGGAAGGTCTGGGGGGAGAAGGAGGGCTAGGTGTTAAAAAGAGAATGCAGGGGGGTCAAGGGAAAAGAAAAGAGAAAAAAAAAAAAAAACCCGCCTTAAGGCGATCCTGGCTACCTACCTAGAAGGTGGAGTCTGGGGCCTGGGGGTCTGGAAGTGGGGTGGGGGTCAGAGGTGACCCTCCCTCAGTGTCCCTTGCTGGCCAGAGGCTTGCAGGTGACGCTATTGCCTGCTGGCAGTCCAGGAAGGTCTGGGGGGAGAAGGAGGGCTAGGTGTTAAAAAGAGAATGCAGGGGGGTCAAGGGAAAAGAAAAGAGAAAAAAAAAAAAAAACCCGCCTTAAGGCGATCCTGGCTACCTACCTAGAAGGTGGAGTCTGGGGCCTGGGGGTCTGGAAGTGGGGTAGGGGACAGAAGTGACCCTCACTCAGTGTCCCTTGCTGGCCAGAGGCTTGCAGGTGACGCTATTGCCTGCTGGCAGTCCAGGAAGGTCTGGGGGGAGAAGGAGGGCTAGGTGTTAAAAAGAGAATGCAGGGGGGTCAAGGGAAAAGAAAAGAGAAAAAAAAAAAAAACCCGCCTTAAGGCGATCCTGGCTACCTACCTAGAAGGTGGAGTCTGGGGCCTGGGGGTCTGGAAGTGGGGAGGGGGTCAGAGGTGACCCTCCCTCAGTGTCCCTTGCTGGCCAGAGGCTTGCAGGTGACGCTATTGCCTGCTGGCAGTCCAGGAAGGTCTGGGGGGAGAAGGAGGGCTAGGTGTTAAAAAGAGAATGCAGGGGGGTCAAGGGAAAAGAAAAGAGAAAAAAAAAAAAAAACCCGCCTTAAGGCGATCCTGGCTACCTACCTAGAAGGAGGAGTCTGGGGCCTGGGGGTCTGGAAGTGGGGTGGGGGTCAGAGGTGACCCTCCCTCAGTGTCCCTTGCTGGCCAGAGGCTTGCAGGTGACGCTATTGCCTGCTGGAAGTCCAGGAAGGTCTGGGGGGAGAAGGAGGGCTAGGTGTTAAAAAGAGAATGCAGGGGGTCAAGGGAAAAGAAAAGAGAAAAAAAAAAAAAAAACCCGCCTTAAGGCGATCCTGGCTACCTACCTAGAAGGTGGAGTCTGGGGCCTGGGGGTCTGGAAGTGGGGTGGGGGTCAGAGGTGACACTCCCTCAGTGTCCCTTGCTGGCCAGAGACTTGCAGGACACGCTATTGCCTGCTGGCAGTCCAGGAAGGTCTGGGGGGAGAAGGAGGGCTAGGTGTTAAAAAGAGAATGCAGGGGGGTCAAGGGAAAAGAAAAGAGAAAAAAAAAAAAAAAAAAACCCGCCTTAAGGCGATCCTGGCTACCTACCTAGAAGGTGGAGTCTGGGGCCTGGGGGTCTGGAAGTGGGGTGGGGGTCAGAGGTGACCCTCCCTCAGTGTCCCTTGCTGGCCAAAGGCTTGCAGGTGACGCTATTGCCTGCTGGCAGTCCAGGAAGGTCTGGGGGAGAAGGAGGGCTAGGTGTTAAAAAGAGAATGCAGGGGGGTCAAGGGAAAAGAAAAGAGAAAAAAAAAAAAAAAACCCGCCTTAAGGCGATCCTGGCTACCTACCTAAAAGGTGGAGTCTGGGGCCTGGGGGTCTGGAAGTGGGGTGGGGGTCAGAGGTGACCCTCCCTCAGTGTCCCTTGCTGGCCAGAGGCTTGCAGGTGACGCTATTGCCTGCTGGCAGTCCAGGAAGGTCTGGGGGGAGAAGGAGGGCTAGGTGTTAAAAAGAGAATGCAGGGGGGTCAAGGGAAAAGAAAAGAGAAAAAAAAAAAAAAACCCTCCTTAAGGCGATCCTGGCTACCTACCTAGATGGTGGAGTCTGGGGCCTGGGGGTCTGGAAGTGGGGTGGGGGTCAGAGGTGACCCTCCCTCAGTGTCCCTTGCTGGCCAGAGGCTTGCAGGTGACGCCATTGCCTGCTGGCAGTCCAGGAAGGTCTGGGGGGAGAAGGAGGGCTAGGTGTTAAAAAGAGAATGCAGGGGGGTCAAGGGAAAAGAAAAGAGAAAAAAAAAAAAAACCCGCCTTAAGGCGATCCTGGCTACCTACCTAGAAGGTGGAGTCTGGGGCCTGGGGGTCTGGAAGTGGGGTGGGGGTCAGAGGTGACCCTCCCTCAGTGTCCCTTGCTTGCCAGAGGCTTGCAGGTGACGCTATTGCCTGCTGGCCGTCCAGGAAGGTCTGGGGGGAGAAGGAGGGCTAGGTGTTAAAAAGAGAATGCAGGGGGGTCAAGGGAAAAGAAAAGAGAAAAAAAAAAAAAAACCCCGCCTTAAGGCGATCCTGGCTACCTACCTAGAATGTGGAGTCTGGGGCCTGGGGGTCTGGAAGTGGGGTGGGGGTCAGAGGTTACACTCCCTCAGTGTCCCTTGCTGGCCAGAGGCTTGCAGGTGACGCTATTGCCTGCTGGCAGTCCAGGAAGGTCTGGGGGGAGAAGGAGGGCTAGGTGTTAAAAAGAGAATGCAGGGGGGTCAAGGGAAAAGAAAAGAGAAAAAAAAAAAAAAACCCGCCTTAAGACGATCCTGGCTACCTACCTAGAAGGTGGAGTCTGGGGCCTGGGGGTCTGGAAGTGGGGTGGGGGTCAGAGGTAAAACTCCCTCAGTGTCCCTTGCTGGCCAGAGGCTTGCAGGTGACGCTATTGCCTGCTGGCAGTCCAGGAAGTTCTGGGGGGAGAAAGAGGGCTAGGTGTTAAAAAGAGAATGCAGGGGGGTCAAGGGAAAAGAAAAGAGAAAAAAAAAAAAAAAAACCCGCCTTAAGGCGATCCTGGCTACCTACCTAGAAGGTGGAGTCTGGGGCCTGGGGGTCTGGAAGTGGGGTAGGTGTCAGAAGTAACCCTCCCTCAGTGTCCCTTGCTGGCCAGAGGCTTGCAGGTGACGCTATTGCCTGCTGGCAATCCAGGAAGTTCTGGGGGGAGAAGGAGGGCTAGGTGTTAAAAAGAGAATGCAGGGGGGTCAAGGGAAAAGAAAAGAGAAAAAAAAAAAAAAAAAAACCCGCCTTAAGGCGATCCTGGCTACCTACCTAGAAGGTGGAGTCTGGGGCCTAGGGGTCTGGAAGTGGCGTGGGGGTCAGAGGTGACCCTCCCTCAGTGTCCCTTGCTGGCCAGAGGCTTGCAGGTGACGCTATTGCCTGCTGGCAGTCCAGGAAGTTCTGGGGGGAGAAGGAGGGCTAGGTGTTAAAAAGAGAATGCAGGGGGGTCAAGGGAAAAGAAAAGAGAAAAAAAAAAAAAACCCGCCTTAAGGCGATCCTGGCTACCTACCTAGAAGGTGGAGTCAGGGGCCTGGGGTCTGGAAGTGGGGTGGGGGTCAGAGGTGACCCTCCCTCAGTGTCCCTTGCTGGCCAGAGGCTTGCAGGTGACGCTATTGCCTGCTGGCAGTCCAGGAAGGTCTGGGGGGAGAAGGAGGGCTAGGTGTTAAAAAGAGAATGCAGTGGGGGGGGGTCAAGGGAAAAGAAAAGAGAAAAAAAGAAAAAAAACCCGCCTTAAGGCGATCCTGGCTACCTACCTAGAAGGTGGAGTCTGGGGCCTGGGGGTCTGGAAGTGGGGTGGGGTTCAGAGGTGACCCTCCCTCAGTGTCCCTTGCTGGCCAGAGGCTTGCAGGTGACGCTATTGCCTGCTGGCAGTCCAGGAAGGTCTGGGGGGAGAAGGAGGGCTAGGTGTTAAAAAGAGAATGCAGGGGGGTCAAGGGAAAAGAAAAGAGAAAAAAAAAAAAAACCCGCCTTAAGGCGATCCTGGCTACCTACCTAGAAGGTGGAGTCTGGGGCCTGGGGGTCTGGAAGTGGGGTGGGGGTCAGAGGTGACCCTCCCTCAGTGTCCCTTGCTGGCCAGAGGCTTGCAGGTGACGCTATTGCCTGCTGGCAGTCCAGGAAGTTCTGGGGGGAGAAGGAGGGCTAGGTGTTAAAAAGAGAATGCAGGGGGGTCAAGGGAAAAGAAAAGAGAAAAAAAAAAAAAACCCGCCTTAAGGCGATCCTGGCTACCTACCTAAAAGGTTGAGTCTGTGGCCTGGGGGTCTGGAAGTGGGGTGGGGGTCAGAGGTGACCCTCCCTCAGTGTCCCTTGCTGGCCAGAGGCTTGCAGGTGACGCTATTGCCTGCTGTCAGTCCAGGAAGTTCTGGGGGGAGAAGGAGGGCTAGGTGTTAAAAAGAGAATGCAGGGGGGTCAAGGGAAAAGAAAAGAGAAAAAAAAAAAAAAAAAACCCGCCTTAAGGCGATCCTAGCTACCTACCTAGAAGGTGGAGTCTGGGGCCTGGGGGTCTGGAAGTGGGGTGGGGGTCAGAGGTGACCCTCCCTCAGTGTCCCTTGCTGGCCAGAGGCTTGCAGGTGACGCTATTGCCTGCTGGCAGTCCAGGAAGGTCTGGGGGGAGAAGGAGGGCTAGGTGTTAAAAAGGGAATGCAGGGGGATCAAGGGAAAAGAAAAGAGAAAAAAAAAAAACCCGCCTTAAGGCGATCCTGGCTACCTACCTAGAAGGTGGAGTCTGAGGCCTGGGGGTCTGGAAGTGGGGTGGGGGTCAGAGGTGACCCTCCCTCAGTGTCCCTTGCTGGCCAGAGGCTTGCAGGTGACGCTATTGCCTGCTGGCAGTCCAGGAAGGTCTGGGGGGAGAAGGAGGGCTAGGTGTTAAAAAGAGAATGCAGGGGGGTCAAGGGAAAAGAAAAGAGAAAAAAAAAAAAAACCCGCCTTAAGGCGATCCTGGCTACCTACCTAGAAGGTGGAGTCTGGGGCCTGGGGGTCTGGAAGTGGGGTGGGGGTCAGAGGTGACCCTCCCTCAGTGTCCCTTGCTGGCCAGAGGCTTGCAGGTGACGCTATTGCCTGCTGGCAGTCCAGGAAGGTCTGGGGGGAGAAGGAGGGCTAGGTGTTAAAAAGAGAATGCAGGGGGGTCAAGGGAAAAGAAAAGAGAAAAAAAAAAAAAAAACCCGCCTTAAGGCGATCCTGGCTACCTACCTAGAAGGTGGAGTCTGGGGCCTGGGGGTCTGGAAGTGGGGTGGGGGTCAGAGGTGACCCTCCCTCAGTGTCCCTTGCTGGCCAAAGGCTTGCAGGTGACGCTATTGCCTGCTGGCAGTCCAGGAAGGTCTGGGGGAGAAGGAGGGCTAGGTGTTAAAAAGAGAATGCAGGGGGGTCAAGGGAAAAGAAAAGAGAAAAAAAAAAAAAAACCCGCCTTAAGGCGATCCTGGCTACCTACCTAAAAGGTGGAGTCTGGGGCCTGGGGGTCTGGAAGTGGGGTGGGGGTCAGAGGTGACCCTCCCTCAGTGTCCCTTGCTGGCCAGAGGCTTGCAGGTGACGCTATTGCCTGCTGGCAGTCCAGGAAGGTCTGGGGGGAGAAGGAGGGCTAGGTGTTAAAAAGAGAATGCAGGGGGGTCAAGGGAAAAGAAAAGAGAAAAAAAAAAAAAACCCGCCTTAAGGCGATCCTGGCTACCTACCTAGATGGTGGAGTCTGGGGCCTGGGGGTCTGGAAGTGGGGTGGGGGTCAGAGGTGACCCTCCCTCAGTGTCCCTTGCTGGCCAGAGGCTTGCAGGTGACGCCATTGCCTGCTGGCAGTCCAGGAAGGTCTGGGGGGAGAAGGAGGGCTAGGTGTTAAAAAGAGAATGCAGGGGGGTCAAGGGAAAAGAAAAGAGAAAAAAAAAAAAAACCCGCCTTAAGGCGATCCTGGCTACCTACCTAGAAGGTGGAGTCTGGGGCCTGGGGGTCTGGAAGTGGGGTGGGGGTCAGAGGTGACCCTCCCTCAGTGTCCCTTGCTTGCCAGAGGCTTGCAGGTGACGCTATTGCCTGCTGGCCGTCCAGGAAGGTCTGGGGGGAGAAGGAGGGCTAGGTGTTAAAAAGAGAATGCAGGGGGGTCAAGGGAAAAGAAAAGAGAAAAAAAAAAAAAACCCCGCCTTAAGGCGATCCTGGCTACCTACATAGAATGTGGAGTCTGGGGCCTGGGGGTCTGGAAGTGGGGTGGGGGTCAGAGGTTACACTCCCTCAGTGTCCCTTGCTGGCCAGAGGCTTGCAGGTGACGCTATTGCCTGCTGGCAGTCCAGGAAGGTCTGGGGGGAGAAGGAGGGCTAGGTGTTAAAAAGAGAATGCAGGGGGGTCAAGGGAAAAGAAAAGAGAAAAAAAAAAAAAACCCGCCTTAAGACGATCCTGGCTACCTACCTAGAAGGTGGAGTCTGGGGCCTGGGGGTCTGGAAGTGGGGTGGGGGTCAGAGGTAAAACTCCCTCAGTGTCCCTTGCTGGCCAGAGGCTTGCAGGTGACGCTATTGCCTGCTGGCAGTCCAGGAAGGTCTGGGGGGAGAAAGAGGGCTAGGTGTTAAAAAGAGAATGCAGGGGGGTCAAGGGAAAAGAAAAGAGAAAAAAAAAAAAAAAACCCGCCTTAAGGCGATCCTGGCTACCTACCTAGAAGGTGGAGTCTGGGGCCTGGGGGTCTGGAAGTGGGGTAGGTGTCAGAAGTAACCCTCCCTCAGTGTCCCTTGCTGGCCAGAGGCTTGCAGGTGACGCTATTGCCTGCTGGCAATCCAGGAAGTTCTGGGGGGAGAAGGAGGGCTAGGTGTTAAAAAGAGAATGCAGGGGGGTCAAGGGAAAAGAAAAGAGAAAAAAAAAAAAAAAAACCCGCCTTAAGGCGATCCTGGCTACCTACCTAGAAGGTGGAGTCTGGGGCCTAGGGGTCTGGAAGTGGCGTGGGGGTCAGAGGTGACCCTCCCTCAGTGTCCCTTGCTGGCCAGAGGCTTGCAGGTGACGCTATTGCCTGCTGGCAGTCCAGGAAGTTCTGGGGGGAGAAGGAGGGCTAGGTGTTAAAAAGAGAATGCAGGGGGGTCAAGGGAAAAGAAAAGAGAAAAAAAAAAAAAACCCGCCTTAAGGCGATCCTGGCTACCTACCTAGAAGGTGGAGTCTGGGGCCTGGGGTCTGGAAGTGGGGTGGGGGTCAGAGGTGACCCTCCCTCAGTGTCCCTTGCTGGCCAGAGGCTTGCAGGTGACGCTATTGCCTGCTGGCAGTCCAGGAAGTTCTGGGGGGAGAAGGAGGGCTAGGTGTTAAAAAGAGAATGCAGGGGGGTCAAGGGAAAAGAAAAGAGAAAAAAAAAAAAAACCCGCCTTAAGGCGATCCTGGCTACCTACCTAGAAGGTGGAGTCTGGGGCCTGGGGGTCTGGAAGTGGGGTGGGGGTCAGAGGTGACCCTCCCTCAGTGTCCCTTGCTGGCCAGAGGCTTGCAGGTGACGCTATTGCCTGCTGGCAGTCCAGGAAGGTCTGGGGGGAGAAGGAGGGCTAGGTGTTAAAAAGAGAATGCAGGGGGGTCAAGGGAAAAGAAAAGAGAAAAAAAAAAAAACCCGCCTTAAGGCGATCCTGGCTACCTACCTAGAAGGTGGAGTCTGGGGCCTGGGGGTCTGGAAGTGGGGTGGGGGTCAGAGGTGACCCTCCCTCAGTGTCCCTTGCTGGCCAGAGGCTTGCAGGTGACGCTATTGCCTGCTGGCAGTCCAGGAAGGTCTGGGGGGAGAAGGAGGGCTAGGTGTTAAAAAGAGAATGCAGGGGGGTCAAGGGAAAAGAAAAGAGAAAAAAAGAAAAAAAACCCGCCTTAAGGCGATCCTGGCTACCTACCTAAAAGGTTGAGTCTGTGGCCTGGGGGTCTGGAAGTGGGGTGGGGGTCAGAGGTGACCCTCCCTCAGTGTCCCTTGCTGGCCAGAGGCTTGCAGGTGACGCTATTGCCTGCTGTCAGTCCAGGAAGTTCTGGGGGGAGAAGGAGGGCTAGGTGTTAAAAAGAGAATGCAGGGGGGTCAAGGGAAAAGAAAAGAGAAAAAAAAAAAAAAAAAAAAAACCCGCCTTAAGGCGATCCTAGCTACCTACCTAGAAGGTGGAGTCTGGGGCCTGGGGGTCTGGAAGTGGGGTGGGGGTCAGAGGTGACCCTCCCTCAGTGTCCCTTGCTGGCCAGAGGCTTGCAGGTGACGCTATTGCCTGCTGGCAGTCCAGGAAGGTCTGGGGGGAGAAGGAGGGCTAGGTGTTAAAAAGGGAATGCAGGGGGATCAAGGGAAAAGAAAAGAGAAAAAAAAAAACCCGCCTTAAGGCGATCCTGGCTACCTACCTAGAAGGTGGAGTCTGAGGCCTGGGGGTCTGGAAGTGGGGTGGGGGTCAGAGGTGACCCTCCCTCAGTGTCCCTTGCTGGCCAGAGGCTTGCAGGTGACGCTATTGCCTGCTGGCAGTCCAGGAAGGTCTGGGGGGAGAAGGAGGGCTAGGTGTTAAAAAGAGAATGCAGGGGGGTCAAGGGAAAAGAAAAGAGAAAAAAAAAAAAACCCGCCTTAAGGCGATCCTGGCTACCTACCTAGAAGGTGGAGTCTGGGGCCTGGGGGTCTGGAAGTGGGGTGGGGGTCAGAGGTGACCCTCCCTCAGTGTCCCTTGCTGGCCAGAGGCTTGCAGGTGACGCTATTGCCTGCTGGCAGTCCAGGAAGGTCTGGGGGGAGAAGGAGGGCTAGGTGTTAAAAAGAGAATGCAGGGGGGTCAAGGGAAAAGAAAAGAGAAAAAAAAAAACCCGCCTTAAGGCGATCCTGGCTACCTACCTAGAAGGTGGAGTCTGGGGCCTGGGGGTCTGGAAGTGGGGTGGGGGTCAGAGGTGACACTCCCTCAGTGTCCCTTGCTGGCCAGAGGCTTGCAGGTGACGCTATTGCCTGCTGGCAGTCCAGGAAGTTCTGGGGGGAGAAGGAGGGCTAGGTGTTAAAAAGAGAATGCAGGGGGGTCAAGGGAAAAGAAAAGAGAAAAAAAAAAAAAACCCGCCTTAAGGCGATCCTGGCTACCTACCTAGAAGGTTGAGTCTGTGGCCTGGGGGTCTGGAAGTGGGGTGGGGGTCAGAGGTGACCCTCCCTCAGTGTCCCTTGCTGGCCAGAGGCTTGCAGGTGACGCTATTGCCTGCTGTCAGTCCAGGAAGTTCTGGGGGGAGAAGGAGGGCTAGGTGTTAAAAAGAGAATGCAGGGGGGTCAAGGGAAAAGAAAAGAGAAAAAAAAAAGAAAAAAAACCCGCCTTAAGGCGATCCTAGCTACCTACCTAGAAGGTGGAGTCTGGGGCCTGGGGGTCTGGAAGTGGGGTGGGGGTCAGAGGTGACCCTCCCTCAGTGTCCCTTGCTGGCCAGAGGCTTGCAGGTGACGCTATTGCCTGCTGGCAGTCCAGGAAGGTCTGGGGGGAGAAGGAGGGCTAGGTGTTAAAAAGAGAATGCAGGGGTGTCAAGGGAAAAGAAAAGAGAAAAAAAAAAAAAACCCGCCTTAAGGCGATCCTGGCTACCTACCTAGAAGGTGGAGTCTGGGGCCTGGGGGTCTGGAAGTGGGGTGGGGGTCAGAGGTGACCCTCCCTCAGTGTCCATTGCTGGCCAGAGGCTTGCAGGTGACGCTATTGCCTGCTGCCAGTCCAGGAAGGTCTGGGGGGAGAAGGAGGGCTAGGTGTTAAAAAGAGAATGCAGGGGGGTCAAGGGAAAAGAAAAGAGAAAAAAAAAAAAAAAACCCCGCCTTAAGGCGATCCTGGCTACCTACCTAGAATGTGGAGTCTGGGGCCTGGGGGTCTGGAAGTGGGGTGGGGGTCAGAGGTTACACTCCCTCAGTGTCCCTTGCTGGCCAGAGGCTTGCAGGTGACGCTATTGCCTGCTGGCAGTCCAGGAAGGTCTGGGGGGAGAAGGAGGGCTAGGTGTTAAAAAGAGAATGCAGGGGGGTCAAGGGAAAAGAAAAGAGAAAAAAAAAAAAAACCCGCCTTAAGACGATCCTGGCTACCTACCTAGAAGGTGGAGTCTGGGGCCTGGGGGTCTGGAAGTGGGGTGGGGGTCAGAGGTAAAACTCCCTCAGTGTCCCTTGCTGGCCAGAGGCTTGCAGGTGACGCTATTGCCTGCTGGCAGTCCAGGAAGGTCTGGGGGGAGAAAGAGGGCTAGGTGTTAAAAAGAGAATGCAGGGGGGTCAAGGGAAAAGAAAAGAGAAAAAAAAAAAAAAAAAACCCGCCTTAAGGCGATCCTGGCTACCTACCTAGAAGGTGGAGTCTGGGGCCTGGGGGTCTGGAAGTGGGGTAGGTGTCAGAAGTAACCCTCCCTCAGTGTCCCTTGCTGGCCAGAGGCTTGCAGGTGACGCTATTGCCTGCTGGCAATCCAGGAAGTTCTGGGGGGAGAAGGAGGGCTAGGTGTTAAAAAGAGAATGCAGGGGGGTCAAGGGAAAAGAAAAGAGAAAAAAAAAAAAAAAAACCCGCCTTAAGGCGATCCTGGCTACCTACCTAGAAGGTGGAGTCTGGGGCCTAGGGGTCTGGAAGTGGCGTGGGGGTCAGAGGTGACCCTCCCTCAGTGTCCCTTGCTGGCCAGAGGCTTGCAGGTGACGCTATTGCCTGCTGGCAGTAAAGGAAGGTCTGGGGGGAGAAGGAGGGCTAGGTGTTAAAAAGAGAATGCAGGGGGGTCAAGGGAAAAGAAAAGAGAAAAAAAAAAAAAAAACCCGCCTTAAGGCGATCCTGGCTACCTACCTAGAAGGTGGAGTCTGGGGCCTGGGGGTCTGGATGTGGGGTGGGTGTCAGAGGTGACCCTCCCTCAGTGTCCCTTGCTGGCCAGAGGCTTGCAGGTGACGCTATTGCCTGCTGGCAGTCCAGGAAGCTCTGGGGGGAGAAGGAGGGCTAGGTGTTAAAAATAGAATGCAGGGGGGTCAAGGGAAAAGAAAAGAGAAAAAAAAAAACCCGCCTTAAGGCGATCCTGGCTACCTACCTAGAAGGTGGAGTCTGAGGCCTGGGGGTCTGGAAGTGGGGTGGGGGTCAGAGGTGACCCTCCCTCAGTGTCCCTTGCTGGCCAGAGGCTTGCAGGTGACGCTATTGCCTGCTGGCAGTCCAGGAAGGTCTGGGGGGAGAAGGAGGGCTAGGTGTTAAAAAGAGAATGCAGGGGGGTCAAGGGAAAAGAAAAGAGAAAAAAAAAAAAAACCCGCCTTAAGGCGATCCTGGCTACCTACCTAGAAGGTGGAGTCTGGGGCCTGGAGATCTGGAAGTGGGGTGGGGGTCAGAGGTGACCCTGCCTCAGTGTCCCTTGCTGGCCAGAGGCTTGCAGGTGACGCTATTGCCTGCTGGCAGTCCAGGAAGGTCTGGGGGGAGAAGGAGGGCTAGGTGTTAAAAAGAGAATGCAGGGGGGTCAAGGGAAAAGAAAAGAGAAAAAAAAAAAAAACCCGCCTTAAGGCGATCCTGGCTACCTACCTAGAAGGTGGAGTCTGGGGCCTGGGGGACTGGAAGTGGGGTGTGGGTCAGAGGTGACCCTCCCTCAGTGTCCCTTGCTGGCCAGAGGCTTGCAGGTTACGCTATTGCCTGCTGGCAGTCCAGGAAGGTCTGGGGGGAGAAGGAGGGCTAGGTGTTAAAAAGAGAATGCAGGGGGGTCAAGGGAAAAGAAAAGAGAAAAAAAAATAAAAAACCCGCCTTAAGGCGATCCTGGCTACCTACCTAGAAGGTGGAGTCTGGGGCCTGGGGGTCTGGAAGTGGGGTGGGGGTCAGAGGTGACCCTCCCTCAGTGTCCCTTGCTGGCCAGAGGCTTGCAGGTGACGCTATTGCCTGCTGGCAGTCCAGGAAGGTCTGTGGGGAGAAGGAGGGCTAGGTGTTAAAAAGAGAATGCAGGGGGGTCAAGGGAAAAGAAAAGAGAAAAAAAAAAAAAACCCGCCTTAAGGCGATCCTGGCTACCTACCTAGAAGGTGGAGTCTGGGGCCTGGGGGTCTGGAAGTGGGGTGGGGGTCAGAGGTGACCCTCCCTCAGTGGCCCTTGCTGGCCAGAGGCTTGCAGGTGACGCTATTGCCTGCTGGCAGTCCAGGAAGTTCTGGGGGGAGAAGGAGGGTTAGGTGTTAAAAAGAGAATGCAGGGGGGTCAAGGGAAAAGAAAAGAGAAAAAAAAAAAAAAACCCGCCTTAAGGCGATCCTGGCTACCTACCTAGAAGGTGGAGTCTGGGGCCTGGGGGTCTGGAAGTGGGGTGGGGATCAGAGGTGACCCTCCCTCAGTGTCCCTTGCTGGCCAGAGGCTTGCAGGTGACGCTATTGCCTGCTGGCAGTCCAGAAAGTTCTGGGGGGAGAAGGAGGGCTAGGTGTTAAAAAGAGAATGCAGGGGGGTCAAGGGAAAAGAAAAGAGAAAAAAAAAAAAAACCCTCCTTAAGGCGATCCTAGCTACCTACCTAGAAGGTGGAGTCTGGGGCCTGGGGGTCTGGAAGTGGGGTGGGGGTCAGAGGTGACCCTCCCTCAGTGTCCATTGCTGGCCAGAGGCTTGCAGGTGACGCTATTGCCTGCTGGCAGTCCAGGAAGGTCTGGGGGGAGAAGGAGGGCTAGGTGTTAAAAAGAGAATGCAGGGGGGTCAAGGGAAAAGAAAAGAGAAAAAAAAAAAAAACCCGCCTTAAGGTGATCCTGGCTACCTACCTAGAAGGTGGAGTCTGGGGCCTGGGGGTCTGGAAGTGGGGTGGGGGTCAGAGGTGACCCTCCCTCAGTGTCCCTTGCTGGCCAGAGGCTTGCAGGTGACGCTATTGCCTGCTGGCAGTCCAGGAAGGTCTGGGGGGAGAAGGAGGGCTAGGTGTTAAAAAGAGAATGCAGGGGGGTCAAGGGAAAAGAAAAGAGAAAAAAAAAAAAAAAACCCGCCTTAAGGCGATCCTGGCTACCTACCTAGAAGGTGGAGTCTGGGGCCTGGGGGTCTGGAAGTGGGGTGGGGGTCAGAGGTGACCCTCCCTCAGTGTCCCTTGCTGGCCAGAGGCTTGCAGGTGATGCTATTGCCTGCTGGCAGTCCAGGAAGGTCTGGGGGGAGAAGGAGGGCTAGGTGTTAAAAAGAGAATGCAGGGGGGTCAAGGGAAAAGAAAAGAGAAAAAAAAAAAAAACCCGCCTTAAGGCGATCCTGGCTACCTACCTAGAAGGTGGAGTCTGGGGCCTGGGGGTCTGGAAGTGGGGTGGGTGTCAGAGGTGACCCTCCCTCAGTGTCCCTTGCTGGCCAGAGGCTTGCAGGTGACGCTATTGCCTGCTGGCAGTCCAGGAAGGTCTGGGGGGAGAAGGAGGGCTAGGTGTTAAAAAGAGAATGCAGGGGGGTCAAGGGAAAAGAAAAGAGAAAAAAAAAAAAAAACCCGCCTTAAGGCGATCCTGGCTACCTACCTAGAAGGTGGAGTCTGGGGCCTGGGGGTCTGGAAGTCGGGTGGGGTTCAGAGGTGACCCTCCTTCAGTGTACCTTGCTGGCCAGAGTCTTGCAGGTGACGCTATTGCCTGCTGGCAGTCCAGGAAGGTCTGGGGGGAGAAGGAGGGCTAGGTGTTAAAAAGAGAATGCAGGGGGGTCAAGGGAAAAGAAAAGAGAAAAAAAAAAAAAAAACCCGCCTTAAGGCGATCCTGGCTACCTACCTAGAAGGTGGAGTCTGGGGCCTGGGGGTCTGGAAGTGGGGTGGGTGTCAGAGGTGACCCTCCCTCAGTGTCCCTTGCTGGCCAGAGGCTTGCAGGTGACGCTATTGCCTGCTGGCAGTCCAGGAAGTTCTGGGGGGAGAAGGAGGGCTAGGTGTTAAAAAGAGAATGCAGGGGTGTCAAGGGAAAAGAAAAGAGAAAAAAAAAAAAAAACCCGCCTTAAGGCGATCCTGGCTACCTACCTAGAAGGTGGAGTCTGGGGCTTGGGGGTCTGGAAGTGGGGTGGGGGTCAGAGGTGACCCTCCCTCAGTGTCCCTTGCTGGCCAGAGGCTTGCAGGTGACGCTATTGCCTGCTGGCAGTCCAGGAAGGTCTGCGGGGAAAAGGAGGGCTTGGTGTTAAAAAGAGAATGCAGGGGGGTCAAGGGAAAAGAAAAGAGAAAAAAAAAAAAACCCGCCTTAAGGCAATCCTGGCTACCTACCTAGAAGGTGGAGTCTGGGGCCTGGGGGTCTGGAAGTGGGGTGGGGGTCAGAGGTGACCCTCCCTCAGTGTCCCTTGCTGGCCAGAGGCTTGCAGGTGACGCTATTGCCTGCTGGCAGTCCAGGAAGGTCTGGGGGGAGAAGGAGGGCTAGGTGTTAAAAAGAGAATGCAGGGGGTTCAAGGGAAAAGAAAAGAGAAAAAAAAAAAAACCCGCCTTAAGGCGATCCTGGCTACCTACCTAGAAGGTGGAGTCTGGGGCCTGGGGGTCTGGAAGTGGGGTGGGTGTCAGAGGTGACCCTCCCTCAGTGTCCCTTGCTGGCCAGAGGCTTGCAGGTGACGCTATTGCCTGCTGGCAGTCCAGGAAGGTCTGGGGGGAGAAGGAGGGCTAGGTGTTAAAAAGAGAATGCAGGGGGGTCAAGGGAAAAGAAAAGAGAAAAAAAAAAAAAAAAAACCCGCCTTAAGGCGATCCTGGCTACCTACCTAGAAGGTGGAGTCTGGGGCCTGGGGGTCTGGAAGTGGGGTGGGTGTCAGAGGTGACCCTCCCTCAGTGTCCCTTGCTGGCCAGAGGCTTGCAGGTGACGCTATTGCCTGCTGGCATTCCAGGAAGGTCTGGGGGGAGAAGGAGGGCTAGGTGTTAAAAAGAGAATGCAGGGGGGTCAAGGGAAAAGAAAAGAGAAAAAAAAAAACCCGCCTTAAGGCGATCCTGGCTACCTACCTAGAAGGTGGAGTCTGAGGCCTGGGGGTCTGGAAGTGGGGTGGGGGTCAGAGGTGACCCTCCCTCAGTGTCCCTTGCTGGCCAGAGGCTTGCAGGTGACGCTATTGCCTGCTGGCAGTCCAGGAAGGTCTGGGGGGAGAAGGAGGGCTAGGTGTTAAAAAGAGAATGCAGGGGGGTCAAGGGAAAAGAAAAGAGAAAAAAAAAAAACCCGCCTTAAGGCGATCCTGGCTACCTACCTAGAGGTGGAGTTTGGGGCCTGGGGGTCTGGAAGTGGGGTGGGGGTCAGAGGTGACCCTCCCTCAGTGTCCCTTGCTGGCCAGAGGCTTGCAGGTGACGCTATTGCCTGCTGGCAGTCCAGGAAGGTCTGGGGGGAGAAGGAGGGCTAGGTGTTAAAAAGAGAATGCAGGGGGGTCAAGGGAAAAGAAAAGAGAAAAAAAAAAAAAAACCCGCCTTAAGGCGATCCTGGCTACCTACCTAGAAGGTGGAGTCTGGGGCCTGGGGGACTGTAAGTGGGGTGGGGGTCAGAGGTGACCCTCCCTCAGTGTCCCTTGCTGGCCAGAGGCTTGCAGGTGACGCTATTGCCTGCTGGCAGTCCAGGAAGGTCTGGGGGGAGAAGGAGGGCTAGGTGTTAAAAAGAGAATGCAGGGGGGTCAAGGGAAAAGAAAAGAGAAAAAAAAAAAAAAACCCGCCTTAAGGCGATCCTGGCTACCTACCTAGAAGGTGGAGTCTGGGGCCTGGGGGTCTGGAAGTGGGGTGGGTGTCAGAGGTGACCCTCCCTCAGTGTCCCTTGCTGGCCAGAGGCTTGCAGGTGACGCTATTGCCTGCTGGCAGTCCAGGAAGGTCTGGGGGGAGAAGGAGGGCTAGGTGTTAAAAAGAGAATGCAGGGGGGTCAAGGGAAAAGAAAAGAGAAAAAAAAAAAAAAACCCGCCTTAAGGCGATCCTGGCTACCTACCTAGAAGGTGGAGTCTGGGGCCTGGGGGTCTGGAAGTGGGGTGGGTGTCAGAGGTGACCCTCCCTCAGTGTCCCTTGCTGGCCAGAGGCTTGCAGGTGACGCTATTGCCTGCTGGCAGTCCAGGAAGGTCTGGGGGGAGAAGGAGGGCTAGGTGTTAAAAAGAGAATGCAGGGGGGTCAAGGGAAAAGAAAAGAGAAAAAAAAAACCCGCCTTAAGGCGATCCTGGCTACCTACCTAGAAGGTGGAGTCTGAGGCCTGGGGGTTTGGAAGTGGGTTGGGGGTCAGAGGTGACCCTGCCTCAGTGTCCCTTGCTGGCCAGAGGCTTGCAGGTGACGCTATTGCCTGCTGGCAGTCCAGGAAGGTCTGGGGGGAGAAGGAGGGCTAGGTGTTAAAAAGAGAATGCAGGGGGGTCAAGGGAAAAGAAAAGAGAAAAAAAAAAAAAACCCGCCTTAAGGCGATCCTGGCTACCTACCTAGAAGGTGGAGTCTGGGGCCTGGGGGACTGGAAGTGGGGTGTGGGTCAGAGGTGACCCTCCCTCAGTGTCCCTTGCTGGCCAGAGGCTTGCAGGTTACGCTATTGCCTGCTGGCAGTCCAGGAAGGTCTGGGGGGAGAAGGAGGGCTAGGTGTTAAAAAGAGAATGCAGGGGGGTCAAGGGAAAAGAAAAGAGAAAAAAAAAATAAAAAACCCGCCTTAAGGCGATCCTGGCTACCTACCTAGAAGGTGGAGTCTGGGGCCTGGGGGTCTGGAAGTGGGGTGGGGGTCAGAGGTGACCCTCCCTCAGTGTCCCTTGCTGGCCAGAGGCTTGCAGGTGACGCTATTGCCTGCTGGCAGTCCAGGAAGGTCTGGGGGGAGAAGGAGGGTTAGGTGTTAAAAAGAGAATGCAGGGGGGTCAAGGGAAAAGAAAAGAGAAAAAAAAAAAAAAAACCCGCCTTAAGGCGATCCTGGATACCTACCTAGAAGGTGGAGTCTGGGGCCTGGGGGTCTGGAAGTGGGGTGGGGGTCAGAGGTGACCCTCCCTCAGTGTCCCTTGCTGGCCAGAGGCTTGCAGGTGACGCTATTGCCTGCTGGCAGTCCAGGAAGTTCTGGGGGGAGAAGGAGGGCTAGGTGTTAAAAAGAGAATGCAGGGGGGTCAAGGGAAAAGAAAAGAGAAAAAAAAAAAAAAAAACCCTCCTTAAGGCGATCCTAGCTACCTACCTAGAAGGTGGAGTCTGGGGCCTGGGGGTCTGGAAGTGGGGTGGGGGTCAGAGGTGACCCTCCCTCAGTGTCCCTTGCTGGCCAGAGGCTTGCAGGTGACGCTATTGCCTGCTGGCAGTCCAGGAAGTTCTGGGGGGAGAAGGAGGGCTAGGTGTTAAAAAGAGAATGCAGGGGGGTCAAGGGAAAAGAAAAGAGAAAAAAAAAAAAAAACCCGCCTTAAGGCGATCCTGGCTACCTACCTAGAAGGTGGAGTCTGGGGCCTGGGGGTCTGGAAGTGGGGTGGGGGTCAGAGGTGACCCTCCCTCAGTGTCCCTTGCTGGCCAGAGGCTTGCAGGTGACGCTATTGCCTGCTGGCAGTCCAGGAAGGTCTGGGGGGAGAAGGAGGGCTAGGTGTTAAAAAGAGAATGCAGGGGGGTCAAGGGAAAAGAAAAGAGAAAAAAAAAAAAAAAACCCGCCTTAAGGCGATCCTGGCTACCTACCTAGAAGGTGGAGTCTGGGGCCTGGGGGTCTGGAAGTGGGGTGGGGGTCAGAGGTGACCCTCCCTCAGTGTCCCTTGCTGGCCAGAGGCTTGCAGGTGATGCTATTGCCTGCTGGCAGTCCAGGAAGGTCTGGGGGGAGAAGGAGGGCTAGGTGTTAAAAAGAGAATGCAGGGGGGTCAAGGGAAAAGAAAAGAGAAAAAAAAAAAAAAAACCCGCCTTAAGGCGATCCTGGCTACCTACCTAGAAGGTGGAGTCTGGGGCCTGGGGGTCTGGAAGTGGGGTGGGGGTCAGAGGTGACCCTCCCTCAGTGTCCCTTGCTGGCCAGAGGCTTGCAGGTGACGCTATTGCCTGCTGGCAGTCCAGGAAGGTCTGGGGGGAGAAGGAGGGCTAGGTGTTAAAAAGAGAATGCAGGGGGGTCAAGGGAAAAGAAAAGAGAAAAAAAAAAAAAACCCGCCTTAAGGCGATCCTGGCTACCTACCTAGAAGGTGGAGTCTGGGGCCTGGGGGTCTGGAAGTCGGGGGTGGGGTTCAGAGGTGACCCTCCTTCAGTGTACCTTGCTGGCCAGAGTCTTGCAGGTGACGCTATTGCCTGCTGGCAGTCCAGGAAGGTCTGGGGGGAGAAGGAGGGCTAGGTGTTAAAAAGAGAATGCAGGGGGGTCAAGGGAAAAGAAAAGAGAAAAAAAAAAAAAAAAAACCCGCCTTAAGGCGATCCTGGCTACCTACCTAGAAGGTGGAGTCTGGGGCCTGGGGGTCTGGAAGTGGGGTGGGGTGTCAGAGGTGACCCTCCCTCAGTGTCCCTTGCTGGCCAGAGGCTTGCAGGTGACGCTATTGCCTGCTGGCAGTCCAGGAAGGTCTGGGGGGAGAAGGAGGGCTAGGTGTTAAAAAGAGAATGCAGGGGTGTCAAGGGAAAAGAAAAGAGAAAAAAAAAAAAAAAACCCGCCTTAAGGCGATCCTGGCTACCTACCTAGAAGGTGGAGTCTGGGGCTTGGGGGTCTGGAAGTGGGGTGGGGGTCAGAGGTGACCCTCCCTCAGTGTCCCTTGCTGGCCAGAGGCTTGCAGGTGACGCTATTGCCTGCTGGCAGTCCAGGAAGGTCTGCGGGGAAAAGGAGGGCTTGGTGTTAAAAAGAGAATGCAGGGGGGTCAAGGGAAAAGAAAAGAGAAAAAAAAAAAAAACCCGCCTTAAGGCAATCCTGGCTACCTACCTAGAAGGTGGAGTCTGGGGCCTGGGGGTCTGGAAGTGGGGTGGGGGTCAGAGGTGACCCTCCCTCAGTGTCCCTTGCTGGCCAGAGGCTTGCAGGTGACGCTATTGCCTGCTGGCAGTCCAGGAAGGTCTGGGGGGAGAAGGAGGGCTAGGTGTTAAAAAGAGAATGCAGGGGGTTCAAGGGAAAAGAAAAGAGAAAAAAAAAAAAAACCCGCCTTAAGGCGATCCTGGCTACCTACCTAGAAGGTGGAGTCTGGGGCCTGGGGGTCTGGAAGTGGGGTGGGTGTCAGAGGTGACCCTCCCTCAGTGTCCCTTGCTGGCCAGAGGCTTGCAGGTGACGCTATTGCCTGCTGGCAGTCCAGGAAGGTCTGGGGGGAGAAGGAGGGCTAGGTGTTAAAAAGAGAATGCAGGGGGGTCAAGGGAAAAGAAAAGAGAAAAAAAAAAAAAAAACCCGCCTTAAGGCGATCCTGGCTACCTACCTAGAAGGTGGAGTCTGGGGCCTGGGGGTCTGGAAGTGGGGTGGGTGTCAGAGGTGACCCTCCCTCAGTGTCCCTTGCTGGCCAGAGGCTTGCAGGTGACGCTATTGCCTGCTGGCATTCCAGGAAGGTCTGGGGGGAGAAGGAGGGCTAGGTGTTAAAAAGAGAATGCAGGGGGGTCAAGGGAAAAGAAAAGAGAAAAAAAAAAACCCGCCTTAAGGCGATCCTGGCTACCTACCTAGAAGGTGGAGTCTGAGGCCTGGGGGTCTGGAAGTGGGGTGGGGGTCAGAGGTGACCCTCCCTCAGTGTCCCTTGCTGGCCAGAGGCTTGCAGGTGACGCTATTGCCTGCTGGCAGTCCAGGAAGGTCTGGGGGGAGAAGGAGGGCTAGGTGTTAAAAAGAGAATGCAGGGGGGTCAAGGGAAAAGAAAAGAGAAAAAAAAAAAAAAACCCGCCTTAAGGCGATCCTGGCTACCTACCTAGAGGTGGAGTTTGGGGCCTGGGGGTCTGGAAGTGGGGTGGGGGTCAGAGGTGACCCTCCCTCAGTGTCCCTTGCTGGCCAGAGGCTTGCAGGTGACGCTATTGCCTGCTGGCAGTCCAGGAAGGTCTGGGGGGAGAAGGAGGGCTAGGTGTTAAAAAGAGAATGCAGGGGGGTCAAGGGAAAAGAAAAGAGAAAAAAAAAAAAACCCGCCTTAAGGCGATCCTGGCTACCTACCTAGAAGGTGGAGTCTGGGGCCTGGGGGACTGTAAGTGGGGTGGGGGTCAGAGGTGACCCTCCCTCAGTGTCCCTTGCTGGCCAGAGGCTTGCAGGTGACGCTATTGCCTGCTGGCAGTCCAGGAAGGTCTGGGGGGAGAAGGAGGGCTAGGTGTTAAAAAGAGAATGCAGGGGGGTCAAGGGAAAAGAAAAGAGAAAAAAAAAAAAAAACCCGCCTTAAGGCGATCCTGGCTACCTAACTAGAAGGTGGAGTCTGGGGCCTGGGGGTCTGGAAGTGGGGTGGGTGTCAGAGGTGACCCTCCCTCAGTGTCCCTTGCTGGCCAGAGGCTTGCAGGTGACGCTATTGCCTGCTGGCAGTCCAGGAAGGTCTGGGGGGAGAAGGAGGGCTAGGTGTTAAAAAGAGAATGCAGGGGGGTCAAGGGAAAAGAAAAGAGAAAAAAAAAAAAAACCCGCCTTAAGGCGATCCTGGCTACCTACCTAGAAGGTGGAGTCTGGGGCCTGGGGGTCTGGAAGTGGGGTGGGTGTCAGAGGTGACCCTCCCTCAGTGTCCCTTGCTGGCCAGAGGCTTGCAGGTGACGCTATTGCCTGCTGGCAGTCCAGGAAGGTCTGGGGGGAGAAGGAGGGCTAGGTGTTAAAAAGAGAATGCAGGGGGGTCAAGGGAAAAGAAAAGAGAAAAAAAAAACCCGCCTTAAGGCGATCCTGGCTACCTACCTAGAAGGTGGAGTCTGAGGCCTGGGGGTTTGGAAGTGGGTTGGGGGTCAGAGGTGACCCTCCCTCAGTGTCCCTTGCTGGCCAGAGGCTTGCAGGTGACGCTATTGCCTGCTGGCAGTCCAGGAAGGTCTGGGGGGAGAAGGAGGGCTAGGTGTTAAAAAGAGAATGCAGGGGTGTCAAGGGAAAAGAAAAGAGAAAAAAAAAAAAAAAAACCCGCCTTAAGGCGATCCTGGCTACCTACCTAGAAGGTGGAGTCTGGGGCCTGGGGGTCTGGAAGTGGGGTGGGGGTCAGAGGTGACCCTCCCTCAGTGTCCCTTGCTGGCCAGAGGCTTGCAGGTGACGCTATTGCCTGCTGGCAGTCCAGGAAGGTCTGCGGGGAAAAGGAGGGCTTGGTGTTAAAAAGAGAATGCAGGGGGGTCAAGGGAAAAGAAAAGAGAAAAAAAAAAAAAACCCGCCTTAAGGCAATCCTGGCTACCTACCTAGAAGGTGGAGTCTGGGGCCTGGGGGTCTGGAAGTGGGGTGGGGGTCAGAGGTGACCCTCCCTCAGTGTCCCTTGCTGGCCAGAGGCTTGCAGGTGACGCTATTGCCTGCTGGCAGTCCAGGAAGGTCTGGGGGGAGAAGGAGGGCTAGGTGTTAAAAAGAGAATGCAGGGGGGTCAAGGGAAAAGAAAAGAGAAAAAAAAAACCCGCCTTAAGGCGATCCTGGCTACCTACCTAGAAGGTGGAGTCTGAGGCCTGGGGGTTTGGAAGTGGGTTGGGGGTCAGAGGTGACCCTCCCTCAGTGTCCCTTGCTGGCCAGAGGCTTGCAGGTGACGCTATTGCCTGCTGGCAGTCCAGGAAGGTCTGGGGGGAGAAGGAGGGCTAGGTGTTAAAAAGAGAATGCAGGGGTGTCAAGGGAAAAGAAAAGAGAAAAAAAAAAAAAAAACCCGCCTTAAGGCGA
Organism: Tupaia tana; assembly: GCA_026018925.1. NCBI lineage: Eukaryota > Metazoa > Chordata > Mammalia > Scandentia > Tupaiidae > Tupaia > Tupaia tana. The sequence continues at coordinate 28,200 of JAKSZU010000770.1, forward strand.
TCCTGGCTACCTACCTAGAAGGTGGAGTCTGGGGCCTGGGGGTCTGGAAGTGGGGTGGGGGTCAGAGGTGACCCTCCCTCAGTGTCCCTTGCTGGCCAGAGGCTTGCAGGTGACGCTATTGCCTGCTGGCAGTCCAGGAAGGTCTGCGGGGAAAAGGAGGGCTTGGTGTTAAAAAGAGAATGCAGGGGGGTCAAGGGAAAAGAAAAGAGAAAAAAAAAAAAAAACCCGCCTTAAGGCAATCCTGGCTACCTACCTAGAAGGTGGAGTCTGGGGCCTGGGGGTCTGGAAGTGGGGTGGGGGTCAGAGGTGACCCTCCCTCAGTGTCCCTTGCTGGCCAGAGGCTTGCAGGTGACGCTATTTCCTGCTGGCAGTCCAGGAAGGTCTGGGGGGAGAAGGAGGGCTAGGTGTTAAAAAGAGAATGCAGGGGGGTCAAGGGAAAAGAAAAGAGAAAAAAAAAAAAACCCGCCTTAAGGCGATCCTGGCTACCTACCTAGAAGGTGGAGTCTGGGGCCTGGGGGTCTGGAAGTGGGGTGGGGGTCAGAGGTGACCCTCCCTCAGTGTCCCTTGCTGGCCAGAGGCTTGCAGGTGACGCTATTGCCTGCTGGCAGTCCAGGAAGGTCTGGGGGGAGAAGGAGGGCTAGGTGTTAAAAAGAGAATGCAGGGGGGTCAAGGGAAAAGAACAGAGAAAAAAAAAAAAAAACCCGCCTTAAGGCGATCCTGGCTACCTACCTAGAAGGTGGAGTCTGGGGCCTGGGGGTCTGGAAGTGGGGTGGGGGTCAGAGGTGACCCTCCCTCAGTGTCCCTTACTGGCCAGAGGCTTGCAGGTGACGCTATTGCCTGCTGGCAGTCCAGGAAGGTCTGCGGGGAAAAGGAGGGCTTGGTGTTAAAAAGAGAATGCAGGGGGGTCAAGGGAAAAGAAAAGAGAAAAAAAAAAAAAAAACCCGCCTTAAGGCAATCCTGGCTACCTACCTAGAAGGTGGAGTCTGGGGCCTGGGGGTCTGGAAGTGGGGGTGGGGGTCAGAGGTGACCCTCCCTCAGTGTCCCTTGCTGGCCAGAGGCTTGCAGGTGACGCTATTTCCTGCTGGCAGTCCAGGAAGGTCTGGGGGGAGAAGGAGGGCTAGGTGTTAAAAAGAGAATGCAGGGGGGTCAAGGGAAAAGAAAAGAGAAAAAAAAAAAAACCCGCCTTAAGGCGATCCTGGCTACCTACCTAGAAGGTGGAGTCTGGGGCCTGGGGGTCTGGAAGTGGGGTGGGGGTCAGAGGTGACCCTCCCTCAGTGTCCCTTGCTGGCCAGAGGCTTGCAGGTGACGCTATTGCCTGCTGGCAGTCCAGGAAGGTCTGGGGGGAGAAGGAGGGCTAGGTGTTAAAAAGAGAATGCAGGGGGGTCAAGGGAAAAGAAAAGAGAAAAAAAAAAAAAAACCCGCCTTAAGGCGATCCTGGCTACCTACCTAGAAGGTGGAGTCTGGGGCCTGGGGGTCTGGAAGTGGGGTGGGTGTCAGAGGTGACCCTCCCTCAGTGTCCCTTGCTGGCCAGAGGCTTGCAGGTGATGCTATTGCCTGCTGGCAGTCCAGGAAGGTCTGGGGGGAGAAGGAGGGCTAGGTGTTAAAAAGAGAATGCAGGGGGGTCAAGGGAAAAGAAAAGAGAAAAAAAAAAACCCGCCTTAAGGCGATCCTGGCTACCTACCTAGAAGGTGGAGTCTGAGGCCTGGGGGTCTGGAAGTGCGGTGGGGGTCAGAGGTGACCCTCCCTCAGTGTCCCTTGCTGGCCAGAGGCTTGCAGGTGACGCTATTGCCTGCTGGCAGTCCAGGAAGGTCTGGGGGGAGAAGGAGGGCTAGGTGTTAAAAAGAGAATGCAGGGGGGTCAAGGGAAAAGAAAAGAGAAAAAAAAAAAAACCCGCCTTAAGGCGATCCTGGCTACCTACCTAGAGGTGGAGTCTGGGGCCTGGGGGTCTGGAAGTGGGGTGGGGGTCAGAGGTGACCCTCCCTCAGTGTCCCTTGCTGGCCAGAGGCTTGCAGGTGACGCTATTGCCTGCTGGCAGTCCAGGAAGGTCTGGGGGGAGAAGGAGGGCTAGGTGTTAAAAAGAGAATGCAGGGGGGTCAAGGGAAAAGGAAAGAGAAAAAAAAAAAAAAACCCGCCTTAAGGCGATCCTGGCTACCTACCTAGAAGGTGGAGTCTGGGGCCTGGGGGACTGGAAGTGGGGTGGGGGTCAGAGGTGACCCTCCCTCAGTGTCCCTTGCTGGCCAGAGGCTTGCAGGTGACGCTATTGCCTGCTGGCAGTCCAGGAAGGTCTGGGGGGAGAAGGAGGGCTAGGTGTTAAAAAGAGAATGCAGGGGGGTCAAGGGAAAAGAAAAGAGAAAAAAAAAAAAACCCGCCTTAAGGCGATCCTGGCTACCTACCTAGAAGGTGGAGTCTGGGGCCTGGGGGTCTGGAAGTGGGGTGGGTGTCAGAGGTGACCCTCCCTCAGTGTCCCTTGCTGGCCAGAGGCTTGCAGGTGACGCTATTGCCTGCTGGCAGTCCAGGAAGGTCTGGGGGGAGTAGGAGGGCTAGGTGTTAAAAAGAGAATGCAGGGGGGTCAAGGGAAAAGAAAAGAGAAAAAAAAAAAAAAACCCGCCTTAAGGCGATCCTGGCTACCTACCTAGAAGGTGGAGTCTGGGGCCTGGGGGTCTGGAAGTGGGGTGGGTGTCAGAGGTGACCCTCCCTCAGTGTCCCTTGCTGGCCAGAGGCTTGCAGGTGACGCTATTGCCTGCTGGCAGTCCAGGAAGGTCTGGGGGGAGAAGGAGGGCTAGGTGTTAAAAAGAGAATGCAGGGGGGTCAAGGGAAAAGAAAAGAGAAAAAAAAAAACCCGCCTTAAGGCGATCCTGGCTACCTACCTAGAAGGTGGAGTCTGAGGCCTGGGGGTCTGGAAGTGGGGTGGGGGTCAGAGGTGACCCTCCCTCTGTGTCCCTTGCTGGCCAGAGGCTTGCAGGTGACGCTATTGCCTGCTGGCAGTCCAGGAAGGTCTGGGGGGAGAAGGAGGGCTAGGTGTTAAAAAGAGAATGCAGGGGGGTCAAGGGAAAAGAAAAGAGAAAAAAAAAAAAACCCGCCTTAAGGCGATCCTGGCTACCTACCTAGAAGGTGGAGTCTGGGGCCTGGGGGTCTGGAAGTGGGGTGGGTGTCAGAGGTGACCCTCCCTCAGTGTCCCTTGCTGGCCAGAGGCTTGCAGGTGACGCTATTGCCTACTGGCAGTCCAGGAAGGTCTGTGGGGAGAAGGAGGGCTAGGTGTTAAAAAGAGAATGCAGGGGGGTCAAGGGAAAAGAAAAGAGAAAAAAAAAAAAACCCGCCTTAAGGCGATCCTGGCTACCTACCTAGAAGGTGGAGTCTGGGGCCTGGGGGTCTGGAAGTGGGGTGGGGATCAGAGGTGACCCTCCCTCAGTGTCCCTTGCTGGCCAGAGGCTTGCAGGTGACGCTATTGCCTGCTGGCAGTCCAGAAAGTTCTGGGGGGAGAAGGAGGGCTAGGTGTTAAAAAGAGAATGCAGGGGGGTCAAGGGAAAAGAAAAGAGAAAAAAAAAAAAAAACCAGCCTTAAGGCGATCCTAGCTACCTACCTAGAAGGTGGAGTCTGGGGCCTGGGGGTCTGGAAGTGGGGTGGGGGTCAGAGGTGACCGTCCCTCAGTGTCCATTGCTGGCCAGAGGCTTGCAGGTGACGCTATTGCCTGCTGGCTGTCCAGGAATGTCTGGGGGGAGAAGGAGGGCTACGTGTTAAAAAGAGAATGCAGGGGGGTCAAGGGAAAAGAAAAGAGAAAAAAAAAAAAAACCCGCCTTAAGGTGATCCTGGCTACCTACCTAGAAGGTGGAGTCTGGGGCCTGGGGGTCTGGAAGTGGGGTGGGGGTCAGAGGTGACCCTCCCTCAGTGTCCCTTGCTGGCCAGAGGCTTGCAGGTGACGCTATTGCCTGCTGGCAGTCCAGGAAGTTCTGGGGGGAGAAGGAGGGCTAGGTGTTAAAAAGAGAATGCAGGGGGGTCAAGGGAAAAGAAAAGAGAAAAAAAAAAAAAAACCCGCCTTAAGGCGATCCTGGCTACCTACCTAGAAGGTGGAGTCTGGGGCCTGGGGGTCTGGAAGTGGGGTGGGGGTCAGAGGTGACCCTCCCTCAGTGTCCCTTGCTGGCCAGAGGCTTGCAGGTGACGCTATTGCCTGCTGGCAGTCCAGGAAGGTCTGGGGGGAGAAGGAGGGCTAGGTGTTAAAAAGAGAATGCAGGGGGGTCAAGGGAAAAGAAAAGAGAAAAAAAAAAAAAAACCCGCCTTAAGGCGATCCTGGCTACCTACCTAGAAGGTGGAGTCTGGGGCCTGGGGGTCTGGAAGTGGGGTGGGTGTCAGAGGTGACCCTCCCTCAGTGTCCCTTGCTGGCCAGAGGCTTGCAGGTGACGATATTGCCTGCTGGCAGTCCAGGAAGGTCTGGGGGGAGAAGGAGGGCTAGGTGTTAAAAAGAGAATGCAGGGGAGTCAAGGGAAAAGAATAGAGAAAAAAAAAAGCCCGCCTTAAGGCGATCCTGGCTACCTACCTAGAAGGTGGAGTCTGGAGCCTGGGGGTCTGGAAGTGGGGTGGGGGTCAGAGGTGACCCTCCCTCAGTGTCCCTTGCTGGCCAGAGGCTTGCAGGTGACGCTATTGCCTGCTGGCAGTCCAGGAAGGTCTGGGGGGAGAAGGAGGGCTAGGTGTTAAAATGAGAATGCAGGGGGGTCAAGGGAAAAGAAAAGAGAAAAAAAAAAAAAAAACCCGCCTTAAGGCGATCCTGGCTACCTACCTAGAAGGTGGAGTCTGGGGCCTGGGGGTCTGGAAGTGGGGTGGGGGTCAGAGGTGACCCTCCCTCAGTGTCCCTTGCTGGCCAGAGGCTTGCAGGTGATGCTATTGCCTGCTGGCAGTCCAAGAAGGTCTGGGGGGAGAAGGAGGGCTAGGTGTTAAAAAGAGAATGCAGGGGGGTCAAGGGAAAAGAAAAGAGAAAAAAAAAAAAAAAACTCGCCTTAAGGCGATCCTGGCTACCTACCTAGAAGGTGGAGTCTGGGGCCTGGGGGTCTGGAAGTGGGGTGGGGGTCAGAGGTGACCCTCCCTCAGTGTCCCTTGCTGGCCAGAGGCTTGCAGGTGACGCTATTGCCTGCTGGCAGTCCAGGAAGGTCTGGGGGGAGAAGGAGGGCTAGGTGTTAAAAAGAGAATGCAGGGGGGTCAAGGGAAAAGAAAAGAGAAAAAAAAAAAAACCCGCCTTAAGGCGATCCTGGCTACCTGCCTAGAAGGTGGAGTCTGGGGCCTGGGGGTCTGGAAGTGGGGTGGGTGTCAGAGGTGACCCTCCCTCAGTGTCCCTTGCTGGCCAGAGGCTTGCAGGTGACGCTATTGCCTGCTGGCAGTCCAGGAAGGTCTGGGGGGAGAAGGAGGGCTAGGTGTTAAAAAGAGAATGCAGGGGGGTCAAGGGAAAAGAAAAGAGAAAAAAAAAAACCCGCCTTAAGGCGATCCTGGCTACCTACCTAGAAGGTGGAGTCTGAGGCCTGGGGGTCTGGAAGTGGGGTGGGGGTCAGAGGTGACCCTCCCTCAGTGTCCCTTGCTGGCCAGAGGCTTGCAGGTGACGCTATTGCCTGCTGGCAGTCCAGGAAGGTCTGGGGGGAGAAGGAGGGCTAGGTGTTAAAAAGAGAATGCAGGGGGGTCAAGGGAAAAGAAAAGAGAAAAAAAAAAAAACCCGCCTTAAGGCGATCCTGGCTACCTACCTAGAAGGTGGAGTCTGGGGCCTGGGGGTCTGGAAGTGGGGTGGGTGTCAGAGGTGACCCTCCCTCAGTGTCCCTTGCTGGCCAGAGGCTTGCAGGTGACGCTATTGCCTACTGGCAGTCCAGGAAGGTCTGTGGGGAGAAGGAGGGCTAGGTGTTAAAAAGAGAATGCAGGGGGTTCAAGGGAAAAGAAAAGAGAAAAAAAAAAAAACCCGCCTTAAGGCGATCCTGGCTACCTACCTAGAAGGTGGAGTCTGGGGCTTGGGGGTCTGGAAGTGGCGTGGGGATCAGAGGTGACCCTCCCTCAGTGTCCCTTGCTGGCCAGAGGCTTGCAGGTGACGCTATTGCCTGCTGGCAGTCCAGAAAGTTCTGGGGGGAGAAGGAGGGCTAGGTGTTAAAAAGAGAATGCAGGGGGGTCAAGGGAAAAGAAAAGAGAAAAAAAAAAAAAAAAAACAGCCTTAAGGCGATCCTAGCTACCTACCTAGAAGGTGGAGTCTGGGGCCTGGGGGTCTGGAAGTGGGGTGGGGGTCAGAGGTGACCGTCCCTCAGTGTCCATTGCTGGCCAGAGGCTTGCAGGTGACGCTATTGCCTGCTGGCAGTCCAGGAATGTCTGGGGGGAGAAGGAGGGCTACGTGTTAAAAAGAGAATGCAGGGGGGTCAAGGGAAAAGAAAAGAGAAAAAAAAAAAAAACCCGCCTTAAGGTGATCCTGGCTACCTACCTAGAAGGTGGAGTCTGGGGCCTGGGGGTCTGGAAGTGGGGTGGGGGTCAGAGGTGACCCTCCCTCAGTGTCCCTTGCTGGCCAGAGGCTTGCAGGTGACGCTATTGCCTGCTGGCAGTCCAGGAAGTTCTGGGGGGAGAAGGAGGGCTAGGTGTTAAAAAGAGAATGCAGGGGGGTCAAGGGAAAAGAAAAGAGAAAAAAAAAAAAAAACCCGCCTTAAGGCGATCCTGGCTACCTACCTAGAAGGTGGAGTCTGGGGCCTGGGGGTCTGGAAGTGGGGTGGGGGTCAGAGGTGACCCTCCCTCAGTGTCCCTTGCTGGCCAGAGGCTTGCAGGTGACGCTATTGCCTGCTGGCAGTCCAGGAAGGTCTGGGGGGGAGAAGGAGGGCTAGGTGTTAAAAAGAGAATGCAGGGGGGTCAACGGAAAAGAAAAGAGAAAAAAAAAAAAAACCCGCCTTAAGGCGATCCTGGCTACCTACCTAGAAGGTGGAGTCTGGGGCCTGGGGGTCTGGAAGTGGGGTGGGTGTCAGAGGTGACCCTCCCTCAGTGTCCCTTGCTGGCCAGAGGCTTGCAGGTGACGATATTGCCTGCTGGCAGTCCAGGAAGGTCTGGGGGGAGAAGGAGGGCTAGGTGTTAAAAAGAGAATGCAGGGGAGTCAAGGAAAAAGAAAAGAGAAAAAAAAAAGCCCGCCTTAAGGCGATCCTGGCTACCTACCTAGAAGGTGGAGTCTGGAGCCTGGGGGTCTGGAAGTGGGGTGGGGGTCAGAGGTGACCCTCCCTCAGTGTCCCTTGCTGGCCAGAGGCTTGCAGGTGACGCTATTGCCTGCTGGCAGTCCAGGAAGGTCTGGGGGGACAAGGAGGGCTAGGTGTTAAAATGAGAATGCAGGGGGGTCAAGGGAAAAGAAAAGAGAAAAAAAAAAAAACCCGCCTTAAGGCGATCCTGGCTACCTACCTAGAAGGTGGAGTCTGGGGCCTGGGGGTCTGGAAGTGGGGTGGGGGTCAGAGGTGACCCTCCCTCAGTGTCCCTTGCTGGCCAGAGGCTTGCAGGTGATGCTATTGCCTGCTGGCAGTCCAAGAAGGTCTGGGGGGAGAAGGAGGGCTAGGTGTTAAAAAGAGAATGCAGGGGGGTCAAGGGAAAAGAAAAGAGAAAAAAAAAAAAAAACTCGCCTTAAGGCGATCCTGGCTACCTACCTAGAAGGTGGAGTCTGGGGCCTGGGGGTCTGGAAGTGGGGTGGGGGTCAGAGGTGACCCTCCCTCAGTGTCCCTTGCTGGCCAGAGGCTTGCAGGTGACGCTATTGCCTGCTGGCAGTCCAGGAAGGTCTGGGGGGAGAAGGAGGGCTAGGTGTTAAAAAGAGAATGCAGGGGGGTCAAGGGAAAAGAAAAGAGAAAAAAAAAAAACCCGCCTTAAGGCGATCCTGGCTACCTACCTAGAAGGTGGAGTCTGGGGCCTGGGGGTCTGGAAGTGGGGTGGGGGTCAGAGGTGACCCTCCCTCAGTGTCCCTTGCTGGCCAGAGGCTTGCAGGTGACGCTATTGCCTGCTGGCAGTCCAGGAAGGTCCGGGGGGAGAAGGAGGGCTAGGTGTTAAAAAGAGAATGCAGGGGGGTCAAGGGAAAAGAAAAGAGAAAAAAAAAAAAAAAACCCGCCTTAAGGCGATCCTGGCTACCTACCTAGAAGGTGGAGTCTGGGGCCTGGGGGTCTGGAAGTGGCGTGGGGGTCAGAGGTGACCCTCCCTCAGTGTCCCTTGCTGGCCATAGGCTTGCACGTGACGCTATTGCCTGCTGGCAGTCCAGGAAGTTCTGGGGGGAGAAGGAGGGCTAGGTGTGAAAAAGAGAATGTAGGGGGGTCAAGGGAAAAGAAAAGAGAAAAAAAAAAAAAAACCCGCCTTAAGGCGATCCTGGCTACCTACCTAGAAGGTGGAGTCTGGGGCCTGGGGGTCTGGAAGTGGGGTGGGGGTCAGAGGTGACCCTCCCTCAGTGTCCCTTGCTGGCCAGAGGCTTGCAGGTGACGCTATTGCCTGCTGGCAGTCCAGGAAGGTCTGGGGGGAGAAGGAGGGCTAGGTGTTAAAAAGAGAATGCAGGGGGGTCAAGGGAAAAGAAAAGAGAAAAAAAAAAAAAAACCCGCCTTAAGGCGATCCTGGCTACCTACCTAGAAGGTGGAGTCTGGGGCCTGGGGGTCTGGAAGTGGGGTGGGTGTCAGAGGTGACCCTCCCTCAGTGTCCCTTGCTGGCCAGAGGCTTGCAGGTGACGCTATTGCCTGCTGGCAGTCCAGGAAGGTCTGGGGGGAGAAGGAGGGCTAGGTGTTAAAAAGAGAATGCAGGGGGGTCAAGGGAAAAGAAAAGAGAAAAAAAAAAACCCGCCTTAAGGCGATCCTGGCTACCTACCTAGAAGGTGGAGTCTGAGGCCTGGGGGTCTGGAAGTGGGGTGGGGGTCAGAGGTGACCCTCCCTCAGTGTCCCTTGCTGGCCAGAGGCTTGCAGGTGACGCTATTGCCTGCTGGCAGTCCAGGAAGGTCTGGGGGGAGAAGGAGGGCTAGGTGTTAAAAAGAGAATGCAGGAGGGTCAAGGGAAAAGAAAAGAGAAAAAAAAAAAACCCGCCTTAAGGCGATCCTGGCTACCTACCTAGAGGTGGAGTCTGGGGCCTGGGGGTCTGGAAGTGGGGTGGGGGTCAGAGGTGACCCTCCCTCAGTGTCCCTTGCTGGCCAGAGGCTTGCAGGTGACGCTATTGCCTGCTGGCAGTCCAGGAAGGTCTGGGGGGAGAAGGAGGGCTAGGTGTTAAAAAGAGAATGCAGGGGGGTCAAGGGAAAAGGAAAGAGAAAAAAAAAAAAAAACCCGCCTTAAGGCGATCCTGGCTACCTACCTAGAAGGTGGAGTCTGGGGCCTGGGGGACTGGAAGTGGGGTGGGGGTCAGAGGTGACCCTCCCTCAGTGTCCCTTGCTGGCCAGAGGCTTGCAGGTGACGCTATTGCCTGCTGGCAGTCCAGGAAGGTCTGGGGGGAGAAGGAGGTCTAGGTGTTAAAAAGAGAATGCAGGGGGGTCAAGGGAAAAGAAAAGAGAAAAAAAAAAAAAAACCCGCCTTAAGGCGATCCTGGCTACCTACCTAGAAGGTGGAGTCTGGGGCCTGGGGGTCTGGAAGTGGGGTGGGTGTCAGAGGTGACCCTCCCTCAGTGTCCCTTGCTGGCCAGAGGCTTGCAGGTGACGCTATTGCCTGCTGGCAGTCCAGGAAGGTCTGTGGGGAGAAGGAGGGCTAGGTGTTAAAAAGAGAATGCAGGGGGGTCAAGGGAAAAGAAAAGAGAAAAAAAAAAAACCCGCCTTAAGGCGATCCTGGCTACCTACCTAGAAGGTGGAGTCTGGGGCCTGGGGGTCTGGAAGTGGGGTGGGGGTCAGAGGTGACCCTCCCTCAGTGGCCCTTGCTGGCCAGAGGCTTGCTGGTGACGCTATTGCCTGCTGGCAGTCCAGGAAGGTCTGGGGGGAGAAGGAGGGTTAGGTGTTAAAAAGAGAATGCAGGGGGGTCAAGGGAAAAGAAAAGAGAAAAAAAAAAAAACCCGCCTTAAGGCGATCCTGGCTACCTACCTAGAAGGTGGAGTCTGGGGCCTGGGGGTCTGGAAGTGGGGTGGGGTCAGAGGTGACCCTCCCTCAGTGTCCCTTGCTGGCCAGAGGCTTGCAGGTGACGCTATTGCCTGCTGGCAGTCCAGAAAGTTCTGCGGGGAGAAGGAGGGCTAGGTGTTAAAAAGAGAATGCAGGGGGGTCAAGGGAAAAGAAAAGAGAAAAAAAAAAAAAACCCGCCTTAAGGCGATCCTAGCTACCTACCTAGAAGGTGGAGTCTGGGGCCTGGGGGTCTGGAAGTGGGGTGGGGGTCAGAGGTGACTCTCCCTCAGTGTCCCTTGCTGGCCAGAGGCTTGCAGGTGACGCTATTGCCTGCTGGCAGTCCAGGAAGGTCTGGGGGGAGAAGGAGGGCTAGGTGTTAAAAAGAGAATGCAGGGGGGTCAAGGGAAAAGAAAAGAGAAAAAAAAAAAAAACCCGCCTTAAGGCGATCCTGGCTACCTACCTAGAAGGTGGAGTCTGGGGCCGGGGGTCTGGAAGTGGGGTGGGGGTCAGAGGTGACCCTCCCTCAGTGTCCCTTGCTGGCCAGAGGCTTGCAGGTGACGATATTGCCTGCTGGCAGTCCAGGAAGTTCTGGGGGGAGAAGGAGGGCTAGGTGTTAAAAAGAGAATGCAGGGGGGTCAAGGGAAAAGAAAAGAGAAAAAAAAAAACCCGCCTTAAGGCGATCCTGGCTACCTACCTAGAAGGTGGAGTCTGGGGCCTGGGGGTCTGGAAGTGGGGTGGGGGTCAGAGGTGACCCTCCCTCAGTGTCCCTTGCTGGCCAGAGGCTTGCAGGTGACGCTATTGCCTGCTGGCAGTCCAGGAAGTTCTGGGGGGAGAAGGAGGGCTAGGTGTTAAAAAGAGAATGCAGGGGGGTCAAGGGAAAAGAAAAGAGAAAAAAAAAAAAAACCCGCCTTAAGGCGATCCGGGCTACCTACCTAGAAGGTGGAGTCTGGGGCCTGGGGGTCTGGAAGTGGGGTGGGGGTCAGAGGTGACCCTCCCTCAGTGTCCCTTGCTGGCCAGAGGCTTGCAGGTGACGCTATTGCCTGCTGGCAGTCCAGGAAGGTCTGGGGGGAGAAGGAGGGCTAGGTGTTAAAAAGAGAATGCAGGGGGGTCAAGGGAAAAGAAAAGAGAAAAAAAAAAAAAAACCCGCCTTAAGGCGATCCTGGCTACCTACCTAGAAGGTGGAGTCTGGGGCCTGGGGGTCTGGAAGTGGGGTGGGGGTCAGAGGTGACCCTCCCTCAGTGTCCCTTGCTGGCCAGAGGCTTGCAGGTGACGCTATTGCCTGCTGGCAGTCCAGGAAGGTCTGGGGGGAGAAGGAGGGCTAGGTGTTAAAAAGAGAATGCAGGGGGGTCAAGGGAAAAGAAAAGAGAAAAAAAAAAGAAAACCCGCCTTAAGACGATCCTGGCTACCTACCTAGAAGGTGGAGTCTGGGGCCTGGGGGTCTGGAAGTGGGGTGGGGGTCAGAGGTGACCCTCCCTCAGTGTCCCTTGCTGGCCAGAGGCTTGCAGGTGACGCTATTGCCTGCTGGCAGTCCAGGAAGGTCCGGGGGGAGAAGGAGGGCTAGGTGTTAAAAAGAGAATGCAGGGGGGTCAAGGGAAAAGAAAAGAGAAAAAAAAAAAAAAAACCCGCCTTAAGGCGATCCTGGCTACCTACCTAGAAGGTGGAGTCTGGGGCCTGGGGGTCTGGAAGTGGGGTGGGGGTCAGAGGTGACCCTCCCTCAGTGTCCCTTGATGGCCAGAGGCTTGCAGGTGACGCTATTGCCTGCTGGCAGTCCAGGAAGGTCTGGGGGGAGAAGGAGGGCTAGGTGTTAAAAAGAGAATGCAGGGGGGTCAAGGGAAAAGAAAAGAGAAAAAAAAAAAACCCGCCTTAAGGCGATCCTGGCTACCTACATAGAAGGTGGAGTCTGGGGCCTGGGGGTCGGGAAGTGGGGTGGGGTTCAGAGGTGACCCTCCCTCAGTGTCCCTTGCTGGCCAGAGGCTTGCAGGTGACGCTATTGCCTGCTGGCAGTCCAGGAAGTTCTGCGGGGAAAAGGAGGGCTTGGTGTTAAAAAGAGAATGCAGGGGGGGTCAAGGGAAAAGAAAAGAGAAAAAAAAAAAAAAAACCCGCCTTAAGGCAATCCTGGCTACCTACCTAGAAGGTGGAGTCTGGGGCCTGGGGGTCTGGAAGTGGGGTGGGGGTCAGAGGTGACCCTCCCTCAGTGTCCCTTGCTGGCCAGAGGCTTGCAGGTGACGCTATTGCCTGCTGGCAGTCCAGGAAGGTCTGGGGGGAGAAGGAGGGCTAGGTGTTAAAAAGAGAATGCAGGGGGTTCAAGGGAAAAGAAAAGAGAAAAAAAAAAAAAACCCGCCTTAAGGCGATCCTGGCTACCTACCTAGAAGGTGGAGTCTGGGGCCTGGGGGTCTGGAAGTGGGGTGGGTGTCAGAGGTGACCCTCCCTCAGTGTCCCTTGCTGGCCAGAGGCTTGCAGGTGACGCTATTGCCTGCTGGCAGTCCAGGAAGGTCTGGGGGGAGAAGGAGGGTGGAGTCTGGGGCCTGGGGGTCTGGAAGTGGGGTGGGTGTCAGAGGTGACCCTCCCTCAGTGTCCCTTGCTGGCCAGAGGCTTGCAGGTGACGCTATTGCCTGCTGGCAGTCCAGGAAGGTCTGGGGGGAGAAGGAGGGCTAGGTGTTAAAAAGAGAATGCAGGGGGGTCAAGGGAAAAGAAAAGAGAAAATAAAAAACCCGCCTTAAGGCGATCCTGGCTACCTACCTAGAAGGTGGAGTCTGAGGCCTGGGGGTCTGGAAGTGGGGTGGGGGTCAGAGGTGACCCTCCCTCAGTGTCCCTTGCTGGCCAGAGGCTTGCAGGTGACGCTATTGCCTGCTGGCAGTCCAGGAAGGTCTGGGGGGAGAAGGAGGGCTAGGTGTTAAAAAGAGAATGCAGGGGGGTCAAAGGAAAAGAAAAGAGAAAAAAAAAAAAACCCGCCTTAAGGCGATCCTGGCTACCTACCTAGAAGGTGGAGTCTGGGGCCTGGGGGTCTGGAAGTGGGGTGGGTGTCAGAGGTGACCCTCCCTCAGTGTCCCTTGCTGGCCAGAGGCTTGCAGGTGACGCTATTGCCTGCTGGCAGTCCAGGAAGGTCTGTGGGGAGAAGGAGGGCTAGGTGTTAAAAAGAGAATGCAGGGGGGTCAAGGGAAAAGAAAAGAGAAAAAAAAAAAAAAAACCAGCCTTAAGGCGATCCTAGCTACCTACCTAGAAGGTGGAGTCTGGGGCCTGGGGGTCTGGAAGTGGGGTGGGGGTCAGAGGTGACCGTCCCTCAGTGTCCATTGCTGGCCAGAGTCTTGCAGGTGACGCTATTGCCTGCTGGCAGTCCAGGAAGGTCTGGGGGGAGAAGGAGGGCTACGTGTTAAAAAGAGAATGCAGGGGGGTCAAGGGAAAAGAAAAGAGAAAAAAAAAAAAAAAACCCGCCTTAAGGCGATCCTGGCTACCTACCTAGAAGGTGGAGTCTCGGGCCTGGGGGTCTGGAAGTGGGGTGGGGGTCAGAGGTGACCCTCCCTCAGTGTCCCTTGCTGGCCAGAGGCTTGCAGGTGACGCTATTGCCTGCTGGCAGTCCAGGAAGGTCTGGGGGGAGAAGGAGGGCTAGGTGTTAAAAAGAGAATGCAGGGGGGTCAAGGGAAAAGAAAAGAGAAAAAAAAAAAACCCGCCTTAAGGCGATCCTGGCTACCTACCTAGAAGGTGGAGTCTGGGGCCTGGGGGTCTGGAAGTGGGGTGGGGGTCAGAGGTGACCCTCCCTCAGTGTCCCTTGCAGGCCAGAGTCTTGCAGGTGACGCTATTGCCTGCTTGCAGTCCAGGAAGGTCCGGGGGGAGAAGGAGGGCTAGGTGTTAAAAAGAGAATGCAGGGGTCAAGGGAAAAGAAAAGAGAAAAAAAAAAAAAAAACCCGCCTTAAGGCGATCCGGGCTACCTACCTAGAAGGTGGAGTCTGGGGCCTGGGGGTCTGGAAGTGGCGTGGGTGTCAGAGGTGACACTCCCTCA
>JAKSZU010000771.1:0-42176 GCA_026018925.1 Tupaia tana
CTGCCTCCCAGCAGGCAATAGGCTCTCCTGCACAGCCCCTGGCCAGCAAGGGATACTGAGGGAGGGGTCACCTCTGACCCCCAACCCACTTCCAGAACCCCAGGCCCCAGACTCCTCCTTCTAGGTAGGTAGCCAGGATCTCCTTGAGGCGGTTTTGTGTTTTTTTTTCTCTTGAACTCCCTGCATTCTCTTGTTAACACCTAGCTGTTTCTTCTCCCCCCAGACTTTCCGTGCCTCCCAGCAGACAATAGGCTCTCCTGCAAGCCCCTGACCAGCAAGGGATAAATGAGGGAGGGTCACCTCTGACCCCCACCCCCACTTCCAGACCCCCAGGCCCCAGACTCCACCTTCTAGGTAGGTAGCCAGTATCTCCATTAGGCGGTTTTTGTGTTTTTTTTTCTCTTGAACTCCCTGCATTCTCTTGTTAACACCTAGCTGTCCTTCTCCCCCCAGACTTTCAGTGCCTCCGAGCTGGCAATAGGGCTCTCCTGCAAGCCCCTGGCCAGCAAGGGATACTGAGGGGAGGGTCACCTCTGACCCCCACCGCACTTCCAGACCCCCAGGTCCCAGACTCCACCTTCTAGGTAGGTAGCCAGGATCTCCCTGAGGCGGTTTTGTGTTTTTTTTTCTCTTGAACTCCCTGCATTCTCTTGTTAACAACTAGCTGTCCCTTCTCCCCCTAGACTTTCCGTGCCTCCCAGTAGGCAACAGGCTGTCCTGCAAGCCCCTGTCCAGCAAGGGGATACTGAGGGAGTGTCAACTCTGACCCCCCACCCCACTTCAGACCCCCAGGCCCCAGACTCCACCTTCTAGGTAGGTAGCCAGGATCTCCTTCAGGCGGTTTTTGTGTTTTTTTTTCGCTTGAACTCCCTGCATTCTCTTGTTAACACCTAGCTGTCCTTCTCCCCCCCAGACTTTCCGTGCCTCCCAGCAGGCAATAGGCTCTCCTGCAAGACCCTGGCCAGCAAGGGATACAGAGGGAGGGTCACCTCTGACCCCCACCCCACTTCCAGACCCCCAGGCCCCAGACTGCACCTTCTAGGTAGGTAGCCAGGACCTCCTTCAGGCGGTTTTTGTGTTTTTTTTCTCTTGAACTCTCTGCATTCTATTGTTAACACCTAGCTGTCCTTCTCCCCCCCAGACTTTCCGTGCCTCCCAGCAGGCAATAGGCTCTCCTGCAAGCCCCTGGCCAGCAAGGGATACTGAGGGAGGGTCACCTCTGACCCCCAACCCACTTCCAGAACCCCAGGCCCCAGTCTCCACATTCTAGGTAGGTAGTCAGGATCTCCGTGAGGCGGTTTTTGTGTTTTTTTTCTCTTGAACTCCCTGCATTCTCCTGTTAACACCTAGCTCTCTTTGTCCCCCCAGACTTTTCGTGCCTCCCAGCAGGCAAAAGGCTTTCCTGCAAGCCCCTGTCCAGCAAGGGATACTGAGGGAGGGTCACCTCTGACCCCCAACCCACTTCCAGAACCCCAGGCCCCAGACTCCACCTTCTAGGTAGGTAGCCAGGACCTACTTCAGGCGGTTTTGTGATTTTTTTTCTCTTGAACTCCCTGCATTCTCTTGTTAACACCTAGCTGTCCTTCTCCCCCCAGACTTTCCGTGCCTTCCAGCAGGCAATAGGCTCTCCTGCAAGCCCCTGGCCAGCAAGGGATACTGAGGGAGGGTCACCTCTGACCCCCACCCCACTTCCAGACCCCCAGGCCCCAGACTCCACTTTCTAGGTAGGTAGCCATGATCTCCTTCAGGCGGTTTTGTGTTTTTTTTCTCTTGAACTCCCTGCATTATCTTGTTAACACCTAGCTGTCCTTCTCCCCCCAGACTTTCCGTGTCTCCCAGCAGGCAATAGGCTCTCCTGCAAGCCCCTGGCCAGCAAGGGATACTGAGGGTTGGTCACCTATGACCCCCACCCCACCTCCAGACCCCGAGGCCCCATACTCCACCTTGTAGGTAGGTAGCCAGTATCTCCTTGAGGCGGTTTTGTGTTTTTTGTCTCTTGAACTCCCTGCATTCTCTTGTTAACACCTAGCTCTCTTTCTCCCCCCAGACTTTTCGTGCCTCCCAGCAGGCAATAGGCTCTCCTGCAAGCCCCTGGCCAGCAAGAGATACTAAGGGAGCGTCACCTCTGAACCCCAACCCACTTCCAGAACCCCAGGCCCCAGACTCCACCTTCTAGGTAGGTAGCCAGGATCTCCTTGAGGCGGTTTTGTGTTTTTTTTCTCTTGAACTCCCTGCATTCTCTTGTTAACACCTAGCTCTCTTTCTCCCCCCAGAATTTTCGTGCCTCCCAGCAGGCAATAGGCTCTCCTGCAAGCCCCTGGCCAGCAAGGGATACTGAGGGAGGGTCACCTCTGACCCCCAACCCACTTCCAGAACCCCAGGCCCCAGACTCCACCTTCTAGGTAGGTAGCCAGTATCTCCATTAGGCGGTTTTGTGTTTTTTTTCTCTTGAACTCCCTGCATTCTCTTGTTAACACCTAGCTGTCCTTCTCCCCCCCAGACTTTCAGTGCCTCCGAGCTGGCAATATGCTCTCCTGCAAGCCCCTGGCCAGCAAGGGATACTGAGGGAAGGTCACCTCTGACCCCCACCGCACTTCCAGGCCCCCAGGCCTCAGACTCCACCTTCTAGGTAGGTAGCCAGGATCTCCTTGAGGCGGTTTTGTGTTTTTTTTCTCTTGAACTCCCTGCATTCTCTTGTTAACAACTAGCTCTCTTTCTCCCCCAATAATTTTCGTGCCTCCCAGCTGGCAATAGGCTCTCCTGTAAGGCCCTGGCCAGCAAGGGATACTGAGGGAGGGTCACCTCTGTCCCCCAACCCACATCTAGAACCCCAGGCCCCAGACTCCACCTTCTAGGTAGGTAGCCAGGATCTCCTTCAGGCGGTTTTGTGTTTTTTTTTTCTCTTGAACTCCCTGCATTCTCTTGTTAACACCTAGCTGTCCTTCTCCCCCCAGACATTCCGTGCCTCCCAGCAGGCAATAGGCTCTCCTGCAAGCCCCTGGCCAGCAAGGGATACTGAGGGAGGGTCACCTCTGACCCCCACCCCACTACCAGACCCCCAGGCCCCAGACTCCAACTTCTAGTTAGGTAGCCAGGATCTCCTTGATGCGGTTTTGTGTTTTTTTTTCTCTTGAACTCCCTGCATTATCTTGTTAACACCTAGCTGTCCTTCTCCCCCCAAACTTTCCGTGCATCCCAGCAGGCAATAGGCTCTCCTGCAAGTCCCTGGCCAGCAAGGGATACTGAGGGAGGGTCACCTCTGACCCCCACCCCACTTCCAGACTTCCAGGCCCCAGACTCCACCTTCTAGGTAGGTAGCCAGTATCTCCATTAGGCGGTTTTGTGTTTTTTTCCTCTTGAACTCCCTGCATTCTCTTGTTAACACCTAGCTGTCCTTCTCCCCCCAGACTTTCAGTGCCTCCGAGCTGGCAATAGGCTCTCCTGCAAGCCCCTGGCCAGCAAGGGATACTGAGGGAGGGTCACCTCTGACCCCCACCGCACTTCCAGACCCCCAGGCCCCAGACTCCACCTTCTAGGTAGGTAGTCAGGATCTCCCTGAGGCGGTTTTTGTGTTTTTTTTCTCTTGAACTACCTGCATTCTCTTGTTAACACCTAGCTGTCCTTCTCCCGCCAGACTTTCCGTGCCTCCCAGCAGGCCACAGGCTCTCCTGCAAGCACCTGTCCAGCAAGGGATACTGAGGGAGGGTCAACTCTGACCTCCACCCCACTTCCAGACCCCCAGTCCCCAGACTCCACTTTCTAGGTAGGTAGCCAGGATCTCCTTCAGGCGGTTTTGTGTTTTTTTTCTCTTGAACTCCCTGCATTCTCTTGTTAACACCTAGCTGTTCTTCTCCCCCCAGACTTTCTGTGCCTCCCAGCAGGCAATAGGCTCTCCTGCAAGCCCCTGGCCAGCAAGGGATACTGAGGGACGGTCACCTCTGACCCCCACCCCACCTCCAGACCCCGAGGCCCCAGACTCCACCTTCTAGGTAGGTAGCCAGTATCTCCTTGAGGCGGTTTTGTGTTTTTTTTTCTCTTGAACTCCCTGCATTCTCTTGTTAACACCTAGCTCTCTTTCTCCCCCCAGAATTTTCGTGCTTCCCAGCAGGCAATAGGCTCTCCTGCAAGCCCCTGGCCAGCAAGGGATACTGAGGGAGGGTCACCTCTGACCCCCAACCCACTTCCAGAACCCCAGACCCCAGACTCCACCTTCTAGGTAGGTAGCCAGGATCTCCTTCAGGCGGTTTTGTGTTTTTTTTTCTCTTGAACTCCCTGCATTCTCTTGTTAACACCTAGCTGTCCTTCTCCCCCCAGACATTCCGTGCCTCCCAGCAGGCAATAGGCTCTCCTGCAAGCCCCTGGCCAGCAAGGGATACTGAGGGAGGGTCTCCTCTGACCCCCACCCCACTACCAGACCCCCAGGCCCCAGACTCCAACTTCTAGTTAGGTAGCCAGGATCTCCTTGATGCGGTTTTGTGTTTTTTTTTCTCTTGAACTCCCTGCATTATCTTGTTAACACCTAGCTGTCCTTCTCCCCCCAAACTTTCCGTGCCTCCCAGCAGGCAATAGGCTCTCCTGCAAGTCGCTGGCCAGCAAGGGATACTGAGGGAGGGTCACCTCTGAACCCCACCCCACTTCCAGACCCCCAGGCCCCAGACTCCACCTTCTAGGTAGGTAGCCAGTATCTCCATTAGGCGGTTTTGTGTTTTTTTCCTCTTGAACTCCCTGCATTCTCTTGTTAACACCTAGCTCTCCTTCTCCCCCCAGACTTTCAGTGCCTCCGAGCTGGCAATAGGCTCTCCTGCAAGCCCCTGGCCAGCAAGGGATACTGAGGGAGGGTCACCTCTGACCCCCACCGCACTTCCAGACCGCCAGGCCCCAGAATCCACCTTCTAGGTAGGTAGCCAGGATCTCCCTGAGGCGGTTTTGTGTTTTTTTTCTCTTGAACTACCTGCATTCTCTTGTTAACACCTAGCTGTCCTTCTCCCGCCAGACTTTCCGTGCCTCCCAGCAGGCCACAGGCTCTCCTGCAAGCACCTGTCCAGCAAGGGATACTGAGGGAGGGTCAACTCTGACCTCCACCCCACTTCCAGACCCCCAGTCCCCAGACTCCACTTTCTAGGTAGGTAGCCAGGATCTCCTTCAGGCGGTTTTGTGTTTTTTTTCTCTTGAACTCCCTGCATTCTCTTGTTAACACCTAGCTGTCCTTCTCCCCCCAGACTTTCTGTGCCTCCCAGCAGGCAATAGGCTCTCCTGCAAGCCCCTGGCCAGCAAGGGATACTGAGGGACGGTCACCTCTGACCCCCACCCCACCTCCAGACCCCGAGGCCCCAGACTCCACCTTATAGGTAGGTAGCCAGTATCTCCTTGAGGCGGTTTTGTGTTTTTTTTTCTCTTGAACTCCCTGCATTCTCTTGTTAACACCTAGCTCTCTTTCTCCCCCCAGACTTTCCGTGCCTCCCAGCAGGCAATAGGCTCTCCTGCAAGCCCCTGTCCAGCAAGGGATACTGAGGGAGGGTCACCTCTGACCCCCAACCCACTTCCAGAACCCCAGGCCCCAGACTCCACCTTCTAGGTAGGTAGCCAGGATCTCCTTGAGGCGGTTCTGTGTTTTTTTTCTCTTGAACTCCCTGCATTCTCTTGTTAACACCTAGCTGTCCTTCTCCCCCCAGACTTTCCGTGGCTCCCAGCAGGCAATAGGCTGTCCTGCAAGCCCCTGGCCAGCAAGGGATACTGAGGGAGGGTCACCTCTGACCCCCACCCCACTTCCAGACCCCCAAGCCCCAGACTCCACCTTCTAGGTAGGTAGCCAGGATGTCTTTCAGGCGGTTTTGTGTTTTTTTTCTCTTGAACTCCCTGCATTCTCTTGTTAACACCTAGCTGTCCTTCTACCCCAGATTTTCCGTGCCTCCCAGCAGGCAATAGGCTCTCCTGCAAGTCCCTGGCCAGCAAGGGATACTGAGGGAGGGTCACCTCTGACCCCCACCCCACTTCAAGACCCCCAGGCACCAGACTGCACCTTCTAGGTAGGTAGCCAGGACCTCCTTCCGGCGGTTTTGTGTTTTTTTTTCTCTTGAACTCCCTGCATTCTCTTGTTAACACCTAGCTGTCCTTCTCCCCCCAGACTTTCCGTGCCTCCCAGCAGGCAATAGGCTCTCCTGCAAGCCCCTGGCCAGCAAGCGATACTGAGGGAGGGTCACCTCTGACCCCCAACCCACTTCCAGAACCCCAGGCCCCAGACTCCTCCTTCTAGGTAGGTAGCCAGGATCTCCTTGAGGCGGTTTTGTGTTTTTTTTCTCTTGAACTCCCTGCATTCTCTTGTTAACACCTAGCTGTTCTTCTCCCCCCAGACTTTCCGTGCCTCCCAGCAGACAATAGGCTCTCCTGCAAGCCCCTGACCAGCAAGGGATAATGAGGGAGGGTCACCTCTGACCCCTACCCCACTTCCAGACCCCCAGGCCCCAGACTCCACCTTCTAGGTAGGTAGCCAGTATCTCCATTAGGCGGTTTTGTGTTTTTTTTCTCTTGAACTCCCTGCATTCTCTTGTTAACACCTAGCTGTCCTTCTCCCCCCAGACTTTCAGTGCCTCCGAGCTGGCAATAGGCTCTCCTGCAAGCCCCTGGCCAGCAAGGGATACTGAGGGAGGGTCACCTCTGACCCCCACCGCACTTCCAGACCCCCAGGTCCCAGACTCCACCTTCTAGGTAGGTAGCCAGGATCTCCCTGAGGCGGTTTTGTGTTTTTTTTCTCTTGAACTCCCTGCATTCTCTTGTTAACAACTAGCTGTCCTTCTCCCCCTAGACTTTCCGTGCCTCCCAGTAGGCAACAGGCTGTCCTGCAAGCCCCTGTCCAGCAAGGGATACTGAGGGAGTGTCAACTCTGACCCCCACCCCACTTCCAGACCCCCAGGCCCCAGACTCCACCTTCTAGGTAGGTAGCCAGGATCTCCTTCAGGCGGTTTTGTGTTTTTTTTCGCTTGAACTCCCTGCATTCTCTTGTTAACACCTAGCTGTCCTTCTCCCCCCAGACTTTCCGTGCCTCCCAGCAGGCAATAGGCTCTCCTGCAAGACCCTGGCCAGCAAGGGATACAGAGGGAGGGTCACCTCTGACCCCCACCCCACTTCCAGACCCCCAGGCCCCAGACTGCACCTTCTAGGTAGGTAGCCAGGACCTCCTTCAGGCGGTTTTGTGTTTTTTTTCTCTTGAACTCCCTGCATTCTATTGTTAACACCTAGCTGTCCTTCTCCCCCCAGACTTTCCGTGCCTCCCAGCAGGCAATAGGCTCTCCTGCAAGCCCCTGGCCAGCAAGGGATACTGAGGGAGGGTCACCTCTGACCCCCAACCCACTTCCAGAACCCCAGGCCCCAGTCTCCACATTCTAGGTAGGTAGTCAGGATCTCCTTGAGGCGGTTTTGTGTTTTTTTTCTCTTGAACTCCCTGCATTCTCCTGTTAACACCTAGCTCTCTTTGTCCCCCCAGACTTTTCGTGCCTCCCAGCAGGCAAAAGGCTTTCCTGCAAGCCCCTGTCCAGCAAGGGATACTGAGGGAGGGTCACCTCTGACCCCCAACCCACTTCCAGAACCCCAGGCCCCAGACTCCACCTTCTAGGTAGGTAGCCAGGACCTACTTCAGGCGGTTTTGTGATTTTTTTCTCTTGAACTCCCTGCATTCTCTTGTTAACACCTAGCTGTCCTTCTCCCCCCAGACTTTCCGTGCCTTCCAGCAGGCAATAGGCTCTCCTGCAAGCCCCTGGCCAGCAAGGGATACTGAGGGAGGGTCACCTCTGACCCCCACCCCACTTCCAGACCCCCAGGCCCCAGACTCCACTTTCTAGGTAGGTAGCCATGATCTCCTTCAGGCGGTTTTGTGTTTTTTTTCTCTTGAACTCCCTGCATTATCTTGTTAACACCTAGCTGTCCTTCTCCCCCCAGACTTTCCGTGTCTCCCAGCAGGCAATAGGCTCTCCTGCAAGCCCCTGGCCAGCAAGGGATACTGAGGGACGGTCACCTATGACCCCCACCCCACCTCCAGACCCCGAGGCCCCATACTCCACCTTGTAGGTAGGTAGCCAGTATCTCCTTGAGGCGGTTTTGTGTTTTTTGTCTCTTGAACTCCCTGCATTCTCTTGTTAACACCTAGCTCTCTTTCTCCCCCCAGACTTTTCGTGCCTCCCAGCAGGCAATAGGCTCTCCTGCAAGCCCCTGGCCAGCAAGAGATACTAAGGGAGCGTCACCTCTGAACCCCAACCCACTTCCAGAACCCCAGGCCCCAGACTCCACCTTCTAGGTAGGTAGCCAGGATCTCCTTGAGGCGGTTTTGTGTTTTTTTTCTCTTGAACTCCCTGCATTCTCTTGTTAACACCTAGCTCTCTTTCTCCCCCCAGACTTTTCGTGCCTCCCAGCAGGCAATAGGCTCTCCTGCAAGCCCCTGGCCAGCAAGGGATACTGAGGGAGGGTCACCTCTGACCCCCAACTCACTTCCAGAACCCCAGGCCCCAGACTCCACCTTCTAGGTAGGTAGCCAGTATCTCCATTAGGCGGTTTTGTGTTTTTTTTTCTCTTGAACTCCCTGCATTCTCTTGTTAACACCTAGCTGTCCTTCTCCCCCCAGACTTTCAGTGCCTCCGAGCTGGCAATAGGCTCTCCTGCAAGCCCCTGGCCAGCAAGGGATACTGAGGGAAGGTCACCTCTGACCCCCACCGCACTTCCAGACCCCCAGGCCTCAGACTCCACCTTCTAGGTAGGTAGCCAGGATCTCCTTGAGGCGGTTTTGTGTTTTTTTTCTCTTGAACTCCCTGCATTCTCTTGTTAACAACTAGCTCTCTTTCTCCCCCAATACTTTTCGTGCCTCCCAGCTGGCAATAGGCTCTCCTGTAAGGCCCTGGCCAGCAAGGGATACTGAGGGAGGGTCACCTCTGTCCCCCAACCCACATCTAGAACCCCAGGCCCCAGACTCCACCTTCTAGGTAGGTAGCCAGGATCTCCTTCAGGCGGTTTTGTGTTTTTTTTTCTCTTGAACTCCCTGCATTCTCTTGTTAACACCTAGCTGTCCTTCTCCCCCCAGACATTCCGTGCCTCCCAGCAGGCAATAGGCTCTCCTGCAAGCCCCTGGCCAGCAAGGGATACTGAGGGAGGGTCACCTCTGACCCCCACCCCACTACCAGACCCCCAGGACCCAGACTCCAACTTCTAGTTAGGTAGCCAGGATCTCCTTGATGCGGTTTTGTGTTTTTTTTTCTCTTGAACTCCCTGCATTATCTTGTTAACACCTAGCTGTCCTTCTCCCCCCAAACTTTCCGTGCCTCCCAGCAGGCAATAGGCTCTCCTGCAAGTCCCTGGCCAGCAAGGGATACTGAGGGAGGGTCACCTCTGACCCCCACCACACTTCCAGACCCCCAGGCCCCAGACTCCACCTTCTAGGTAGGTAGCCAGTATCTCCATTAGGCGGTTTTGTGTTTTTTTCCTCTTGAACTCCCTGCATTCTCTTGTTAACACCTAGCTGT
This sequence comes from Tupaia tana, assembly GCA_026018925.1. NCBI lineage: Eukaryota > Metazoa > Chordata > Mammalia > Scandentia > Tupaiidae > Tupaia > Tupaia tana. The sequence continues at coordinate 9,504 of JAKSZU010000771.1, forward strand.
CCTTCTCCCCCCAGACTTTCAGTGCCTCCGAGCTGGCAATAGGCTCTCCTGCAAGCCCCTGGCCAGCAAGGGATACTGAGGGAGGGTCACCTCTGACCCCCACCGCACTTCCAGACCCCCAGGCCCCAGACTCCACCTTCTAGGTAGGTAGTCAGGATCTCCCTGAGGCGGTTTTGTGTTTTTTTTCTCTTGAACTACCTGCATTCTCTTGTTAACACCTAGCTGTCCTTCTCCCGCCAGACTTTCCGTGCCTCCCAGCAGGCCACAGGCTCTCCTGCAAGCACCTGTCCAGCAAGGGATACTGAGGGAGGGTCAACTCTGACCTCCACCCCACTTCCAGACCCCCAGTCCCCAGACTCCACTTTCTAGGTAGGTAGCCAGGATCTCCTTCAGGCGGTTTTGTGTTTTTTTTCTCTTGAACTCCCTGCATTCTCTTGTTAACACCTAGCTGTCCTTCTCCCCCCAGACTTTCTGTGCCTCCCAGCAGGCAATAGGCTCTCCTGCAAGCCCCTGGCCAGAAAGGGATACTGAGGGACGGTCACCTCTGACCCCCACCCCACCTCCAGACCCCGAGGCCCCAGACTCCACCTTCTAGGTAGGTAGCCAGTATCTCCTTGAGGCGGTTTTGTGTTTTTTTTTCTCTTGAACTCCCTGCATTCTCTTGTTAACACCTAGCTCTCTTTCTCCCCCCAGAATTTTCGTGCTTCCCAGCAGGCAATAGGCTCTCCTGCAAGCCCCTGGCCAGCAAGGGATACTGAGGGAGGGTCACCTCTGACCCCCAACCCACTTCCAGAACCCCAGACCCCAGACTCCACCTTCTAGGTAGGTAGCCAGGATCTCCTTCAGGCGGTTTTGTGTTTTTTTTTCTCTTGAACTCCCTGCATTCTCTTGTTAACACCTAGCTGTCCTTCTCCCCCCAGACATTCCGTGCCTCCCAGCAGGCAATAGGCTCTCCTGCAAGCCCCTGGCCAGCAAGGGATACTGAGGGAGGGTCTCCTCTGACCCCCACCCCACTACCAGACCCCCAGGCCCCAGACTCCAACTTCTAGTTAGGTAGCCAGGATCTCCTTCAGGCGGTTTTGTGTTTTTTTTTCTCTTGAACTCCCTGCATTATCTTGTTAACACCTAGCTGTCCTTCTCCCCCCAAACTTTCCGTGCCTCCCAGCAGGCAATAGGCTCTCCTGCAAGTCGCTGGCCAGCAAGGGATACTGAGGGAGGGTCACCTCTGATCCCCACCCCACTTCCAGACCCCCAGGCCCCAGACTCCACCTTCTAGGTAGGTAGCCAGTATCTCCATTAGGCGGTTTTGTGTTTTTTTCCTCTTGAACTCCCTGCATTCTCTTCTTAATACCTAGCTCTCCTTCTCCCCCCAGACTTTCAGTGCCTCCGAGCTGGCAATAGGCTCTCCTGCAAGCCCCTGGCCAGCAAGGGATACTGAGGGAGGGTCACCTCTGACCCCCACCGCACTTCCAGACCCCCAGGCCCCAGAATCCACCTTCTAGGTAGGTAGCCAGGATCTCCCTGAGGCGGTTTTGTGTTTTTATTCTCTTGAACTACCTGCATTCTCTTGTTAACACCTAGCTGTCCTTCTCCCGCCAGACTTTCCGTGCCTCCCAGCAGGCCACAGGCTCTCCTGCAAGCACCTGTCCAGCAAGGGATACTGAGGGAGGGTCAACTCTGACCTCCACCCCACTTCCAGACCCCCAGTCCCCAGACTCCACTTTCTAGGTAGGTAGCCAGGATCTCCTTCAGGCGGTTTTGTGTTTTTTTTCTCTTGAACTCCCTGCATTCTCTTGTTAACACCTAGCTGTCCTTCTCCCCCCAGACTTTCTGTGCCTCCCAGCAGGCAATAGGCTCTCCTGCAAGCCCCTGGCCAGCAAGGGATACTGAGGGACGGTCACCTCTGACCCCCACCCCACCTCCAGACCCCGAGGCCCCAGACTCCACCTTCTAGGTAGGTAGCCAGTATCTCCATGAGGCGGTTTTGTGTTTTTTTTTCTCTTGAACTCCCTGCATTCACTTGTTAACACCTAGCTCTCTTTCTCCCCCCAGATTTTCGTGCTTCCCAGCAGGCAATAGGCTCTCCTGCAAGCCCCTGGCCAGCAAGGGATACTGACGGAGGGTCACCTCTGACCCCCAACCCACCTCCAGAACCCGAGGCCCCAGACTCGACCTTCTAGGTAGGTTGCCAGTATCTCCTTGAGGCGGATTTGTGTGTTTTTTCTCTTGAACTCCCTGCATTCTCTTGTTAACACCTAGCTGTTCATCTCCCCCCAGACTTTCCGTGCCTCCCAGCAGACAATAGGCTCTCCTGCAAGCCCCTGGCCAGCAAGGGATACTGAGGGAGGGTCACCTCTGATCCCCACCCCACTTCCAGACCCCCAGGCCCCAGACTCCACCTTCTAGGTAGGTAGCCAGTATCTCCATTAGGCGGTTTTGTGTTTTTTTTTCTCTTCAACTCCCTGCATTCTCTTGTTAACACCTAGCTATCCTTCTCCCCCCAGACTTTCCGTGCCTCCCAGCAGGCAATAGGCTCTCCTGCAAGCCCCTGTCCAGCAAGGGATACTGAGGGAGGGTCACCTCTGACCCCCACCCCACTTCCAGACCCCCAGGCCACAGACTCCACTTTCTAGGTAGGTAGCCAGGATCTCCTTCAGGCGGTTTTGTGTTTTTTTTCTCTTGATCTCCCTGCATTCTCTTGTTAACACCTAGCTGTCCTTCTCCCCCCAGACTTTCCGTGTCTCCCAGCAGGCAATAGGTTCTCCTGCAAGCCCCTGGCCAGCAAGGGATACTGAGGGTTGGTCACCTCTGAGCCCCACCCCACCTCCAGACCCCGAGGCCCCATACTCCACCTTCTAGGTAGGTAGCCAGTATCTCCTTCAGGCGGTTTTGTGTTTTTTGTCTCTTGAACTCCCTGCATTCTCTTGTTAACACCTAGCTCTCTTTCTCCCCCCAGACTTTTCGTGCCTCCCAGCAGGCAATAGGCTCTCCTGCAAGCCCCTGGCCAGCAAGGGATACTGAGGGAGGGTCACCTCTGAACCCCAACCCACTTCCAGAACCCCAGGCCCCAGACTCCACCTTCTAGGTAGGTAGCCAGGATCTCCTTGAGGCGGTTTTGTGTTTTTTTTCTCTTGAACTCCCTGCATTCTCTTGTTAACACCTAGCTCTCTTTCTCCCCCCAGACTTTTCGTGCCTCCCAGCAGGCAATAGGCTCTCCTGCAAGCCCCTGGCCAGCAAGGGATACTGAGGGAGGGTCACCTCTGACCCCCAACCCACTTCCAGAACCCCAGGCCCCAGACTCCACCTTCTAGGTAGGTAGCCAGGATCTCCTTGAGGCGGTTTTGTGTTTTTTTTTCTCTTGAACTCCCTGCATTCTCTTGTTAACACCTAGCTGTCCTTCTCCCCCCAGACTTTCCGTGCCTCCCAGTAGGCAACAGGCTCTCCTGCAAGCCCCTGTCCAGCAAGGGATACTGAAGGAGGGTCAACTCTGACCCGCACCCCACTTCCAGACCCCCAGGCCCCAGACTCCACCTTCTAGGTAGGTAGTCAGGATCTCCCTGAGGCGGTTTTGTGTTTTTTTTCTCTTGAACTCCCTGCATTCTCTTGTTAATACCTAGGTGTCCTTCTCCCCCTGGACTTTCCTTGCCTCCCAGCAGGCAACAGGCTCTCCTGCAAGCCCCTTTCCAGCAATGGATACTGAGGGAGGGTCAACTCTGACCCCCACCCCACTTCCAGACCCCCAAGCCCCAGACTCCAACTTCTAGGTAGGTAGCCAGGATGTCCTTCAGGCGGTTTTGTGTTTTTTTTTCCTCTTGAACTCCCTGCATTCTCTTGTTAACACCTAGCTGTCCTTCTCCCCCCAGACTTTCCGTGCCTCCCAGCAGGCAATAGGCTCTCCTGCAAGTCCCTGGCCAGCAAGGGATACTGAGGGAGGGTCACCTCTGACCCCCACCCCACTTCAAGACCCCCAGGCACCAGACTGCACCTTCTAGGTAGGTAGCCAGGACCTCCTTCAGGCGGTTTTGTGTTTTTTTCTCTTGAACTCCCTGCATTCTCTTGTTAAAACCTAGCTGTCCTTCTTCCCCCAGACTTTCCGTGCCTCCCAGCAGGCAATAGGCTCTCCTGCAAGCCCCTGGCCAGCAAGGGATACTGAGGGAGGGTCACGTCTGACCCCCACCCCACTTCCAGACCCCCAGGCCCAAGACTCCACTTTCTAGGTAGGTAGCCAGGATCTCCTTCAGGCGGTTTTGTGTTTTTTTTCTCTTGAACTCCCTGCATTCTCTTGTTAACACCTAGCTGTCCTTCTCCCCCCAGACTTTCCGTGTCTCCCAGCAGGCAATAGGCTGTCCTGCAAGCCCCTGGCCAGCAAGGGATACTGAGGGACGGTCACCTCTGACCCCCACCCCACCTCCAGACCCCGAGGCCCCAGACTCCACCTTCTAGGTAGGTAGCCAGTATCTCCTTGAGGCGGTTTTGTGTTTTTTTTTTCTCTTGAACTCCCTGCATTCTCTTGTTAACAACTAGCTCTCTTTCTCCCCCAATACTTTTCGTGCCTCCCAGCAGGCAATAGGCTCTCCTGCAAGCCCCTGGCCAGCAAGGGATACTGAGGGAGGGTCACCTCTGACCCCCAACCCACTTCCAGAACCCCAGGCCCCAGACTCCACCTTCTAGGTAGGTAGCCAGGATCTCCTTCAGGCGGTTTTGTGTTTTTTTTCTCTTGAACTCCCTGCATTCTCTTGTTAACACCTAGCTGTCCTTCTCCCCCCAGACATTCCGTGCCTCCCAGCAGGCAATAGGCTCTCCTGCAAGCCCCTGGCCAGCAAGGGATACTGAGGGAGGGTCACCTCTGACCCCCACCCCACCTCCAGACCCCGAGGCCCCAGACTCCACCTTCTAGGTAGGTAGCCAGTATCTCCTTGAGGCGGTTTTGTGTTTTTTTTTCTCTTGAACTCCCTGCATTCTCTTGTTAACAACTAGCTCTCTTTCTCCCCCAATACTTTTCGTGCCTCCCAGCAGGCAATAGGCTCTCCTGCAAGCCCCTGGCCAGCAAGGGATACTGAGGGAGAGTCACCTCTGACCCCCAACCCACTTCCAGAACCCCAGGCCCCAGACTCCACCTTCTAGGTAGGTAGCCAGGATCTCCTTCAGGCGGTTTTGTGTTTTTTTTCTCTTGAACTCCCTGCATTCTCTTGTTAACACCTAGCTGTCCTTCTCCCCCCAGACATTCCGTGCCTCCCAGCAGGCAATAGGCTCTCCTGCAAGCCCCTGGCCAGCAAGGGATACTGAGGGAGGGTCACCTCTGACCCCCACCCCACTACCAGACCCCCAGGCCCCAGACTCCAACTTCTAGTTAGGTAGCCAGGATCTCCTTGAGGCGGTTTTGTGTTTTTTTCCTCTTGAACTCCCTGCATTCTCTTGTTAACACCTAGCTCTCCTTCTCCCCCCAGACTTTCAGTGCCTCCGAGCTGGCAATAGGCTCTCCTGCAAGCCCCTGGCCAGCAAGGGATACTGAGGGAGGGTCACCTCTGACCCCCACCCCACTTCCAGACCCCCAGGCCCCAGACTCCACCTTCTAGGTAGGTAGCCAGGATCTCCCTGAGGCGGTTTTGTGTTTTTTTTCTCTGGAACTACCTGCATTCTCTTGTTAACACCTAGCTGTCCTTCTCCCCCCAGACTTTCCGTGCCTCCCAGCAGGCAACAGGCTCTCCTGCAAGCACCTGTCCAGCAAGGGATACTGAGGGAGGGTCACCTCTGACCCCCACCCGACTTCTACAACCCCAGGCCCCAGACTCCACCTTCGAGGTAGGTAGCCAGGAACTCTTTCAGGCGGTTTTGTGTTTTTTTTCCCCTTGACCTCCCTGCATTCTCTTGTTAACACCTAGCTGTCTTCTCGCCCCAGACTTTCCGTGACTCCCAGCAGGCAATAGGCTCTCCTGCAAGCCCCTGGCCAGCAAGGGATACTGAGGGAGGGTCACCTCTGACCTCCACCACACTTCCAGACCCTGAGTTCCCAGACTCCACCTTCTAGACTTTCCGTTCCTCCCAGCAGGCAATAAGCTCTCCTGCAAGCACCTGGCCACCAAGGCATACTGAGGGAGTGTCACCTCTTAACCCAACCCCACTTCCAGACCCCCAGGCCCCAGACTCCACCTTCTAGGTAGGTAGCCAGGATCTCCTTGATGCGGTTTTGTGTTTTTTTTCTCTTGAACACCCTGCATTCTCTTGTTAACACCTAGCTGTCCTTCTCTCCCCAGACTTTCCGTGCCTCCCAGAAGGCAATAGGCTCTCCTGCAAGCCCCTGGCCAGGAAGGGATACTGAGGGAGGGTCACCTCTGACCCCCACCCCACTTCAAGACCCCCAGGGCCCAGACTCCACCTTCTAGTTAGGTAGCCAGGATCTCCATGAGGAGGTTTTGTGTTTTTTTCCTCTTAAACTCCCTGCATTATCTTGTTAACACCTAGCTGTCCTTCTCCCCCCAGACTTTCCATGCCTCCCAGCAGGAAATAGGCTCTCCTGCAAGTCCCTCGCCAGCAAGGGATACTGAGGGAGGGTCACCTCTGACCCCCACCCCACTTCCAGACCCCCAGGCCCCAGACTCCACCTTCTAGGTAGGTAGCCAGGATCTCCTTTAGGCGTTTTTGTGTTTTTTTTCTCTTGAACTCCCTGCATTCTCTTGTTAACACCTAGCTGTCCTTCTCCCCACAGACTTTCCGTGCCTCCCAGCAGGCATTAGGCTCTCCTGCAAGCCCCTGGCCAGCAAGGAATACTGAGGGAGGGTCACCTCTGACCCCCACCCCACTTCATGACCCCCAGGCACAAGACTCCACCTTCTAGTTAGGAAGCCAGGATCTCCTTGAGGCGGTTTTGTGTTTTTTTTCTCTTGAACTCCCTGCATTCTCTCGATAACACCTAGCTGTCCTTCCCCCAGACTTTCCGAGCCTCCCAGCAGGCAATAGGCTCTACTGCAAGGCTCTGGCCAGCAAGGGTTACTGAGGGAGGGTCACCTCTGACCCCCACCCCACTTCCAGACCCCCAGGCCCCAGACTCCACCTTCTAGGTAGGTAGCCAGGATCTCCTTGATGCGGTTTTTTGGTTTTTTTCTCTTGAACTCCCTGCATTCTCTTGTTAACACCTAGCTGTCCTTCTCCCCCCAGACTTTCCGTGCCTCTCAGAAGGCAATAGGCTCTCCTGCAAGCCCCTGGCCAGCAAGGGATACTGAGGGAGGGTCACCTCTGACACCCACCCCACTTCCAGACCCCCAGGTCCCAGACTCCACCTTCTAGGTAGGTAGCCAGGATCTCCTTGATGCGGTTTTGTGTTTTTTTTTCTCTTGAACTCCCTGCATTCTCTTGTTAACACCTAGCTGTCCTTCTCCCCCCAGACTTTCCGTTCCTCCCAGCAGGCAATAGGCTCACCGGCTAGCCCCAGGCCAGCAAGGGATACTGAGGGAGGGTCTCCTCTGACCCCCACGCCACTTCCAGACAACCAGGCCCCAGACTCCACCTTCTAGGTAGGTAGCCAGGACCTCCTTCAGGCGGTTTTGTGTTTTTTTTCTCTTGAACTCCCTGCATTCTCTTGTTAACACCTAGCTGTCCTTCTCCCCCCTGACTTTCCGTGCCTCCCAGTAGGCTATAGTCTCTCCTGCAAGCCCCTGGCCAGCAAGGGATACTGAGGGAGGGTCACCTCTGACCCCCACCCCACTTCCAGACCCCCAGGCCCCAGACTCCACCTTCTAGGTAGGTACCCAGGATCTACTTCAGGGGGTTTTGTCTTTTTTTTCTCTTGAACTCCCTGCATTCTTTTGTTAACACCTAGCTGTCCTCCTCCCCCCAGACTTTCCGTGTCTCCCAGCAGGCAATAGGCTCTCCTGCAAGGCCCTGGCCAGCAAGGGATACTGAGGGAGGGTCACCTCTGACCCCCACCCCACTTCCAGACCCCGAGGACCCAGACTCCACCTTCTAGGTAGGTAGCCAGGATCTCCTTGAGGCGGTTTTGTGTTTTTTTTCTCTTGAACTCCCTGCATTCTCTTGTTAACACCTAGCTGTCCTTCTCCCCCCAGATTTTCCGTGCATCCCAGCAGGCAATAGGCTCTCCTGGAAGCCCCTGACCAGCAAGGGATACTGAGGGAGGGTCACCTCTGACCCCCACCCCACTTCCAGACCCCCAGACCCCAGACTCCACCTTCTAGGTAGGTAGCCAGGATCTCCTTCAGGCGGTTTTGTGTTTTTTTTCTCTTGAACTCCCTGCATTCTCTTGTTAACACCTAGCTGTCCTTCTCCCCCCAGACTTTCCGTGTCTCCCAGCAGGCAATAGGCTCTCCTGCAAGCCCCTGGCCAGCAAGGGATACTGAGGGACGGTCACCTCTGACCCCCACCCCACCTCCAGACCCCGAGGCCCCAGACTCCACCTTCTAGGTAGGTAGCCAGTATCTCCTTGAGGCGGTTTTGTGTTTTTTTTCTCTTGAACTCCCTGCATTCTCTTGTTCACAACTAGCTCTCTTTCTCCCCCCAGACTTTTCGTGCGTCCCAGCAGGCAATAGGCTCTCCTGCAAGCCCCTGGCCAGCAAGGGATACTGAGGGAGGGTCACCTCTGACCCCCAACCCACTTCCAGAACCCCAGGCCCCAGACTCCACCTTCTAGGTAGGTAGCCAGGATCTCCTTGTGGCGGTTTTGTGTTTTTTTTCTCTTGAACTCCCTGCATTCTCTTGTTAACACCTAGCTCTCTTTCTCCCCCCAGACTTTCCGTGCCTCCCAGCAGGCAATAGGCTCTCCTGCAAGCCCCTGGCCAGCAAGGGATACTGAGGGAGGGTCACCTCTGACCCCGAACCCACTTCCAGAACCCAAGCCCCAGACTCCACCTTCTAGGTAGGCAGCCAGGATCTCCTTGAGGCGGTTTTGTGTTTTTTTTCTCTTGAACTCCCTGCATTCTCTTGTTAACACCTAGCTGTCCTTCTCCCCGCAGACTTTCCGTGCCTCCCAGCAGGCAATAGGCTGTCCTGCAAGCCCCTGGCCAGCAAGGGATACTGAGGGAGGGTCACCTCTGACCCCCACCCCAGTTCCTGACCCCCAGGCCCCAGACTCCAACTTCTAGTTAGGTAGCCAGGATCTCCTTGAGGCGGTTTTGTGTTTTTTTTCTCTTGAACTCCCTGCATTATCTTGTTAACACCTAGCTGTCCTTCTCTCCCCAGACTTTCCGTGCCTCCCAGCACGCAATAGGCTCTCCTGCAAGTCCCTGGCCAGCAAGGGATATTGAGGGAGGGTCACCTCTGACCCCCACCCCACTTCCAGACCCCCAGGCCCCAGACTCCACCTTCTAGGTAGGTAGCAAGTATCTCCTTGAGGCGGTTTTGTGTTTTTTTTTCTCTTGAACTCCCTGCATTCTCTTGTTAACACCTAGCTGTCCTTCTCCCCCCAGACTTTCAGTGCCTCCGAGCTGGCAATAGGCTCTCCTGCAAGCCCCTGGCCAGTAAGGGATACTGAGGGAGGGTCACCTCTGTCCCACACCGCACTTCCAGACGCCCAGGCCCCAGACTCCACCTTCTAGGTAGGTAGTCAGGATCTCCCTGAGGCGGTTTTGTGTTTTTTTTTCTCTTGAACTCCCTGCATTCTCTTGTTAACACCTAGCTGTCCTTCTCCCCCCGGACTTTCCGTGCCTCCGAGCAGGCAACAGGCTCTCCTGAAAGCCCCGGTCCAGAAGGGATAATGAGGGAGGGTCAACTCTGAACCCCACCCCACTTCCAGACCCCCAAGGGCCAGACTCCACCTTCTAGGTAGGTAGCCAGGATGTCTATCTGGCGGTTTTGTGTTTTCTTTCTCTTGAACTCCCTGCATTCTCTTGTTAACACCTAGCTGTCCTTCTCCCCCCAGAATTTCCGTGCCTCCCAGCAGGCAATAGGCTCTCCTGCAAGCCCCTGTCCAGCAAGGGATACTGAGGGAGGGTCACCTCTGACCCCCACCCCACTTCCAGACCCCCAGGCCCCAGACTCCACTTTCTAGGTAGGTAGCCAGGATCTCATTCAGGCGGTTTTGTGTTTTTTTTTTCTCTTGAACTCCCTGCATTCTCTTGTTAACACCTAGCTGTCCTTCTCCCCCCAGACTTTCCGTGTCTCTGAGCAGGCAATAGTCTCTCCTGCAAGCCCCTGCCCAGCAAGGGATACTGAGGGACGGTCACCTCTGACCCCCACCCCACCTCCAGACCCCGAGGTCCCAGACTCCACCTTCTAGGTAGGTAGCCAGTATCTCCTTGAGGCGTTTTTGTGTTTTTTTTCTCTTGAACTCCCTGAATTCTCTTGTTAACAACTAGCTCTCTTTCTCCCCCCAGACTTTTCGTGCCTCCCAGCAGGCAATAGGCTCTCCTGCAAGCCCCTGGCCAGCAAGGGATACTGAGGGAGGGTCACCTCTGACCCCCAACCCACTTCCAGAACCCCAGGCCCCAGACTCCACTTTCTAGGTAGGTAGCCAGGATCTCCCTGAGGCGGTTTTGTGTTTTTTTTTCTCTTGAACTCCCTGCATTCTCTTGTTAACACCTAGCTCTCGTTCTCCCCCCAGACTTTTCGTGCCTCCCAGCAGGCAATAGGCTCTCCTGCAAGCCCCTGGCCAGCAAGGGATACTGAGGGAGGGTCACCTCTGACCCCCAACCCACTTCCCGAACCCCAGGCCCCAGACTCCACCTTCTAGGTAGGTAGCCAGGATCTCCTTGAGGCGGTTTTGCGTTTTTTTTCTCGTGAACTCCCTGCATTCTCTTGTTAACACCTAGCTGTTCCTCTCGGCCTAGACTTTCCGTGCCTCCCAGCAGGCAATAGCAGCTGGAAATAGGCTCTCCTGCAAGCCCCTGGCCAGCAAGGGATACTGAGGGAGGGTCACCTCTGACCCCCACCCCACTTCCAGACCCCCAGGCCCCAGACTCCACCTTCTAGGTAGGTAGCCAGGACCTCCTTGACTCGGTTTTGTGTTTTTTTTCTCTTGAACTCCCTGCATTCTCTTGTTAACACCTAGCTGTTCTTCTCCCCCCAGACTTTCCGTGCCTCCCAGCAGGCAATAGGCTCTCCTGCAAGCCCCTGGCCAGCAAGGGATACTGAGGAAGGGTCACCTCTGACCCCCAACCCACTTCCAGAACCCCAGGCCCCAGACTCCACCTTCTAGGTAGGTAGCCAGGATCTCCTTGAGGCGGTTTTGTGTTTTTTTTCTCTTGAACTCCCTGCATTTTCTTGTTAACACCTAGCTGTCCTTCTCCCCCCAGACTTTCCGTGCCTCCCAGCAGGCAATAGGCTCTCCTGCAAGCCCCTTGTTAGCAAGGGATACTGAGGGAGGGTCACCTCTGACCCCCACCCCAGTTCCAGACCCCCAGGCCCCAGACTCCAACTTCTAGTTAGGTAGCCAGGATCTCCTTGTGGCGGTTTTGTGTTTTTTTTCTCTTGAACTCTCTGCATTATCTTGTTAACACCTAGCTGTCCTTCTCCCCCCAGACTTTCCGTGCCTCCTAGCACGCAATAGGCTCTCCTGCAAGTCCCTGGCCAGCAAGGGATACTGAGGGAGGGTCACCTCTGACCCCCACCCCACTTCCAGACCCCCAGGCCCCAGACTCCACCTTCTAGGTAGGTAGCCAGTATCTCCATTAGGCGGTTTTGTGTTTTTTTTCTCTTGAACTCCCTGCATTCTCTTGTTAACACCTAGCTGTCCTTCTCCCCCAGACTTTCAGTGCCTCCGAGCTGGCAATAGGCTCTCCTGCAAGCCCCTGGCCAGCAAGGGATACTGAGGGAGGGTCACCTCTGTCCCACACCGCACTTCCAGACCCCCAGGCCCCAGACTCCACCTTCTAGGTAGGTAATCAGGATCTCCCTGAGGCGGTTTTGTGTTTTTATTCTCTTGAACTCCCTGCATTCTCTTGTTAACACCTAGCTGTCCTTCTTCCACCGGACTTTCTGTGCCTCCCAGCAGGCAACAGGCTCTCCTGCAAGTCCCTGGCCAGCAAGGGATACTGAGGGAGGGTCACCTCTGACCCCCACCCCACTTCAAGACCCACAGGCACCAGACTGCTCCTTCTAGGTAGGTAGCCAGGACCTCCTTCAGGCGGTTTTGTGTTTTTTTTTTCTCTTGAACTCCCTGCATTCTCTTGTTAACACCTAGCTGTCCTTCTCCCCCCAGAATTTCCGTGCCTCCCAGCAGGCAATAGGCTCTCCTGCAAGCCCCTGTCCAGCAAGGGATACTGAGGGAGGGTCACCTCTGACCCCCACCCCACTTCCAGACCCCCAGGCCCCAGACTCCACTTTCTAGGTAGGTAGCCAGGATCTCCTTCAGGCGGTTTTGTGTTTTTTTTTTCTCTTGAACTCCCTGCATTCTCTTGTTAACACCTAGCTGTCCTTCTCCCCCCAGACTTTCCGTGTCTCCCAGCAGGCAATAGTCTCTCCTGCAAGCCCCTGTCCAGCAAGGGATACTGAGGGAGTGTCACCTCTGACCCCCACCCCACCTCCAGACCCCGAGGTCCCAGACTCCACCTTCTAGGTAGGTAGGCAATATCTCCTTGAGGCGGTTTTGTGTTTTTTTTCTCTTGAACTCCCTGCATTCTCTTGTTAACAACTAGCTCTCTTTCTCCCCCCAGATTTTCGTGCCTCCCAGCAGGCAATCGGCTCTCCTGCAAGCCCCTGGCCAGCAAGGGATACTGAGGGAGGGTCACCTCTGACCCCCAACCCACTTCCAGAACCCCAGGCCCCAGACTCCACTTTCTAGGTAGGTAGCCAGGATCTCCCTGAGGCGGTTTTGTGTTTTTTTTTCTCTTGAACTCCCTGCATTCTCTTGTTAACACCTAGCTCTCGTTCTCCCCCCAGACTTTTCGTTCCTCCCAGCAGGCAATAGGCTCTCCTGCAAGCCCCTGGCCAGCAAGGGATACTGAGGGAGGGTCACCTCTGACCCCCAACCCACTTCCCGAACCCCAGGCCCCAGACTCCACCTTCTAGGTAGGTAGCCAGGATCTCCTTGAGGCGGTTTTGCGTTTTTTTTCTCGTGAAGTCCCTGCATTCTCTTGTTAACACCTAGCTGTTCTTCTCGGCCTAGACTTTCCGTGCCTCCCAGCAGGCAATAGCAGCTGGCAATAGGCTCACCTGCAAGCCCCTGGCCAGCAAGGGATACTGAGGGAGGGTCACCTCTGACCCCCACCCCACTTCCAGACCCCCAGGCCCCAGACTCCACCTTCTAGGTAGGTAGCCAGGATCTCCTTGACTCGGTTTTGTGTTTTTTTTCTCTTGAACTCCCTGCATTCTCTTGTTAACACCTAGCTGTTCTTCTCCCCCCAGACTTTCCGTGCCTCCCAGCAGGCAATAGGCTCTCCTGCAAGCCCCTGGCCAGCAAGGGATACTGAGGGAGGGTCACCTCTGACCCCCAACCCACATCCAGAACCCCAGGCCCCAGACTCCACCTTCTAGGTAGGTAGCCAGGATCTCCTTGAGGCGGTTTTGTGTTTTTTTTCTCTTGAACTCTCTGCATTCTCTTGTTAACACCTAGCTGTCCTTCTCCCCCCAGACTTTCCGTGCCTCCCAGCAGGCAATAGGCTCTCCTGCAAGCCCCTGGTTAGCAAGGGATACTGAGGGAGGGTCACCTCTGACCCCCACCCCAGTTCCAGACCCCCAGGCCCCAGACTCCAACTTCTAGTTAGGTAGCCAGGATCTCCTTGTGGCGGTTTTGTGTTTTTTTTCTCTTGAACTCCCTGCATTATCTTGTTAACACCTAGCTGTCCTTCTCCCCCCAGACTTTCCGTGCCTCCCAGCACGCAATAGGCTCTCCTGCAAGTCCCTGGCCAGCAAGGGATACTGAGGGAGGGTCACCTCTGACCCCCACCCCACTTCCAGACCCCCAGGCCCCAGACTCCAACTTCTAGGTAGGTAGCCAGTATCTCCTTGAGGCGGTTTTGTGTTTTTTTTTCTCTTGAACTCCCTGCATTCTCTTGTTAACACCTAGCTTTCCTTCTCCCCCCAGACTTTCAGTGCCTCCGAGCTGGCAATAGGCTCTCCTGCAAGCCCCTGGCCAGCAAGGGATACTGAGGGAGGGTCACCTCTGTCCCACACCGCACTTCCAGACCCCCAGGCCCCAGACTCCACATTCTAGGTAGGTAGTCAGGATCTCCCTGAGGCGGTTTTGTGTTTTTTTTCTCTTGAACTCCCTGCATTCTCTTGTTAACACCTAGCTGTCCTTCTTCCCCCAGACTTTCTGTGCCTCCCAGCAGGCAACAGGCTCTCCTGCAAGCCCCTGTCCAGCAAGGGATACTGAGGGAGGGTCAACTCTGACCCCCACCCCACTTCCAGACCCCCAAGCCCCAGACTCCACCTTCTAGGTAGGTAGCCAGGATGTCCTTCAGGCGGTTTTGTGTTTTTTTTCTCTTGAACTCCCTGCATTCTCTTGTTAACACCTAGCTGTCCTTCTCCCCCCAGACTTTCCGTGCCTCCCAGCAGGCAATAGGCTCTCCTGCAAGTCCCTGGCCAGCAAGGGATACTGAGGGAGGGTCACCTCTGACCCCCACCCCACTTCAAGACCCACAGGCACCAGACTGCACCTTCTAGGTAGGTAGCCAGGACCTCCTTCAGGCGGTTTGTGTTTTTTTTCTCTTGAACTCCCTGCATTCTCTTGTTAACACCTAGCTTTCCTTCTCCCCCCAGACTTTCAGTGCCTCCGAGCTGGCAATAGGCTCTCCTGCAAGCCCCTGGCCAGCAAGGGATACTGAGGGAGTGTCACCTCTGTCCCACACCGCACTTCCAGAACCCCAGGCCCCAGACTCCACATTCTAGGTAGGTAGTCAGGATCTCCCTGAGGCGGTTTTGTGTTTTTTTTCTCTTGAACTCCCTGCATTATCTTGTTAACACCTAGCTGTCCTTCTTCCCCCAGACTTTCTGTGCCTCCCAGCAGGCAACAGGCTCTCCTGCAAGCCCCTGTCCAGCAAGGGATACTGAGGGAGGGTCAACTCTGACCCCCACCCCACTTCCCGACCCCCAAGCCCCAGACTCCACCTTCTAGGTAGGTAGCCAGGATGTCCTTCAGGCGGTTTTGTGTTTTTTTTCTCTTGAACTCCCTGCATTCTCTTGTTAACACCTAGCTGTCCTTCTCCCCCCAGACTTTCCGTGCCTCCCAGCAGGCAATAGGCTCTCCTGCAAGTCCCTGGCCAGCAAGGGATACTGAGGGAGGGTCACCTCTGACCCCCACCCCACTTTAAGACCCAAATGCACCAGACTGCACCTTCTAGGTAGGTAGCCAGGACCTCCTTCAGGCGGTTTTGTGTTTTTTTTTCTCTTGAACTCCCTGCATTCTCTTGTTAACACCTAGCTGTCCTTCTCCCCCCAGACTTTCCGTGCCTCCCAGCAGGCAATAGGCTCTCCTGCAAGCCCCTGTCCAGCAAGGGATACTGAGGGAGTGTCACCTCTGACCCCCACCCCACTTCCAGACCCCCAGGCCCCAGACTCCACTTTCTAGGTAGGTAGCCAGGATCTCCTTCAGGCGGTTTTGTGTTTTTTTTCTCTTGAACTCCCTGCATTCTCTTGTTAACACCTAGCTGTCCTTCTCCCCCCAGACTTTCCGTGTCTCCCAGCAGGCAATATGCTCTCCTGCAAGCCCCTGGCCAGCAAGAGATACTGAGGGACGGTCACCTCTGACCCCCACCACACCTCCAGACCCCGAGGCCCCAGACTCCACCTTCTAGGTAGGTAGCCAGTATCTCCTTGAGGCGGTTTTGTGTTTTTTTTCTCTTGAACTCCCTGCATTCTCTTGTTAACAACTAGCTCTCTTTCTCCCCCCAGACATTTCGTGCCTCCCAGCAGGCAATAGGCTCTCCTGCAAGCCCGTGGCCAGCAAGGGATACTGAGGGAGGATCACCTCTGACCCCCAACCCACTTCCAGAACCCCAGGCCCCAGACTCCACCTTCTAGGTAGGTAGCCAGGATCTCCTTGAGGCGGTTTTGTGTTTTTTTTCTCTTGAACTCCCTGCATTCTCTTGTTAACACCTAGCTGTCCTTCTCCCCCCAGACTTTCAGTGCCTCCGAGCTGGCAATAGGCTCTCCTGCAAGCCCCTGGCCAGCAAGCGATACTGAGGGAGGGTCACCTCTGACCCCCACCGCACTTCCAGACCCCCATGCCCCAGACTCCACCTTCTAGGTAGGTAGCCAGGATCTCCTTGAGGCGGTTTTGTGTTTTTTTTTCTCTTGAACTCCCTGCATTCTCTTGTTAACACCTAGCTGTCATTCTCCCCCCAGACTTTCCGTGCCTCCCAGTAGGCAACAGGCTCTCCTGCAAGCCCCTGTCCAGCAACGGATACTGAGGGAGGGTCACCTCTGACCCCCACCCCACTTCCAGACCCCCAGGCCCCAGACTCCAACTTCTAGTTAGGTAGCCAGGATCTTCTTTAGGCGGTTTTGTGTTTTTTTTCTCTTGAACTCCCTGCATTATCTTGTTAACACCTAGCTGTCCTTCTCCCCCCAGACTT
This sequence comes from Tupaia tana, assembly GCA_026018925.1. Lineage (NCBI taxonomy): Eukaryota > Metazoa > Chordata > Mammalia > Scandentia > Tupaiidae > Tupaia > Tupaia tana. Next base: position 25,964 of record JAKSZU010000771.1, read on the forward strand.
TCCGTGCCTCCCAGCAGGCAATAGGCTCTCCTGCAAGGCCCTGGCCAGCAAGGGATGCTGAGGGAGGGTCACCTCTGACCCCCACCCCACTTCCAGACCCCCAGGCACCAGACTCCACCTTCGAGGTAGATAGCCAGTATCTCCATTAGGCGGTTTTGTGTTTTTTTTTCTCTTGAACTCCCTGCCTTCTCTTGTTAACACCTAGCTGTCCTTCTCCCCCCAGACTTTCAGTGCCTCCGAGCTGGCAATAGGCTCTCCTGCAAGCCCCTGGCCAGCAAGGGATACTGAGGGAGGGTCACCTCTGTCCCACACCGCACCTCCAGACTCCCAGGCCCCAGACTCCACCTTCTAGGTAGGTAGTCAGGATCTCCCTGAGGCGGTTTTGTGTTTTTTTTTCTCTTGAACTCCCTGAATTCTCTTGTTAACACCTAGGTGTCCTTCTCCCCCCGGACTTTCCGTGCCTCCCAGCAGGCAACAGGCTCTCCTGCAAGCCCCTGTCCAGCAAGGGATACTGAGGGAGGGTCAACTCTGACCCCCACCCCACTTCCAGACCCCCAAGCCCCAGACTCCACCTTCTAGGTAGGTAGCCAGGATGTCCTTCAGCCGGTTTTGTGTATTTTTTCTCTTGAACTCCCTGCATTCTCTTGTTAACACCTAGCTGTCCTTCTCCCCCCAGACTTTCCGTGCCTCCCAGCAGGCAATAGGCTCTCCTACAAGTCCCTGGCCAGCAAGGGATACTGAGGGAGGGTCACCTCTGACCCCCACCCCACTTCAAGACCCACAGGCACCAGACTGCACCTTCTAGGTAGGTAGCCAGGACCTCCTTCAGGCGGTTTTGTGTTTTTTTTTTTCTTGAACTCCCTGCATTCTCTTGTTAACACCTAGCTGTCCTTCTCCCCCCAGAATTTCCGTGCCTCCCAGCATGCAATAGGCTCTCCTGCAAGCCCCTGTCCAGCAAGGGATACTGAGGGAGAGTCAACTCTGACCCCCACCCCACTTCCAGACCCCCAGGCCCCAGACTCCACTTTCTAGGTAGGTAGCCAGGATCTCCTTGAGGCGGTTTTGTGTTTTTTTTCTCTTGAACTCCCTGCATTCTCTTGTTAACACCTAGCTGTCCTTCTCCCCCCAGACTTTCCGTGTCTCCCAGCAGGCAATATGCTCTCCTGCAAGCCCCTGGCCAGCAAGGGATACTGAGGGACGGTCACCTCTGACCCCCACCCCACCTCCAGACCCCGAGGCCCCAGACTCCACCTTCTAGGTAGGTAGCCAGTATCTCCTTGAGGCGGTTTTGTGTTTTTTTTCTCTTGAACTCCCTGCATTCTCTTGTTAACAACTAGCTCTCTTTCTCCCCCCAGACTTTTCGTGCCTCCCAGCAGGCAATAGGCTCTCCTGCAAGCCCCTGGCCAGCAAGGGATACTGAGGGAGGGTCACCTCTGACCCCCAACCCACTTCCAGAACCCCCGGCCCCAGACTCCACCTTCTAGGTAGGTAGCCAGGATCTCCTTGAGGCGGTTTTGTGTTTTTTTTCTCTTGAACTCCCTGCATTCTGTTGTTAACACCTAGTTCTCTTTCTCCCCCCAGACTTTTCGTGCCTCCCAGCAGGCAATAGGCTCTCCTCCAAGCCCCTGGCCAGCAAGGGATACTGAGGGAGGGTCACCTCTGACCCCCAACCCACTTCCAGAACCCCAGGCCCCAGACTCCACCTTCTAGGTAGGTAGCCAGGATCTCCTTGAGGCGGTTTTGCGTTTTTTTTTTCTCGTGAACTCCCTGCATTCTCCTGTTAACACCTAGCTGTTCTTCTCCGCCTAGACTTTCCTTGCCTCCCAGCAGGCAATAGCAGCAGGCAATAGGCTCTCCTGCAAGCCCCTGGCCAGCAAGGGATACTGAGGGAGGGTCACCTCTGACCCCCACCCCACTTCCATACCCCCAGGCCCCAGACTCCACCTTCTAGGTAGGTAGCCAGGATCTCCTTGACTCGGTTTTGTGTTTTTTTTCTCTTGAACTCCCTGCATTCTCTTGTTAACACCTAGCTGTCCTTCTCCCCCCAGACTTTCCGTGTCTCCCAGCAGGCAATAGTCTCTCCTGCAAGCCCCTGTCCAGCAAGGGATACTGAGGGAGGGTCACCTCTGACCCCCACCCCACTTCCAGACCCCCAGGCCCCAGACTCCACTTTCTAGGTAGGTAGCCAGGATCTCCTTCAGGCGGTTTTGTGTTTTTTTTTTCTCTTGAACTCCCTGCATTCTCTTGTTAACACCTAGCTGTCCTTCTCCCCCCAGACTTTCCGTGTCTCCCAGCAGGCAATAGTCTCTCCTGCAAGCCCCTGCCCAGCAAGGGATACTGAGGGACGGTCACCTCTGACCCCCACCCCACCTCCAGACCCCGAGGTCCCAGACTCCACCTTCTAGGTAGGTAGGCAATATCTCCTTGAGGCGGTTTTGTGTTTTTTTTCTCTTGAACTCCCTGCATTCTCTTGTTAACAACTAGCTCTCTTTCTCCCCCCAGATTTTCGTGCCTCCCAGCAGGCAATCGGCTCTCCTGCAAGCCCCTGGCCAGCAAGGGATACTGAGGGAGGGTCACCTCTGACCCCCAACCCACTTCCAGAACCCCAGGCCCCAGACTCCACTTTCTAGGTAGGTAGCCAGGATCTCCCTGAGGCGGTTTTGTGTTTTTTTTTCTCTTGAACTCCCTGCATTCTCTTGTTAACACCTAGCTCTCGTTCTCCCCCCAGACTTTTCGTTCCTCCCAGCAGGCAATAGGCTCTCCTGCAAGCCCCTGGCCAGCAAGGGATACTGAGGGAGGGTCACCTCTGACCCCCAACCCACTTCCCGAACCCCAGGCCCCAGACTCCACCTTCTAGGTAGGTAGCCAGGATCTCCTTGAGGCGGTTTTGCGTTTTTTTTCTCGTGAAGTCCCTGCATTCTCTTGTTAACACCTAGCTGTTCTTCTCGGCCTAGACTTTCCGTGCCTCCCAGCAGGCAATAGCAGCTGGCAATAGGCTCACCTGCAAGCCCCTGGCCAGCAAGGGATACTGAGGGAGGGTCACCTCTGACCCCCACCCCACTTCCAGACCCCCAGGCCCCAGACTCCACCTTCTAGGTAGGTAGCCAGGATCTCCTTGACTCGGTTTTGTGTTTTTTTTCTCTTGAACTCCCTGCATTCTCTTGTTAACACCTAGCTGTTCTTCTCCCCCCAGACTTTCCGTGCCTCCCAGCAGGCAATAGGCTCTCCTGCAAGCCCCTGGCCAGCAACGGATACTGAGGGAGGGTCACCTCTGACCCCCACCCCACTTCCAGACCCCCAGGCCCCAGACTCCAACTTCTAGTTAGGTAGCCAGGATCTTCTTTAGGCGGTTTTGTGTTTTTTTTCTCTTGAACTCCCTGCATTATCTTGTTAACACCTAGCTGTCCTTCTCCCCCCAGACTTTCCGTGCCTCCCAGCAGGCAATAGGCTCTCCTGCAAGGCCCTGGCCAGCAAGGGATACTGAGGGAGGGTCACCTCTGACCCCCACCCCACTTCCAGACCCTCAGGCACCAGACTCCACCTTCGAGGTAGATAGCCAGTATCTCCATTAGGCGGTTTTGTGTTTTTTTTTCTCTTGAACTCCCTGCCTTCTCTTGTTAACACCTAGCTGTCCTTCTCCCCCCAGACTTTCAGTGCCTCCGAGCTGGCAATAGGCTCTCCTGCAAGCCCCTGGCCAGCAAGGGATACTGAGGGAGGGTCACCTCTGTCCCACACCGCACCTCCAGACTCCCAGGCCCCAGACTCCACCTTCTAGGTAGGTAGTCAGGATCTCCCTGAGGCGGTTTTGTGTTTTTTTTTCTCTTGAACTCCCTGAATTCTCTTGTTAACACCTAGGTGTCCTTCTCCCCCCGGACTTTCCGTGCCTCCCAGCAGGCAACAGGCTCTCCTGCAAGCCCCTGTCCAGCAAGGGATACTGAGGGAGGGTCAACTCTGACCCCCACCCCACTTCCAGACCCCCAAGCCCCAGACTCCACCTTCTAGGTAGGTAGCCAGGATGTCCTTCAGCCGGTTTTGTGTTTTTTTTCTCTTGAACTCCCTGCATTCTCTTGTTAACACCTAGCTGTCCTTCTCCCCCCAGACTTTCCGTGCCTCCCAGCAGGCAATAGGCTCTCCTACAAGTCCCTGGCCAGCAAGGGATACTGAGGGAGGGTCACCTCTGACCCCCACCCCACTTCAAGACCCACAGGCACCAGACTGCACCTTCTAGGTAGGTAGCCAGGACCTCCTTCAGGCGGTTTTGTGTTTTTTTTTTCTTGAACTCCCTGCATTCTCTTGTTAACACCTAGCTGTCCTTCTCCCCCCAGAATTTCCGTGCCTCCCAGCATGCAATAGGCTCTCCTGCAAGCCCCTGTCCAGCAAGGGATACTGAGGGAGAGTCAACTCTGACCCCCACCCCACTTCCAGACCCCCAGGCCCTAGACTCCACTTTCTAGGTAGGTAGCCAGGATCTCCTTGAGGCGGTTTTGTGTTTTTTTTCTCTTGAACTCCCTGCATTCTCTTGTTAACACCTAGCTGTCCTTCTCCCCCCAGACTTTCCGTGTCTCCCAGCAGGCAATATGCTCTCCTGCAAGCCCCTGGCCAGCAAGGGATACTGAGGGACGGTCACCTCTGACCCCCACCCCACCTCCAGACCCCGAGGCCCCAGACTCCACCTTCTAGGTAGGTAGCCAGTATCTCCTTGAGGCGGTTTTGTGTTTTTTTTCTCTTGAACTCCCTGCATTCTCTTGTTAACAACTAGCTCTCTTTCTCCCCCCAGACTTTTCGTGCCTCCCAGCAGGCAATAGGCTCTCCTGCAAGCCCCTGGCCAGCAAGGGATACTGAGGGAGGGTCACCTCTGACCCCCAACCCACTTCCAGAACCCCCGGCCCCAGACTCCACCTTCTAGGTAGGTAGCCAGGATCTCCTTGAGGCGGTTTTGTGTTTTTTTTCTCTTGAACTCCCTGCATTCTGTTGTTAACACCTAGTTCTCTTTCTCCCCCCAGACTTTTCGTGCCTCCCAGCAGGCAATAGGCTCTCCTCCAAGCCCCTGGCCAGCAAGGGATACTGAGGGAGGGTCACCTCTGACCCCCAACCCACTTCCAGAACCCCAGGCCCCAGACTCCACCTTCTAGGTAGGTAGCCAGGATCTCCTTGAGGCGGTTTTGCGTTTTTTTTTCTCGTGAACTCCCTGCATTCTCCTGTTAACACCTAGCTGTTCTTCTCCGCCTAGACTTTCCTTGCCTCCCAGCAGGCAATAGCAGCAGGCAATAGGCTCTCCTGCAAGCCCCTGGCCAGCAAGGGATACTGAGGGAGGGTCACCTCTGACCCCCACCCCACTTCCATACCCCCAGGCCCCAGACTCCACCTTCTAGGTAGGTAGCCAGGATCTCCTTGACTCGGTTTTGTGTTTTTTTTCTCTTGAACTCCCTGCATTCTCTTGTTAACACCTAGCTGTTCTTCTCCCCCCAGACTTTCCGTGCCTCCCAGCAGGCAATAGGCTCTCCTGCAAGCCCCTGGCCAGCAAGGGATACTGAGGGAGGGTCACCTCTGACCCCCAACCCACTTCCAGAACCCCAGGCCCCAGACTCCACCTTCTAGGTAGGTAGCCAGGATCTCCTTGAGGCGGTTTTGTGTTTTTTTTCTCTTGAACTCCCTGCATTCTCTTGTTAACACCTAGCTGTCCTTCTCCCCCCAGACTTTCCGTGCCTCCCAGCAGGCAATAGGCTCTCCTGCAAGGCCCTGGCCAGCAAGGGATACTGAGGGAGGGTCACCTCTGACCCCCACCCCACTTCCAGACCCCCAGGCCCCAGACTCCACTTTCTAGGCATGTAGCCAGGATCTCCTTCAGGCGGTTTTGTGTTTTTTTTCTCTTGAACTCCCTGCATTCTCTTGTTAACACCTAGCTGTCCTTCTCCCCCCAGACTTTCCGTGTCTCCCAGCAGGCAATATGCTCTCCTGCAAGCCCCTGCCCAGCAAGGGATACTGAGGGACGGTCACCTCTGACCCCCACCCCACCTCCAGACCCCGAGGCCCCAGACTCCACCTTCTAGGTAGGTAGCCAGTATCTCCTTGAGGCGCATTTTTTTTTTGTTTTTTTTCTCTTGAACTCCCTGCATTCTCTTGTTAACAACTAGCTCTCTTTCTCCCCCCAGACTTTTCGTGCCTCCCAGCAGGCAATAGGCTCTCCTGCAAGCCCGTGGCCAGCAAGGGATACTGAGGGAGGGTCACCTCTAACCCCCAACCAACTTCCAGAACCCCAGGCCCCAGACTCCACCTTCTAGGTAGGTAGCCAGGATCTCCTTGAGGCGGTTTTTTGTTTTTCTTCTCTTGAACTCCCTGCATTCTGTTGTTAACACCTAGCTCTCTTTCTCCCCCCAGACTTTTCGTGCCTCCCAGCAGGCAATAGGCTCTCCTGCAAGCCCCTGGCCAGCAAGGGATACTAAGGGAGGGTCACCTCTGACCCCCAACCCACTTCCAGAACCCCAGGCCCCAGACTCCACCTTCTAGGTAGGTAGCCAGTATCTCCATTATGCGGTTTTGTGTTTTTTTTTCTCTTGAACTCCCTGCATTCTCTTGTTAACACCTAGCTGTCCTTCTCCCCCCAGACTTTCCGTGCCTCCGAGCTGGCAATAGGCTCTCCTGCAAGCCCCTGGCCAGCAAGGGATACTGAGGGAGGGTCACCTCTGACCCCCACCGCACTTCCAGACCCCCAGGCCGCAGACTCCACCTTCTAGGTAGGTAGCCAGGATCTCCTTGAGGCGGTTTTGTGTTTTTTTTCTCTTGAACTCCCTGCATTCTCTTGTTAACACCTAGCTGTCGTTCTCCCCCCAGACTTTCCGTGCCTCCCAGTAGGCAACAGGCTCTCCTGCAAGCCCCTGGCCAGCAACGCATACTGAGGGAGGGTCAACTCTGACCCGCACCCCACTTCCAGACCCCCAGACCCCAGACTCCACCTTCTAGGTAGGTAGCCAGGATCTCCTTGAGGCGGTTTTGTGTTTTTTTTCTCTTGAACTCCCTGCATTCTCTTGTTAACACCTAGCTGTCCTTCTCCCCCCTGACTTTCCGTGTCTCCCAGCAGGCAAAAGGCTCTCCTGCAAGCCCCTGGCCAGCAAAGTATACTGAGGGACGGTCACCTATGACCCCCACCCCACCTCCAGACCCCGAGGCCCCAGACTCCACCTTCTAGGTAGGTAGCCAGTATCTCCTTGAGGCGGTTTTGTGTTTTTTTTTCTCTTGAACTCCCTGCATTCTCTTGTTAACACCTAGCTATCTTTCTCCCCCGAGACTTTCCGTGTCTCCCAGCAGGCAATAGGCTCTCCTGCAAGCCCCTGGCCAGCAAGGGATACTGAGGGAGGGTAACCTCTGACCCCCACCCCACTTCCAGACCCCCAGGCCCCAGACTCCAACTTCTAGTTAGGTAGCCAAGATCTCCTTTAGGCGGTTTTGTGTTTTTTTTCTCTTGAACTCCCTGCATTATCTTGTTAACACCTAGCTGTCCTTCTCCCCCCATACTTTCCGTGCCTCCCAGCAGGCAATAGGCTCTCCTGTAAGTCCCTGGCCAGCAAGGGATACTGAGGGAGGGTCACCTCTGACCCCCACCCCACTTCCAGACCCCCAGGCCCCAGACTCCACCTTCGAGGTAGGTAGCCAGTATCTCCATTAGGCGGTTTTGTGTTTTTTTACTCTTGAACTCCCTGCATTCTCTTGTTAACACCTAGCTGTCCTTCTCCCCCCAGACTTTCCGTGCCTCCGAGCTGACAATAGGCTCTCCTGCAAGCCCCTGGCCAGCAAGGGATACTGAGGGAGGGTCACCACTGACCCCCACCCCACTTAGAGACCCCCAGGCCCCAGACTCCACCTTCTAGGTAGGTAGCCAGGATATCCTTGAGGCTGTGTTGTGTTTTTGTTTTCTCTTGAACGCCCTGCATTCTCTTGTAACACCTAGCTGTCCTTCTTCCCCCAGACTTTCCGTGCCTCCCAGCAGGCAATAGGATCTCCTGCAAGCCCCTGGCCAGCAAGGGATACTGAGGGATGGTCACCTCTGACCTCCACCCCACTTCCAGACTCCCAGGCCCCAGAATCCACCCTCTCGGTAGGTAGCCAGGATCTCCTTGAGGCGGTTTTGTGTTTCTTTCTCTTAAACTCCCTGCATTCTCTTGTTAACATCTAGCTGTCCTTCCCCCCCCCGACTTTCCGTGCCACCCTGCAGGCAATAGGCTCTCCTGCAAGCCCCTGGGCAGCAAGGGATCCTGAGGGAGGGTCACCTCTGACCCCCACCACACTTCCAGACCCCCAGGCCCCAGACTCCACCTTCTAGGTTGGTATCCAGGATCTCCTTGAGGCGGTTTTGTTTTTTTTTTTTCTCTTGAACTCCCTGCATTCTCTTGTTAACACCTAGCTGTCCTTCTCCCCCAAAACTTTCCGTGCATCCCAGCAGGCAATAGGCTCTCCTGCAAGCCCCTGGCCAGCAAGGGATACTGAGGGAGGGTCACCTCTGACACCCACCCCACTTCCAGACCGCCAGGCCCCAGACTCCACCTTCTAGACATTCCGTGCCTCCCAGCAGGCAATAAGCTCTTCTGCAAGCCCCTGGTAAGCAAGGGACACTGAGGGAGGGTCACCTCTGACCCCCACCCCACTTCCAGACCCCCAGGCCCCAGACTCCACCTTCTAGGTGTCCTTCTCTCCCCAGACTTTCCGTGCCTCCCAGCAGGAAATAGGCTCTCCTGCAAGCCCCTGGCCAGCAAGGTACACTGAGGGAGGGTCACCTCTGACCCCCACGCCACGTCCAGACCCCCAGGCCCCAGACTCCACCTTATAGACTTTCCCAGCCTCCCAGCAGGCAATAGGCTCTCCTGCAAGCCCCTGGCCAGCAAGGGATACTGAGGGAGGGTCACCTCTGACCCCCACCCCACTTCCAGACCCCCAGGCTCCAGACTCCACCTTCTAGACTTTCCGTGACTCCCAGCAGGCAATAGGCTCTCCTGCGAGCCCGTGGCCGGCAAGGGATACTGAGGGAGGGTCACCTCTGACCCCCACGCCACTTCCATACCTCCAGGCCACAGACTCCACCTTCTAGGTTGGTATCCAGGATCTCCTTGAGGCGGTTTTGTGGTTTTTTTTTTTCTTGAACTCCCTGCATTCTCTTCTTAACACCTAGCTGTCCTTCTCCCCCCAGACTTTCTGTGCCTCCCAGCAGGTAATATGCTCTCCTGCAAGCCCCTGGCCAGCAAGGGATACTGAAGGAGGGTCACCTCTGACCCCCACCACACTTCCAGACCCCCAGGCCCCAGACTCCACCTTCTAGGTAGGTAGCCAGGATCTCCTTGAGGCGGTTTTGTGTTTATTTTCTCTTGAACTGTCTGCATTCTCTTGTTAACACCTAGCTGTCCTTCTCCCACCAATCTTTCCATGCCTCCCAGGAGGCAATAGGCTTTCCTGCAAGCCCCTGTCCAGCAAGGGGTACTGAGGGAGGGTCACCTCTGACCCCCACCCCACTTCCAGACCGCCAGGACCCAGACTCCACCTTCTAGACATTCCGTGCCTCCCAGCAGGCAATAGGCTCTCCTGCAATCTCCTGGCCAGCAAGGGACACTGAGGGAGGGTCACCTCTGACCCCCATCCCACTTCCAGACCCCCAGGGCTCAGACTCCACCTTCTAGCTCTCCTTCTCTCCCCAGACTTTCCGTGCCTCCCAGCAGGCAATCGGCTCTCCTGCAAGACCCTGGCCAGCAAGGGACACTGAGGGAGGGTCACCTCTGACCCCCACCTCACTTCCAGACCCCCAGGCCCCAAACTCCACCTTCTAGACTTTCCGAGCCTCCCAGCAGGCAATAGGCTCTCCTGCAAGCCCCTGGCCAGCAAGGGATACTGAGGGAGGGTCACCTCTGACCCCCAACCCACTTCCAGACCCCCAGGCCCCAGACTCCACCTTCTTGACTTTCCGTGCCCCCCAGCAGGCAATAGGGTCTCCTGCGAGCCCCTGGCCAGAAAGGGATACTGAGGGAGGGTCACCTCTGACCCCCACCCCACTTCCAGACCCCCAGGCCACAGACGCCACCTTCTGGGTAGGTATCCAGGATCTCCTTGAGGCGGTTTTGTGTTTTTTTTCTCTTGAACTCTCTGCATTCTCTTGTTAACACCTAGCTGTCCTTCTCCCCCCAGACTTTCTGTGCCTCCCAGCAGGCAATAGGCTCTCCTGCAAGCCTCTGGCGAAATCGTGCCCTGCGGTAACGCGCGGCGTGCAACTCTTTCTTTATTTTTCTGTGTTGTCTTTCCTTTCGTTGCATATTGTCCTCTCCTCCTTATTTTTTACCGTGCCAGACAGACTAGACAGGTCTAGAATCATATATCTGCAATTTCCTAGTAAGGTAAGTGTCTCTGGGATCCTCCCTAGTACTTATCCCTCTGTGAAAAAGGAGATACTGCTTGTTAGACACTTCTGTAGAGTTCCCCTCCTGAAAACACATTGGTAAAAACAACAGAAGAGAGACTTCAACAAACAGCTATTCCCATCAAAAAGGAAAGACTCTTACTTCTCGTGGGACAAAAGTTCTCCCAAGAGGTCTTTAAAAGGGAAGTAATCTTCCAATGGCTAAAGGTAGAAAAAGAGCCTCAGGTCTGAATAAACAAGAAAATATGTCTCCAACAAAGGAAAATTCCCCTCCATGTCTCATAAATATGGAGGACGTTACCAAAATGACAGACACAGAATTTCGAACATTCATGGTGACCAAATTCTGTGAATTGGAAAAAAAAAGAGACAACGAACTACAGGAAATTAGGAAGTCCTTCCAGGATATGAAAGAAGAAATGGATACTCTGAGAAAGAATCAGGTGGAACTATTAGAGATAAAGTCTATAATACAAGAAATTAAAAACTCTCTGGAAAGTATTAAGAGTCAATTAGACCATGCTGAAGATCGAATCTCTGATGTAGAAGATAAAACCTCTGATCTAGAAAAAAACTACAAAAAGATCGAGAAAATAACTAAAAAACATGAGGATAATATACGAGAAATACTAGACTCTATTAGACGCCCAAATATCAGAATAATCGGCATCCCAGAAGGTGAAGAAACTAATAGCGGAATGGAAAATCTATTCCATGACATCTTGGAAGAAAATTTCCCAAGCCTAGAGAGGCACCGAACCATCCGGACCCAAGAAATACAAAGGACCCCAAATAGAATCAACCCCAGAAGATCTTCCCCAAGGCACATCTTAGCCAGGCTGTCTAACGTCACAGAAAAAGACATGATACTAAAACTGGCAAGAGAGAAACGAGAAATAACTTACAAAGGCCATCCCATAAGACTAACACCAGACCTCTCATCAGAAACAATGCAAGCAAGAAAAGAATGGGAAGACATACTGAAAGTGTTAAGAGAGAAACAATTTCAGCCAAGACTATTATACCCTGCAAGATTATCCTTCATTTGGGAAAAAAAGATTAAAATCTTCTCAGACAAACAAAACCTGAAAGAATTTGCCAACACCAGACCAGCTCTTCAAGAAATCCTGAAGAAAGTACTGTTCCAGGAAAACTAAAGCCGCAACAGCCAGAAACAAAGAAATAACAGGCAACTAAGACAATGGCTAACTTAAATGTCGGTACAGATCCTGTAACATCGATAATAACATTGAATGTTAATGGGTTAAATTCTCCAATCAAGAGACACAGACTGGCTGAATGGATAAAAAAACAGAAACCCTCTATCTGTTGCCTACAAGAAACCCACCTCATGGAAAAAGACATACATAGACTGAAAGTGAAGGGTTGGAAAAAGGTTTTCCATGCAGTTGGGAACCAAAAAAGAGCTGGAGTTGCAATACTAATTTCTGACAAAATAGGCTTTAAAACAAAAAGTGTCTGAAGAGACAAAGAAGGGCACTATATCATAGTAAAAGGCTCTATAGATCGAGAAGATATAACGCTTATTAATATCTATGCTCCTAACACAGGAGCACCCAAATATGTGAAGGAAATATTGTTAGATCTGAAAGGGGAGATAGACTGCAACACACTGATTGTTGGAGATGTCAACACCGCATTATCCCCTCTGGACAGATCATCTAGGCAAAAAATAGGTAGAGAGATCAAGGATCTAAATGATACCATAAATCAATTGGACTTAACAGACATCTATAGAACTTTCCACCCAAAAACCACAAGATATAGTTTTTTCTCACCCCGACATGGAACTTTCTCTAAGATTGACCACATCATAGGACACAAAGCAAGCCTCTGCAGATTCAGAGGCATAGAAACTATTTCCAGCATCTTCTCTGACCATGATGGAATTAAACTCGAGTTTAATTTCAAGACAAATCCTCAAAAATACCTAAAAACATGGAAACTAAATAACCTACTCCTGAATGACTCCACTATTACCGAAGAAATAAAGTCCGAAATCAAAAGATTCATGGAAGCCAATGACAATGAAGATACAAGTTTCCATAATCTTTGGGACACTGCCAAAGCAGTCATAAGAGGGAAGTTCATAGCAATTAGTGCACATAAGAGGAAGACAGAGAAAAGCCTAATGGATCACCTAACATCAAGCCTTAGAGAATTGGAAAAGCAACAGCAAAAAAATCCAAGAAATTACAGGAGAAAGGAAATAATAAAGATCCGAGCAGAAATAAATGAAATAGAAAATAAACGTACTATACAGAAAGTAAATGAAAGCAAAAGCTGGTTCTTTGAAAGGATAAACAAAATTGATACCCCACTAGCGAGACTTATTAAGAAGAAGAGAGAAAGGAACCAGGTGAATCAAATCTGCAATGAGGCTGGTAACATAACAACAGACATAGTAGAAATTCAAAACATCATTAGAGGATACTTTGAACATCTAAACGCTAAGAAACAAGATAATCTGGATGAGATGGACAAATTCCTGGACAAATATAATCTACCAAGAATGAGCCAGGAAGAAATAGAAAGTCTGAATAGGCCCATAACAAGCGAGGAGATTGAATCAGTAATAAGTAACCTCCCAACAAAGAAAAGCCCTGGCCCCGATGGATTCACCTCTGAATTCTACAAAACTTTCAAAGAAGAGTTAACTCCCATTCTGCTCAAATTATTTCTAAAGATCCAAAAGGGTGAATCTCTCCCTAATTCATTCTATGAAGCCTCTGTCACCCTCATCCTCAAAACAGATAAGGACAGGACAAGGAAGGAAAACTATAGACCAATATCTCTGATGAACATAGACTCAAAGATTCTCAACAAGATACTAGCAAATCGTATTCAACAACTTATACAGAAGATCATACACCATGATCAGGTAGGCTTTATTCCAGGAATGCAAGGTTGGTTCAACATACGCAAAACCATAAATGTAATACACCATATTAATAGGAAGAAAGACAAAAACCATATGGTCATATCGATTGACGCAGAAAAAGCATTTGATAAGATACAACATCCCTTCATGATCAAGACTCTTAGCAAAATCGGCATAGAAGGGCCATTTCTCAATACAATAAAAGCCATCTATGAAAAACCCATAGTGAACATCATCCTGAATGGAGAAAAGCTGAAAGCTTTCCCACTAAACACAGGAACAAGACAAGGATGCCCACTTTCTCCTCTCCTTTTCAATATAGTACTGGAAGTCCTCGCCAACGCAATCAGAAAAGAGGAAAAAATAAAGGGCATTCGAATAGGAAAAGAAGAGGTGAAACTCTCTCTATTTGCAGATGACATGATTGTATACATAGAAGACCCAATGGTCTCCATGGAAAAACTACTGGAAGTAATACATGAATTCAGTAAAGTTGCAGGATATAAAATCAATATACAGAAATCGATAGCATTTCTATATACGAATAACAGGCAGACTGAGATAGAACTGAAAAAACTTATTCCGTTTACCATAGCCACTAAAAGTATAAGATATTTAGGAATAAATCTAACCAAAGAAGTTAAAGACCTCCACAAGGAAAACTACGAGAAGGTAAAAAAAGAAATTGAAAATGACACAAAAAAATGGAAGGACATCCCATGTTCATGGATTGGAAGAGTTAATATAATCAAAATGGCAATTCTACCCAAATTAATCTACCTATTTAATGCAATGCCAATCAAAGTACCAGACACATTCTTCACAGATCTAGAAAAGACAATCTTAAAATTTGTCTGGAATCATAAAAGACCCCGTATTGCCAAAGCGCTTCTACACAAGAAGAATGGAGTGGGTGGCATCTCAATCCCCGATCCAAAAATATATTACAAAGCTGTGGTAATAAAGACAGCATAGTATTGGCACAGAAACAGACATGTGGACCAATGGAACAGAATAGAGTCCCCAGAAATAAGTGCCCAAACATACAGTCAACTGATCTTTGACAAGGGGTACCAGTCAATCCAGTGGGAAAATGAAAGCCTCTTCAGCAAGTGGTGCTGGAGAAACTGGACTTCCACTTGCAGAAAGATGAATCTGAACCCCTACCTCTCTCCTTTGACAAGAATTAAGTCAAGGTGGATCAAGGATCTAAATCTAAGACCTCAAACTATAAAGCTGCTCCTGGAGAATGCTGGGGAAACTCTGGGAGACATTGGTGTAGGGAAAGACTTCCTAAAGAAGACCCTCAAAGCAGAGTCCATCGTCCACAAAATAGACAAGTGGGATTACATCAGACTAAGAAGTTTCTCCATGGCCAAAGACACAGTAGCTAGTGTGAATCGACAGCCCTCAGAATGGGAAAATATTTTTGTAAATGTTGCATCAGATAAGGGACTGATAACCAGAATACACAAGGAACTAAAAAAGGTGTTTGGAAAAAAGATGAGCAACCCTATTAAAAGATGGGAGAAGGAGATGAAGAAAACACTCTCTAAAGATGACATACGAATGGCCAAAAGGCATATGAAAAAATGCTCAACCTCCCTCATCGTAAGGGAAATGCAGATAAAAACAACAATGAGGTACCACCTAACCCCAGTCAGATTGTCTAATATTAAAAAAACAAAAAAATGATAAGTGTTGGCAGGTGTGTGGTGAAAGGGGAACTCTTTTACACTGCTGGTGGGAATGTAGATTGGTCCAACCACTGTGGAGAATAATTTGGAGATTCCTCAAAAATCTACAGATAGATCTGCCATATGATCCAGAGATCCCACTCCTCGGTATCTACCCAAAGGACAGAAGAATCCTTCATTGGAAAAGTGCTTGCACATCGATGTTTATTGCGGCACTATTCACAATTGCTAAGTCATGGAACCAACCCAGATGCCCCCGTATGGAGGAATGGATTGAAAAACTGTGGCACATATACTCTATGGAATACTACTCAGCCATAAAAACCAACAGAGCCCTGGCTTTTGACAGAAAGTGGAAGAATATGGAAGATGTACTGCTGAGTGAGGCAAGCCAGGCTATGAAGGAGAGACATTGTATGTCCCCACTTAACATATACCGTTTGTCTGCATTCTATGTCTGAAACGGATTGACTAACAGTTGAACAAACACAAGAGATGGGTATGAATGTCAGATGAGGTGTATGTGGAGTAGTGGGGCCCAATGAAAGACATTTGGAGAAGGGATACAGAGGTAGAGCATTGACAGGATGGGGAGGTGTGGTGATATCTGTTGAAGATATTTCGATCAACGGGTCTGGGGAGAAATGTTCACATATCGAAATGGTCTCATTGTAAGCCAAACAATATGATTGAAAGTATATACAAAAATAAATTAATTAATTAATAAAAAATATATATATTGAATGTTCCAAACCAGCTTTCAAGTAGATTTTCTCAACTTCTGATTTTGGATGTCATTGGCTCTTGATTATATGCCAGTTCTTATTTAATCTTCAGATGAAGCACACACTCAAACAAATATCATTATTAAATTCCAATTTAAAATTATTTTGAGTTAAATTAACTTTGCTTTGACAGAATTTGAAAGCAAGTTTTAAAAAAGCCTTCATCATTTTTTGGTATTAACTATTTTAATTTCCATATTTTATCTGCCAGTTATTATAGTCATGTGGTCTTGATAACTTTAAAAAGTGTCTCATGTAATAATGAATAAAATTATTTATCTTGAATATGATTTCTGAAAGTTGTTTGTTTTAATTTATCCATTGAACCAGAATTTATTTGCTTAAGTAAACCAAATGTTCGAGAAAACAAACCACCGTGAGTGTGAGTCAGCAAAAACAGCAAAAATTGTAACAGTAAATTGTGTTAATTGTGTTA
>JAKSZU010000772.1:0-42173 GCA_026018925.1 Tupaia tana
AAAAACATGAGGAGACAGGAGCAGAGAGAGACAGAGACCTCAGAGACACAGAGACAGGGATAGAGGCCAGAGGGGCTCCCTACCACACTAGCTTTGCTTGCTGGAGGCTGAATTATGAGTAGAAAATCTTCATTTCGCCTGTGCCCTGAAATATCTAGTTCCCAGTATCCATGTGGAATCTTCTCAGAGGCTCAACTCTCCTGCCTGGGAGAAAGGAGCAGAAGGGCTTATTAACAATACAAAAGATGGAGCTGAGAGCCAGAGAGAAATTCTACCTTTAAAAAAATCGTAAAAAGGAAAAATTACCAAAAAAAAATGAGGAGACAGGAGCAGAGAGAAACAGAGACCTCAGAGACACAGAGTCAGGGATAGAGGCCAGAGGGGCTCCCTACCACACTAGCTTTGCTTGCTGGAGGCTGAATTATGAGTAGAAAATCTTCATTTCGCCTGTGCCCTGAAAAATCTAGTTCCCAGTATCCATGTGGAATCTTCTCAGAGGCTCAACTCTCCTGCCTGGGAGAAAGGAGCAGAAGGGCTTATTAACAATACAAAAGATGGAGCTGAGAGCCAGAGTAAATTCTACCTTTAAAAAAAATCGTAAAAAGGAAAAATTACCAAAAAAAAATGAGGAGACAGGAGCAGAGAGAGACAGAGACCTCAGAGCCACAGAGACAGGGATAGAGGCCAGAGGGGCTCCCTACCACACTAGCTTTGCTTGCTGGAGGCTGAATTATGAGTAGAAAATCTTCATTTCGCCTGTGCCCTGAAATATCTAGTTCCCAGTATCCATGTGGAATCTTCTCAGAGGCTCAACTCTCCTGCCTGGGAGAAAGGAGCAGAAGGGCTTATTAACAATACAAAAGATGGAGCTGAGAGCCAGAGAGAAATTCTACCTTTAAAAAAATCGTAAAAAGGAAAAATTACCAAAAAAAAATGAGGAGACAGGAGCAGAGAGAGACAGAGACCTCAGAGACACAGAGACAGGGATAGAGGCCAGAGGGGCTCCCTACCACACTAGCTTTGCTTGCTGGAGGCTGAATTATGAGTAGAAAATCTTCATTTCGCCTGTGCCCTGAAATATCTAGTTCCCAGTATCCATGTGGAATCTTCTCAGAGGCTAAACTCTCCTGCCTGGGAGAAAGGAGCAGAAGGGCTTATTAACAATACAAAAGATGGAGCTGAGAGCCAGAGAGAAATTCTACCTTTAAAAAAATCGTAAAAAGGAAAAATTACCAAAAAAAAATGAGGAGACAGGAGCAGAGAGAAACAGAGACCTCAGAGACACAGAGACAGGGATAGAGGCCAGAGGGGCTCCCTACCACACTAGCTTTGCTTGCTGGAGGCTGAATTATGAGTAGAAAATCTTCATTTCGCCTGTGCCCTGAAATATCTAGTTCCCAGTATCCATGTGGAATCTTCTCAGAGGCTCAACTCTCCTGCCTGGGAGAAAGGAGCAGAAGGGCTTATTAACAATACAAAAGATGGAGCTGAGAGCCAGAGAGAAATTCTACCTTTAAAAAAATCGTAAAAAGGAAAAATTACCAAAAAAAATGAGGAGACAGGAGCAGAGAGAGACAGAGACCTCAGAGACACAGAGACAGGGATAGAGGCCAGAGGGGCTCCCTACCACACTAGCTTTGCTTGCTGGAGGCTGAATTATGAGTAGAAAAATCTTCATTTCGCCTGTGCCCTGAAATATCTAGTTCCCAGTATCCATGTGGAATCTTCTCAGAGGCTCAACTCTCCTGCCTGGGAGAAAGGAGCAGAAGGGGCTTATTAACAATACAAAAGATGGAGCTGAGAGCCAGAGAGAAATTCTACCTTTAAAAAAATCGTAAAAAGGAACAATTACCAAAAAAATTGAGGAGACAGGAGCAGAGAGAGACAGAGACCTCAGAGACACAGAGACAGGGATAGAGGCCAGAGGGGCTCCCTACCACACTAGCTTTGCTTGCTGGAGGCTGAATTATGAGTAGAAAATCTTCATTTCGCCTGTGCCCTGAAATATCTAGTTCCCAGTATCCATGTGGAATCTTCTCAGAGGCTCAACTCTCCTGCCTGGGAGAAAGGAGCAGAAGGGCTTATTAACAATACAAAAGATGGAGCTGAGAGCCAGAGAGAAATTCTACCTTTAAAAAAATCGTAAAAAGGAAAAATTACCAAAAAAAAATCAGGAGACAGGAGCAGAGAGAGACAGAGACCTCAGAGACACAGAGACAGGGATAGAGGCCAGAGGGGCTCCCTACCACACTAGCTTTGCTTGCTGGAGGCTGAATTATGAGTAGAAAATCTTCATTTCGCATGTGCCCTGAAATATCTAGTTCCCAGTATCCATGTGGAATCTTCTCAGAGGCTCAACTCTCCTGCCTGGGAGAAAGGAGCAGAAGGGCTTATTAACAGTACAAAAGATGGAGCTGAGAGCCAGAGAGAAATTCTACCTTTAAAAAAATCGTAAAAAGGAAAAATTACCAAAAAAAATGAGGAGACAGGAGCAGAGAGAGACAGAGACCTCAGAGACACAGAGACAGGGATAGAGGCCAGAGGGGCTCCCTACCACACTAGCTTTGCGTGCTGGAGGCTGAATTATGAGTAGAAAATCTTCATTTCGCCTGTGCCCTGAAATATCTAGTTCCCAGTATCCATGTGGAATCTTCTCAGAGGCTCAACTCTCCTGCCTGGGAGAAAGGAGCAGAAGGGCTTATTAACAATACAAAAGATGGAGCTGAGAGCCAGAGAGAAATTCTACCTTTAAAAAAATCGTAAAAAGGAAAAATTACCAAAAAAAAAATGAGGAGACAGGAGCAGAGAGAGACAGAGACCTCAGAGACACAGAGACAGGGATAGAGGCCAGAGGGGCTCCCTACCACACTAGCTTTGCTTGCTGGAGGCTGAATTATGAGTAGAAAATCTTCATTTCGCCTGTGCCCTGAAATATCTAGTTCCCAGTATCCATGTGGAATCTTCTCAGAGGCTCAACTCTCCTGCTGGGAGAAAGGAGCAGAAGGGCTTATTAACAATACAAAAGATGGAGCTGAGAGCCAGAGAGAAATTCTACCTTTAAAAAAATCGTAAAAAGGAAAAATTACCAAAAAAATATGAGGAGACAGGAGCAGAGAGAGACAGAGACCTCAGAGACACAGAGACAGGGATAGAGGCCAGAGGGGCTCCCTACCACACTAGCTTTGCTTGCTGGAGACTGAATTATGAGTAGAAAATCTTCATTTCGCCTGTGCCCTGAAATATCTAGTTCCCAGTATCCATGTGGAATCTTCTCAGAGGCTCAACTCTCCTGCCTGGGAGAAAGGAGCAGAAGGGCTTATTAACAATACAAAAGATGGAGCTGAGAGCCAGAGAGAAATTCTACCTTTAAAAAAATCGTAAAAAGGAAAAATTACCAAAAAAAATGAGGAGACAGGAGCAGAGAGAGACAGAGACCTCAGAGACACAGAGACAGTGATAGAGGCCAGAGGGGCTCCCTACCACACTAGCTTTGCTTGCTGGAGGCTGAATTATGAGTAGAAAATCTTCATTTCGCCTGTGCCCTGAAATATCTTGTTCCCAGTATCCATGTGGAATCTTCTCAGATGCTCAACTCTCCTGCCTGGGAGAAAGGAGCAGAAGGGCTTATTAACAACAAAAAAGATGGAGCTGAGAGCCAGAGAGAAATTCTACCTTTAAAAAAATCGTAAAAAGGAAAAATTACCAAAAATAATGAGGAGACAGGAGCAGAGAGAGACAGAGACCTCAGAGACACAGAGACAGGGATAGAGGCCATAGGGGCTCCCTACCACACTAGCTTTGCTTGCTGGAGGCTGAATTATGAGTAGAAAATCTTCATTTCGCCTGTGCCCTGAAATATCTAGTTCCCAGTATCCATGTGGAATCTTCTCAGAGGCTCAACTCTCCTGCCTGGAAGAAAGGAGCAGAAGGGCTTATTAACAATACAAAAGATGGAGCTGAGAGCCAGAGAGAAATTCTACCTTTAAAAAAATCGTATAAAAGGAAAAATTACCAAAAAAAATGAGGAGACAGGAGCAGAGAGAGACAGAGACCTCAGAGACACAGAGACAGGGATAGAGGCCAGAGGGGCGCCCTACCACACTAGCTTTGCTTGCTGGAGGCTGAATTATGAGTAGAAAATCTTCATTTCGCCTGTGCCCTGAAATATCTAGTTCCCAGTATCCATGTGGAATCTTCTCAGAGGCTCAACTCTCCTGCCTGGGAGAAAGGAGCAGAAGGGCTTATTAACAATACAAAAGATGGAGCTGAGAGTCAGAGAGAAATTCTACCTTTAAAAAAATCGTAAAAAGGAAAAAATTACCAAAAAAAATGAGGAGACAGGAGCAGAGAGAGACAGAGACCTCAGAGACACAGAGACAGGGATAGAGGCCAGAGGGGCTCCCTACCACACTAGCTTTGCTTGCTGGAGGCTGAATTATGAGTAGAAAATCTTCATTTCGCCTGTGCCCTGAAATATCAAGTTCCAAGTATCCATGTGGATTCTTCTCAGAGGCTCAACTCTCCTGCCTGGGAGAAAGGAGCAGAAGGGCTTATTAACAATACAAAAGATGGAGCTGAGAGCCAGAGAGAAATTCTACCTTTAAAAAAATCGTAAAAATGAAAAATTACCAAAAAAAAATGAGGAGACAGGAGCAGAGAGAGACAGAGACCTCAGAGACACAGAGACAGGGATAGAGGCCAGAGGGGCTCCCTACCACACTAGCTTTGCTTGCTGGAGGCTGAATTATGAGTAGAAAATCTTCATTTCGCCTGTGCCCTGAAATATCTAGTTCCCAGTATCCATGTGGAATCTTCTCAGAGGCTCAACTCTCCTGCCTGGGAGAAAGGAGCAGAAGGGCTTATTAACAATACAAAAGATGGAGCTGAGAGCCAGAGAGAAATTCTACCTTTAAAAAAATCGTAAAAAGGAAAAATTACCAAAAAAAAATGAGGAGACAGGAGCAGAGAGAAACAGAGACCTCAGAGACACAGAGACAGGGATAGAGGCCAGAGGGGCACCCTACCACACTAGCTTTGCTTGCTGGAGGCTGAATTATGAGTAGAAAATCTTCATTTCGCCTGTGCCCTGAAATATCTAGTTCCCAGTATCCATGAGGAATCTTCTCAGAGGCTCAACTCTCCTGCCTGGGAGAAAGGAGCAGAAGGGCTTATTAACAATACAAAAGATGGAGCTGAGAGCCAGAGAGAAATTCTACCTTTAAAAAAATCGTAAAAAGGAAAAATTACCAAAAAAAATGAGGAGACAGGAGCAGAGAGAGACAGAGACCTCAGAGACACAGAGACAGGGATAGAGGCCAGAGGGGCTCCCTACCACACTAGCTTTGCTTGCTGGAGGCTGAATTATGAGTAGAAAATCTTCATTTCGCCTGTGCCCTGAAATATCTAGTTCCCAGTATCCATGTGGAATCTTCTCAGAGGCTCAACTCTCCTGCCTGGGAGAAAGGAGCAGAAGGGCTTATTAACAATACAAAAGATGGAGCTGAGAGCCAGAGAGAAATTCTACCTTTAAAAAAATCGTAAAAAGGAAAAATTACCAAAAAAAAAATGAGGAGACAGGAGCAGAGAGAGACAGAGACCTCAGAGACACAGAGACAGGGATAGAGGCCAGAGGGGCTCCCTACCACACTAGCTTTGCTTGCTGGAGGCTGAATTATGAGTAGAAAATCTTCATTTCGCCTGTGCCCTGAAATATCTAGTTCCCAGTATCCATGTGGAATCTTCTCAGAGGCTCAACTCTCCTGCCTGGGAGAAAGGAGCAGAAGGGCTTATTAACAATACAAAAGATGGAGCTGAGAGCCAGAGAGAAATTCTACCTTTAAAAAAATCGTAAAAAGGAAAAATTACCAAAAAAATTGAGGAGACAGGAGCAGAGAGAGACAGAGACCTCAGAGACACAGAGACAGGGATAGAGGCCAGAGGGGCTCCCTACCACACTAGCTTTGCTTGCTGGAGGCTGAATTATGAGTAGAAAATCTTCATTTCGCCTGTGCCCTGAAATATCTAGTTCCCAGTATCCATGTGGAATCTTCTCAGAGGCTCAACTCTCCTGCCTGGGAGAAAGGAGCAGAAGGGCTTATTAACAATACAAAAGATGGAGCTGAGAGCCAGAGAGAAATTCTACCTTTACAAAAATCGTAAAAAGGAAAAATTACCAAAAAAAATGAGGAGACAGGAGCAGAGAGAGACAGAGACCTCAGAGACACAGAGACAGGGATAGAGGCCAGAGGGGCTCCCCTACCACACTAGCTTTGCTTGCTGGAGGCTGAATTATGAGTAGAAAATCTTCATTTCGCCTGTGCCCTGAAATATCTAGTTCCCAGTATCCATGTGGAATCTTCTCAGAGGCTCAACTCTCCTGCCTGGGAGAAAGGAGCAGAAGGGCTTATTAACAATACAAAAGATGGAGGCTGAGAGCCAGAGAGAAATTCTACCTTTAAAAAAATCGTGAAAAGGAAAAATTACCAAAAAAAATGAGGAGACAGGAGCAGAGAGAGACAGAGACCTCAGAGACACAGAGACAGGGATAGAGGCCAGAGGGGCTCCCTACCACACTAGCTTTGCTTGCTGGAGACTGAATTATGAGTAGAAAATCTTCATTTCGCCTGTGCCCTGAAATATCTAGTTCCCAGTATCCATGTGGAATCTTCTCAGAGGCTCAACTCTCCTGCCTGGGAGAAAGGAGCAGAAGGGCTTATTAACAATACAAAAGATGGAGCTGAGAGCCAGAGAGAAATTCTACCTTTAAAAAAATCGTAAAAAAGGAAAAATTACCAAAAAAAAATGAGGAGACAGGAGCAGAGAGAAACAGAGACCTCAGAGACACAGAGACAGGGATAGAGGCCAGAGGGGGCTCCCTACCACACTAGCTTTGCTTGCTGGAGGCTGAATTATGAGTAGAAAATCTTCATTTCGCCTGTGCCCTGAAATATCTAGTTCCCAGTATCCATGTGGAATCTTCTCAGAGGCTCAACTCTCCTGCCTGGGAGAAAGGAGCAGAAGGGCTTATTAACAATACAAAAGATGGAGCTGAGAGCCAGAGAGAAATTCTACCTTTAAAAAAATCGTAAAAAGGAAAAATTACCAAAAAAAAATGAGGAGACAGGAGCAGAGAGAGACAGAGACCTCAGAGACACAGAGACAGGGATAGAGGCCAGAGGGGCTCCCCTACCACACTAGCTTTGCTTGCTGGAGGCTGAATTATGAGTAGAAAATCTTCATTTCGCCTGTGCCCTGAAATATCTAGTTCCCAGTATCCATGTGGAATCTTCTCAGAGGCTCAACTCTCCTGCCTGGGAGAAAGGAGCAGAAGGGCTTATTAACAATACAAAAGATGGAGCTGAGAGCCAGAGAGAAATTCTACCTTTAAAAAAATCGTAAAAAGGAAAAATTACCAAAAAAATTGAGGAGACAGGAGCAGAGAGAGACAGAGACCTCAGAGACACAGAGACAGGGATAGAGGCCAGAGGGGCTCCCTACCACACTAGCTTTGCTTGCTGGAGGCTGAATTATGAGTAGAAAATCTTCATTTCGCCTGTGCCCTGAAATATCTAGTTCCCAGTATCCATGTGGAATCTTCTCAGAGGCTCAACTCTCCTGCCTGGGAGAAAGGAGCAGAAGGGCTTATTAACAATACAAAAGATGGAGCTGAGAGCCAGAGAGAAATTCTACCTTTAAAAAAATCGTAAAAAAGGAAAAATTACCAAAAAAAATGAGGAGACAGGAGCAGAGAGAGACAGAGACCTCAGAGACACAGAGACAGGGATAGAGGCCAGAGGGGCTCCCTACCACACTAGCTTTGCTTGCTGGAGGCTGAATTATGAGTAGAAAATCTTCATTTCGCCTGTGCCCTGAAATATCTAGTTCCCAGTATCCATGTGGAATCTTCTCAGAGGCTCAACTCTCCTGCCTGGGAGAAAGGAGCAGAAGGGCTTATTAACAATACAAAAGATGGAGCTGAGAGCCAGAGAGAAATTCTACCTTTAAAAAAATCGTGAAAAGGAAAAATTACCAAAAAAAAATGAGGAGACAGGAGCAGAGAGAGACAGAGACCTCAGAGACACAGAGACAGGGATAGAGGCCAGAGGGGCTCCCTACCACACTAGCTTTGCTTGCTGGAGACTGAATTATGAGTAGAAAATCTTCATTTCGCCTGTGCCCTGAAATATCTAGTTCCCAGTATCCATGTGGAATCTTCTCAGAGGCTCAACTCTCCTGCCTGGGAGAAAGGAGCAGAAGGGCTTATTAACAATACAAAAGATGGAGCTGAGAGCCAGAGAGAAATTCTACCTTTACAAAAATCGTAAAAAGGAAAAATTACCAAAAAAAATGAGGAGACAGGAGCAGAGAGAGACAGAGACCTCAGAGACACAGAGACAGGGATAGAGGCCAGAGGGGCTCCCTACCACACTAGCTTTGCTTGCTGGAGGCTGAATTATGAGTAGAAAATCTTCATTTCGCCTGTGCCCTGAAATATCTAGTTCCCAGTATCCATGTGGAATCTTCTCAGAGGCTCAACTCTCCTGCCTGGGAGAAAGGAGCAGAAGGGCTTATTAACAATACAAAAGATGGAGCTGAGAGCCAGAGAGAAATTCTACCTTTAAAAAAATCGTAAAAAGGAAAAATTACCAAAAAAAAATGAGGAGACAGGAGCAGAGAGAGACAGAGACCTCAGAGACACAGAGACAGGGATAGAGGCCAGAGGGGCTCCCTACCACACTAGCTTTGCTTGCTGGAGACTGAATTATGAGTAGAAAATCTTCATTTCGCCTGTGCCCTGAAATATCTAGTTCCCAGTATCCATGTGCAATCTTCTCAGAGGCTCAACTCTCCTGCCTGGGAGAAAGGAGCAGAAGGGCTTATTAACAATACAAAAGATGGAGCTGAGAGCCAGAGAGAAATTCTACCTTTAAAAAAATCGTAAAAAGGAAAAATTACCAAAAAAAATGAGGAGACAGGAGCAGAGAGAGACAGAGACCTCAGAGACACAGAGACAGTGATAGAGGCCACAGGGGCTCCCTACCACACTAGCTTTGCTTGCTGGAGGCTGAATTATGAGTAGAAATTCTTCATTTCGCCTGTGCCCTGAAATATCTTGTTCCCAGTATCCATGTGGAATCTTCTCAGATGCTCAACTCTCCTGCCTGGGATAAAGGAGCAGAAGGGCTTATTAACAACACAAAAGATGGAGCTGAGAGCCAGAGAGAAATTCTACCTTTAAAAAAATCGTAAAAAGGAAAAATTACCAAAAAAAATGAGGAGACAGGAGCAGAGAGAGACAGAGACCTCAGAGACACAGAGACAGGGGATAGAGGCCATAGGGGCTTCCTACCACACTAGCTTTGCTTGCTGGAGGCTGAATTATGAGTAGAAAATCTTCATTTCGCCTGTGCCCTGAAATATCTAGTTCCCAGTATCCATGTGGAATCTTCTCAGAGGCTCAACTCTCCTGCCTGGAAGAAAGGAGCAGAAGGGCTTATTAACAATACAAAAGATGGAGCTGAGAGCCAGAGAGAAATTCTACCTTTAAAAAAATCGTAAAAAGGAAAAATTACCAAAAAAAAATGAGGAGACAGGAGCAGAGAGAGACAGAGACCTCAGAGACACAGAGACAGGGATAGAGGCCAGAGGGGCTCCCTACCACACTAGCTTTGCTTGCTGGAGGCTGAATTATGAGTAGAAAATCTTCATTTCGCCTGTGCCCTGAAATATCTAGTTCCCAGTATCCATGTGGAATCTTCTCAGAGGCTCAACTCTCCTGCCTGGGAGAAAGGAGCAGAAGGGCTTATTAACAATACAAAAGATGGAGCTGAGAGTCAGAGAGAAATTCTACCTTTAAAAAAATCGTAAAAAGGAAAAATTACCAAAAAAAAATGAGGAGACAAGAGCAGAGAGAGACAGAGACCTCAGAGACACAGAGACAGGGATAGAGGCCAGAGGGGCTCCCTACCACACTAGCTTTGCTTGCTGGAGGCTGAATTATGAGTAGAAAATCTTCATTTCGCCTGTGCCCTGAAATATCTAGTTCCAAGTATCCATGTGGAATCTTCTCAGAGGCTCAACTCTCCTGCCTGGGAGAAAGGAGCAGAAGGGCTTATTAACAATACAAAAGATGGAGCTGAGAGCCAGAGAAAAATTCTACCTTTAAAAAAATCGTAAAAAAGGAAAAATTACCAAAAAAATATGAGGAGACAGGAGCAGAGAGAGACAGAGACCTCAGAGACACAGAGACAGGGATAGAGGCCAGAGGGGCTCCCTACCACACTAGCTTTGCTTGCTGGAGACTGAATTATGAGTAGAAAATCTTCATTTCGCCTGTGCCCTGAAATATCTAGTTCCCAGTATCCATGTGGAATCTTCTCAGAGGCTCAACTCTCCTGCCTGGGAGAAAGGAGCAGAAGGGCTTATTAACAATACAAAAGATGGAGCTGAGAGCCAGAGAAAAATTCTACCTTTAAAAAAATCGTAAAAAGGAAAAATTACCAAAAAAAATGAGGAGACAGGAGCAGAGAGAGACAGAGACCTCAGAGACACAGAGACAGGGATAGAGGCCAGAGGGGCTCCCTACCACACTAGCTTTGCTTGCTGGAGGCTGAATTATGAGTAGAAAATCTTCATTTCGCCTGTGCCCTGAAATATCTAGTTCCCAGTATCCATGTGGAATCTTCTCAGAGGCTCAACTCTCCTGCCTGGGAGAAAGGAGCAGAAGGGCTTATTAACAATACAAAAGATGGAGCTGAGAGCCAGAGAGAAATTCTACCTTTAAAAAAATCGTATAAAAAGGAAAAATTACCAAAAAAAAATGAGGAGACAGGAGCAGAGAGAGACAGAGACCTCAGAGACACAGAGACAGGGATAGAGGCCAGAGGGGCTCCCTACCACACTAGCTTTGCTTGCTGGAGGCTGAATTATGAGTAGAAAATCTTCATTTCGCCTGTGCCCTGAAATATCTAGTTCCCAGTATCCATGTGGAATCTTCTCAGAGGCTCAACTCTCCTGCCTGGAAGAAAGGAGCAGAAGGGCTTATTAACAATACAAAAAGATGGAGCTGAGAGCCAGAGAGAAATTCTACCTTTAAAAAAATCGTAAAAAGGAAAAATTACCAAAAAAAATGAGGAGACAGGAGCAGAGAGAGACAGAGACCTCAGAGACACAGAGACAGGGATAGAGGCCAGAGGGGCTCCCTACCACACTAGCTTTGCTTGCTGGAGGCTGAATTATGAGTAGAAAATCTTCATTTCGCCTGTGCCCTGAAATATCTAGTTCCCAGTATCCATGTGGAATCTTCTCAGAGGCTCAACTCTCCTGCCTGGGAGAAAGGAGCAGAAGGGCTTATTAACAATACAAAAGATGGAGCTGAGAGTCAGAGAGAAATTCTACCTTTAAAAAAATCGTAAAAAGGAAAAATTACCAAAAAAAAATGAGGAGACAGGAGCAGAGAGAGACAGAGACCTCAGAGACACAGAGACAGGGATAGAGGCCAGAGGGGCTCCCTACCACACTAGCTTTGCTTGCTGGAGGCTGAATTATGAGTAGAAAATCTTCATTTCGCCTGTGCCCTGAAATATCTAGTTCCAAGTATCCATGTGGATTCTTCTCAGAGGCTCAACTCTCCTGCCTGGGAGAAAGGAGCAGAAGGGCTTATTAACAATACAAAAGATGGAGCTGAGAGCCAGAGAGAAATTCTACCTTTAAAAAAATCGTAAAAAGGAAAAATTACCAAAAAAAAATGAGGAGACAGGAGCAGAGAGAGACAGAGACCTCAGAGACACAGAGACAGGGATAGAGGCCAGAGGGGCTCCCTACCACACTAGCTTTGCTTGCTGGAGGCTGAATTATGAGTAGAAAATCTTCATTTCGCCTGTGCCCTGAAATATCTAGTTCCCAGTATCCATGTGGAATCTTCTCAGAGGCTCAACTCTCCTGCCTGGGAGAAAGGAGCAGAAGGGCTTATTAACAATACAAAAGATGGAGCTGAGAGCCAGAGAGAAATTCTACCTTTAAAAAAATCGTTAAAAAGGAAAAATTACCAAAAAAAATGAGGAGACAGGAGCAGAGAGAGACAGAGACCTCAGAGACACAGAGACAGGGATAGAGGCCAGAGGGGGCTCCCTACCACACTAGCTTTGCTTGCTGGAGGCTGAATTATGAGTAGAAAATCTTCATTTCACCTGTGCCCTGAAATATCTAGTTCCCAGTATCCATGAGGAATCTTCTCAGAGGCTCAA
The DNA here is from genome assembly GCA_026018925.1 of Tupaia tana. Taxonomy (NCBI): domain Eukaryota; kingdom Metazoa; phylum Chordata; class Mammalia; order Scandentia; family Tupaiidae; genus Tupaia; species Tupaia tana. The sequence continues at coordinate 12,246 of JAKSZU010000772.1, forward strand.
CTCTCCTGCCTGGGAGAAAGGAGCAGAAGGGCTTATTAACAATACAAAAGATGGAGCTGAGAGCCAGAGAGAAATTCTACCTTTAAAAAAATCGTAAAAAGGAAAAATTACCAAAAAAAATGAGGAGACAGGAGCAGAGAGAGACAGAGACCTCAGAGACACAGAGACAGGGATAGAGGCCATAGGGGCTCCCTACCACACTAGCTTTGCTTGCTGGAGGCTGAATTATGAGTAGAAAATCTTCATTTCGCCTGTGCCCTGAAATATCTAGTTCCCAGTATCCATGTGGAATCTTCTCAGAGGCTCAAATCTCCTGCCTGGAAGAAAGGAGCAGAAGGGCTTATTAACAATACAAAAGATGGAGCTGAGAGCCAGAGAGAAATTCTACCTTTAAAAAAATCGTAAAAAGGAAAAATTACCAAAAAAAAATGAGGAGACAGGAGCAGAGAGAGACAGAGACCTCAGAGACACAGAGACAGGGATAGAGGCCAGAGGGGCTCCCTACCACACTAGCTTTGCTTGCTGGAGGCTGAATTATGAGTAGAAAATCTTCATTTCGCCTGTGCCCTGAAATATCTAGTTCCCAGTATCCATGTGGAATCTTCTCAGAGGCTCAACTCTCCTGCCTGGGAGAAAGGAGCAGAAGGGCTTATTAACAATACAAAAGATGGAGCTGAGAGCCAGAGAGAAATTCTACCTTTAAAAAAATCGTAAAAAGGAAAAATTACCAAAAAAAATGAGGAGACAGGAGCAGAGAGAGACAGAGACCTCAGAGACACAGAGACAGGGATAGAGGCCAGAGGGGCTCCCTACCACACTAGCTTTGCTTGCTGGAGGCTGAATTATGAGTAGAAAATCTTCATTTCGCCTGTGCCCTGAAATATCTAGTTCCCAGTATCCATGTGGAATCTTCTCAGAGGCTCAACTCTCCTGCCTGGAAGAAAGGAGCAGAAGGGCTTATTAACAATACAAAAGATGGAGCTGAGAGCCAGAGAGAAATTCTACCTTTAAAAAAATCGTAAAAAGGAAAAATTACCAAAAAAAAATGAGGAGACAGGAGCAGAGAGAGACAGAGACCTCAGAGACACAGAGACAGGGATAGAGGCCAGAGGGGCTCCCTACCACACTAGCTTTGCTTGCTGGAGGCTGAATTATGAGTAGAAAATCTTCATTTCGCCTGTGCCCTGAAATATCTAGTTCCCAGTATCCATGTGGAATCTTCTCAGAGGCTCAACTCTCCTGCCTGGGAGAAAGGAGCAGAAGGGCTTATTAACAATACAAAAGATGGAGCTGAGAGCCAGAGAGAAATTCTACCTTTAAAAAAATCGTAAAAAGGAAAAATTACCAAAAAAAATGAGGAGACAGGAGCAGAGAGAGACAGAGACCTCAGAGACACAGAGACAGGGATAGAGGCCAGAGGGGCTCCCTACCACATTAGCTTTGCTTGCTGGAGGCTGAATTATGAGTAGAAAATCTTCATTTCGCCTGTGCCCTGAAATATCTAGTTCCCAGTATCCATGTGGAATCTTCTCAGAGGCTCAACTCTCCTGCCTGGGAGAAAGGAGCAGAAGGGCTTATTAACAATACAAAAGATGGAGCTGAGAGCCAGAGAGAAATTCTACCTTTAAAAAAAATCGTAAAAAGGAAAAATTACCAAAAAAAAAATGAAGAGACAGGAGCAGAGTGAGACAGAGACCTCAGAGACACAGAGACAGGGATAGAGGCCAGAGGGGCTCCCTACCACACTAGCTTTGCTTGCTGGAGGCTGAATTATGAGTAGAAAATCTTCATTTCGCCTGTGCCCTGAAATATCTAGTTCCCAGTATCCATGTGGAATCTTCTCAGAGGCTCAACTCTCCTGCCTGGGAGAAAGGAGCAGAAGGGCTTATTAACAATACAAAAGATGGAGCTGAGAGCCAGAGAGAAATTCTACCTTTAAAAAAATCGTAAAAAGGAAAAATTACCAAAAAAAAATGAGGAGACAGGAGCAGAGAGAGACAGAGACCTCAGAGACACAGAGACAGGGATAGAGGCCAGAGGGGCTCCCTACCACACTAGCTTTGCTTGCTGGAGGCTGAATTATGAGTAGAAAATCTTCATTTCGCCTGTGCCCTGAAATATCTAGTTCCCAGTATCCATGTGGAATCTTCTCAGAGGCTCAACTCTCCTGCCTGGGAGAAAGGAGCAGAAGGGCTTATTAACAATACAAAAGATGGAGCTGAGAGCCAGAGAGAAATTCTACCTTTAAAAAAATCGTAAAAAGGAAAAATTACCAAAAAAAATTGAGGAGACAGGAGCAGAGAGAGACAGAGACCTCAGAGACACAGAGACAGGGATAGAGGCCAGAGGGGCTCCCTACCACACTAGCTTTGCTTGCTGGAGGCTGAATTATGAGTAGAAAATCTTCATTTCGCCTGTGCCCTGAAATATCTAGTTCCCAGTATCCATGTGGAATCTTCTCAGAGGCTCAACTCTCCTGCCTGGGAGAAAGGAGCAGAAGGGCTTATTAACAATACAAAAGATGGAGCTGAGAGCCAGAGAGAAATTCTACCTTTAAAAAAATCGTAAAAAGGAAAAATTACCAAAAAAAAATGAGGAGACAGGAGCAGAGAGAGACAGAGACCTCAGAGACACAGAGACAGGGATAGAGGCCAGAGGGGCTCCCTACCACACTAGCTTTGCTTGCTGGAGGCTGAATTATGAGTAGAAAATCTTCATTTCGCCTGTGCCCTGAAATATCTAGTTCCCAGTATCCATGTGGAATCTTCTCAGAGGCTCAACTCTCCTGCCTGGGAGAAAGGAGCAGAAGGGCTTATTAACAATACAAAAGATGGAGCTGAGAGCCAGAGAGAAATTCTACCTTTAAAAAAATCGTAAAAAGGAAAAATTACCAAAAAAAAAAATGAGGAGACAGGAGCAGAGAGAGACAGAGACCTCAGAGACACAGAGACAGGGATAGAGGCCAGAGGGGCTCCCTACCACACTAGCTTTGCTTGCTGGAGGCTGAATTATGAGTAGAAAATCTTCATTTCGCCTGTGCCCTGAAATATCTAGTTCCCAGTATCCATGTGGAATCTTCTCAGAGGCTCAACTCTACTGCCTGGGAGAAAGGAGCAGAAGGGCTTATTAACAATACAAAAGATGGAGCTGAGAGCCAGAGAGAAATTCTACCTTTAAAAAAATCGTAAAAAGGAAAAATTACCAAAAAAAATGAGGAGACAGGAGCAGAGAGAGACAGAGACCTCAGAGACACAGAGACAGGGATAGAGGCCAGAGGGGCTCCCTACCACACCAGCTTTGCTTGCTGGAGGCTGAATTATGAGTAGAAAATCTTCATTTCGCCTGTGCCCTGAAATATCTAGTTCCCAGTATCCATGTGGAATCTTCTCAGAGGCTCAACTCTCCTGCCTGGGAGAAAGGAGCAGAAGGGCTTATTAACAATACAAAAGATGGAGCTGAGAGCCAGAGAGAAATTCTACCTTTAAAAAAATCATAAAAATGAAAAATTACCAAAAAAAAATGAGGAGACAGGAGCAGAGAGAGACAGAGACCTCAGAGACACAGAGACAGGGATAGAGGCCATAGGGGCTCCCTACCACACTAGCTTTGCTTGCTGGAGGCTGAATTATGAGTAGAAAATCTTCATTTCGCCTGTGCCCTGAAATATCTAGTTCCCAGTATCCATGTGGAATCTTCTCAGAGGCTCAACTCTCCTGCCTGGAAGAAAGGAGCAGAAGGGCTTATTAACAATACAAAAGATGGAGCTGAGAGCCAGAGAGAAATTCTACCTTTAAAAAAATCGTAAAAAGGAAAAATTACCAAAAAAAAATGAGGAGACAGGAGCAGAGAGAGACAGAGACCTCAGAGACACAGAGACAGGGATAGAGGCCAGAGGGGCTCCCTACCACACTAGCTTTGCTTGCTGGAGGCTGAATTATGAGTAGAAAATCTTCATTTCGCCTGGGCCCTGAAATATCTAGTTCCCAGTATCCATGTGGAATCTTCTCAGAGGCTCAACTCTCCTGCCTGGGAGAAAGGAGCAGAAGGGCTTATTAACAATACAAAAGATGGAGCTGAGAGCCAGAGAGAAATTCTACCTTTAAAAAAAATCGTAAAAAGGAAAAATTACCAAAAAAAAAATGAGGAGACAGGAGCAGAGAGAGACAGAGACCTCAGAGACACAGAGACAGGGATAGAGGCCAGAGGGGCTCCCTACCACACTAGCTTTGCTTGCTGGAGGCTGAATTATGAGTAGAAAATCTTCATTTCGCCTGTGCCCTGAAATATCTAGTTCCCAGTATCCATGTGGAATCTTCTCAGAGGCTCAACTCTCCTGCCTGGGAGAAAGGAGCAGAAGGGCTTATTAACAATACAAAAGATGGAGCTGAGAGTCAGAGAGAAATTCTACCTTTAAAAAAAATCGTAAAAAGGAAAAATTACAAAAAAAAATGAGGAGACAGGAGCAGAGAGAGACAGAGACCTCAGAGACACAGAGATAGGGATAGAGGCCAGAGGGGCTCCCTACCACACTAGCTTTGCTTGCTGGAGGCTGAATTATGAGTAGAAAATCTTCATTTCGCCTGTGCCCTGAAATATCTAGTTCCAAGTATCCATGTGGATTCTTCTCAGAGGCTCAACTCTCCTGCCTGGGAGAAAGGAGCAGAAGGGCTTATTAACAATACAAAAGATGGAGCTGAGAGCCAGAGAGAAATTCTACCTTTAAAAAAATCGTAAAAAGGAAAAATTACCAAAAAAAAATGAGGAGACAGGAGCAGAGAGAGACAGAGACCTCAGAGACACAGAGACAGGGATAGAGGCCAGAGGGGCTCCCTACCACACTAGCTTTGCTTGCTGGAGGCTGAATTATGAGTAGAAAATCTTCATTTCGCCTGTGCCCTGAAATATCTAGTTCCCAGTATCCATGTGGAATCTTCTCAGAGGCTCAACTCTCCTGCCTGGGAGAAAGGAGCAGAAGGGCTTATTAACAATACAGAAGATGGAGCTGAGAGCCAGAGAGAAATTCTACCTTTAAAAAAATCGTAAAAAGGAAAAATTACCAAAAAAATGAGGAGACAGGAGCAGAGAGAGACAGAGACCTCAGAGACACAGAGACAGGGATAGAGGCCAGAGGGGCTCCCTACCACACTAGCTTTGCTTGCTGGAGGCTGAATTATGAGTAGAAAATCTTCATTTCGCCTGTGCCCTGAAATATCTAGTTCCCAGTATCCATGTGGAATCTTCTCAGAGGCTCAACTCTCCCTGCCTGGGAGAAAGGAGCAGAAGGGCTTATTAACAATACAAAAGATGGAGCTGAGAGCCAGAGAGAAATTCTACCTTTAAAAAAATCGTAAAAAGGAAAAATTACCAAAAAAATTGAGGAGACAGGAGCAGAGAGAGACAGAGACCTCAGAGACACAGAGACAGGGATAGAGGCCAGAGGGGCTCCCTACCCACACTAGCTTTGCTTGCTGGAGGCTGAATTATGAGTAGAAAATCTTCATTTCGCCTGTGCCCTGAAATATCTAGTTCCCAGTATCCATGTGGAATCTTCTCAGAGGCTCAACTCTCCTGCCTGGGAGAAAGGAGCAGAAGGGCTTATTAACAATACAAAAGATGGAGCTGAGAGCCAGAGAGAAATTCTACCTTTAAAAAAATCGTAAAAAGGAAAAATTACCAAAAAAAAATGAGGAGACAGGAGCAGAGAGAGACAGAGACCTCAGAGACACAGAGACAGGGATAGAGGCCAGAGGGGGCTCCCTACCACACTAGCTTTGCTTGCTGGAGGCTGAATTATGAGTAGAAAATCTTCATTTCGCCTGTGCCCTGAAATATCTAGTTCCCAGTATCCATGTGGAATCTTCTCAGAGGCTCAACTCTCCTGCCTGGGAGAAAGGAGCAGAAGGGCTTATTAACAATACAAAAGATGGAGCTGAGAGCCAGAGAGAAATTCTACCTTTAAAAAAATCGTAAAAAGGAAAAATTACCAAAAAAAAAATGAGGAGACAGGAGCAGAGAGAGACAGAGACCTCAGAGACACAGAGACAGGGATAGAGGCCAGAGGGGCTCCCTACCACACTAGCTTTGCTTGCTGGAGGCTGAATTATGAGTAGAAAATCTTCATTTCGCCTGTGCCCTGAAATATCTAGTTCCCAGTATCCATGTGGAATCTTCTCAGAGGCTCAACTCTACTGCCTGGGAGAAAGGAGCAGAAGGGCTTATTAACAATACAAAAGATGGAGCTGAGAGCCAGAGAGAAATTCTACCTTTAAAAAAATCGTAAAAAGGAAAAATTACCAAAAAAAATGAGGAGACAGGAGCAGAGAGAGACAGAGACCTCAGAGACACAGAGACAGGGATAGAGGCCAGAGGGGCTCCCTACCACACTAGCTTTGCTTGCTGGAGGCTGAATTATGAGTAGAAAATCTTCATTTCGCCTGTGCCCTGAAATATCTAGTTCCCAGTATCCATGTGGAATCTTCTCAGAGGCTCAACTCTCCTGCCTGGGAGAAAGGAGCAGAAGGGCTTATTAACAATACAAAAGATGGAGCTGAGAGCCAGAGAGAAATTCTACCTTTAAAAAAAATCGTAAAAAGGAAAAATTACCAAAAAAAAATGAGGAGACAGGAGCAGAGAGAGACAGAGACCTCAGAGACACAGAGACAGGGATAGAGGCCATAGGGGCTCCCTACCACACTAGCTTTGCTTGCTGGAGGCTGAATTATGAGTAGAAAATCTTCATTTCGCCTGTGCCCTGAAATATCTAGTTCCCAGTATCCATGTGGAATCTTCTCAGAGGCTCAACTCTCCTGCCTGGAAGAAAGGAGCAGAAGGGCTTATTAACAATACAAAAGATGGAGCTGAGAGCCAGAGAGAAATTCTACCTTTAAAAAAATCGTAAAAAGGAAAAATTACCAAAAAAAAATGAGGAGACAGGAGCAGAGAGAGACAGAGACCTCAGAGACACAGAGACAGGGATAGAGGCCAGAGGGGCTCCCTACCACACTAGCTTTGCTTGCTGAAGGCTGAATTATGAGTAGAAAATCTTCATTTCGCCTGTGCCCTGAAATATCTAGTTCCCAGTATCCATGTGGAATCTTCTCAGAGGCTCAACTCTCCTGCCTGGGAGAAAGGAGCAGAAGGGCTTATTAACAATACAAAAGATGGAACTGAGAGTCAGAGAGAAATTCTACCTTTAAAAAAATCGTAAAAAGGAAAAATTACCAAAAAAAAAATGAGGAGACAGGAGCAGAGAGAGACAGAGACCTCAGAGACACAGAGACAGGGATAGAGGCCAGAGGGGCTCCCTACCACACTAGCTTTGCTTGCTGGAGGCTGAATTATGAGTAGAAAATCTTCATTTCGCCTGTGCCCTGAAATATCTAGTTCCAAGTATCCATGTGGATTCTTCTCAGAGGCTCAACTCTCCTGCCTGGGAGAAAGGAGCAGAAGGGCTTATTAACAATACAAAAGATGGAGCTGAGAGCCAGAGAGAAATTCTACCTTTAAAAAAATCGTAAAAAAGGAAAAATTACCAAAAAAAAATGAGGAGACAGGAGCAGAGAGAGACAGAGACCTCAGAGACACAGAGACAAGGATAGAGGCCAGAGGGGCTCCCTACCACACTAGCTTTGCTTGCTGGAGGCTGAATTATGAGTAGAAAATCTTCATTTCGCCTGTGCCCTGAAATATCTAGTTCCCAGTATCCATGTGGAATCTTCTCAGAGGCTCAACTCTCCTGCCTGGGAGAAAGGAGCAGAAGGGCTTATTAACAATACAAAAGATGGAGCTGAGAGCCAGAGAGAAATTCTACCTTTAAAAAAATCGTAAAAAGGAAAAATTACCAAAAAAAATGAGGAGACAGGAGCAGAGAGAGACAGAGACCTCAGAGACACAGAGACAGGGATAGAGGCCAGAGGGGCTCCCTACCACACTAGCTTTGCTTGCTGGAGGCTGAATTATGAGTAGAAAATCTTCATTTCGCCTGTGCCCCTGAAATATCTAGTTCCCAGTATCCATGTGGAATCTTCTCAGAGGCTCAACTCTCCTGCCTGGGAGAAAGGAGCAGAAGGGCTTATTAACAATACAAAAGATGGAGCTGAGAGCCAGAGAGAAATTCTACCTTTAAAAAAATCGTAAAAAGGAAAAATTACCAAAAAAAATTGAGGAGACAGGAGCAGAGAGAGACAGAGACCTCAGAGACACAGAGACAGGGATAGAGGCCAGAGGGGCTCCCTACCACACTAGCTTTGCTTGCTGGAGGCTGAATTATGAGTAGAAAATCTTCATTTCGCCTGTGCCCTGAAATATCTAGTTCCCAGTATCCATGTGGAATCTTCTCAGAGGCTCAACTCTCCTGCCTGGGAGAAAGGAGCAGAAGGGCTTATTAACAATACAAAAGATGGAGCTGAGAGCCAGAGAGAAATTCTACCTTTAAAAAAAATCGTAAAAAGGAAAAATTACCAAAAAAAAATGAGGAGACAGGAGCAGAGAGAGACAGAGACCTCAGAGACACAGAGACAGGGATAGAGGCCAGAGGGGCTCCCTACCACACTAGCTTTGCTTGCTGGAGGCTGAATTATGAGTAGAAAATCTTCATTTTCGCCTGTGCCCTGAAATATCTAGTTCCCAGTATCCATGTGGAATCTTCTCAGAGGCTCAACTCTCCTGCCTGGGAGAAAGGAGCAGAAGGGCTTATTAACAATACAAAAGATGGAGCTGAGAGTCAGAGAGAAATTCTACCTTTAAAAAAAATCGTAAAAAGGAAAAAATTACCAAAAAAAAATGAGGAGACAGGAGCAGAGAGAGACAGAGACCTCAGAGACACAGAGACAGGGATAGAGGCCAGAGGGGCTCCCTACCACACTAGCTTTGCTTGCTGGAGGCTGAATTATGAGTAGAAAATCTTCATTTCGCCTGTGCCCTGAAATATCTAGTTCCAAGTATCCATGTGGATTCTTCTCAGAGGCTCAACTCTCCTGCCTGGGAGAAAGGAGCAGAAGGGCTTATTAACAATACAAAAGATGGAGCTGAGAGCCAGAGAGAAATTCTACCTTTAAAAAAATCGTAAAAAGGAAAAATTACCAAAAAAAAATGAGGAGACAGGAGCAGAGAGAGACAGAGACCTCAGAGACACAGAGACAGGGATAGAGGCCAGAGGGGCTCCCTACCACACTAGCTTTGCTTGCTGGAGCCTGAATTATGAGTAGAAAATCTTCATTTCGCCTGTGCCCTGAAATATCTAGTTCCCAGTATCCATGTGGAATCTTCTCAGAGGCTCAACTCTCCTGCCTGGGAGAAAGGAGCAGAAGGGCTTATTAACAATACAAAAGATGGAGCTGAGAGCCAGAGAGAAATTCTACCTTTAAAAAAATCGTAAAAAGGAAAAATTACCAAAAAAAATGAGGAGACAGGAGCAGAGAGAGACAGAGACCTCAGAGACACAGAGACAGGGATAGAGGCCAGAGGGGCTCCCTACCACACTAGCTTTGCTTGCTGGAGGCTGAATTATGAGTAGAAAATCTTCATTTCGCCTGTGCCCTGAAAATATCTAGCTCCCAGTATCCATGTGGAATCTTCTCAGAGGCTCAACTCTCCTGCCTGGGAGAAAGGAGCAGAAGGGCTTATTAACAATACAAAAGATTGAGCTGAGAGCCAGAGAGAAATTCTACCTTTAAAAAAATCGTAAAAAGGAAAAATTACCAAAAAAATTGAGGAGACAGGAGAAGAGAGAGACAGAGACCTCAGAGACACAGAGACAGGGATAGAGGCCAGAGGGGCTCCCTACCACACTAGCTTTTCTTGCTGGAGGCTGAATTATGAGTAGAAAATCTTCATTTCGCCTGTGCCCTGAAATATCTAGTTCCCAGTATCCATGTGGAATCTTTCTCAGAGGCTCAACTCTCCTGCCTGGGAGAAAGGAGAAGAAGGGCTTATTAACAATACAAAAGATGGAGCTGAGAGCCAGAGAGAAATTCTACCTTTAAAAAAATCGTAAAAAGGAAAAATTACCAAAAAAATTGAGGAGACAGGAGCAGAGAGAGACAGAGACCTCAGAGACACAGAGACAGGGATAGAGGCCAGAGGGGCTCCCTACCACACTAGCTTTGCTTGCTGGAGGCAGAATTATGAGTAGAAAATCTTCATTTCGCCTGTGCCCTGAAATATCTAGTTCCCAGTATCCATGTGGAATCTTCTCAGAGGCTCAACTCTCCTGCCTGGGAGAAAGGAGCAGAAGGGCTTATTAACAGTACAAAAGATGGAGCTGAGAGCCAGAGAGAAATTCTACCTTTAAAAAAATCGTAAAAAGGAAAAATACCCAAAAAATATGAAGAGACAGGAGCAGAGAGAGACAGAGACCTCAGAGACACAGAGACAGGGATAGAGGCCAGAGGAGCTCCCTACCACACTAGCTTTGCTTGCTGGAGCCTGAATTATGAGGAGAAAATCTTCATTTCGCCTGTGCCCTGAAATATCTAGTTCCCAGTATCCATGTGGAATCTTCTCAGAGGCTCAACTCTCCTGCCTGGGAGAAAGGAGCAGAAGGGCTTATTAACAATACAAAAGATGGAGCTGAGAGCCAGAGAGAAATTCTACCTTTAAAAAAATCGTAAAAAGGAAAAATTACCAAAAAAATAATGAGGAGACAGGAGCAGAGAGAGACAGAGACCTCAGAGACACAGAGACAGGGATAGAGGCCAGAGGGGCTCCCTACCACACTAGCTTTGCTTGCTGGAGGCTGAATTATGAGTAGAAAATCTTCATTTCGCCTGTGCCCTGAAATATCTAGTTCCCAGTATCCATGTGGAATCTTCTCAGAGGCTCAACTCTCCTGCCTGGGAGAAAGGAGCAGAAGGGCTTATTAACAATACAAAAGATGGAGCTGAGAGCCAGAGAGAAATTCTACCTTTAAAAAAAATCGTAAAAAGGAAAAATTACCAAAAAAAATGAGGAGACAGGAGCAGAGAGAGACAGAGACCTCAGAGACACAGAGACAGGGATAGAGGCCAGAGGGGCTCCCTACCACACCAGCTTTGCTTGCTGGAGGCTGAATTATCAGTAGAAAATCTTCATTTCGCCTGTGCCCTGAAATATCTAGTTCCCAGTATCCATGTGGAATCTTCTCAGAGGCTCAACTCTCCTGCCTGGGAGAAAGGAGCAGAAGGGCTTATTAACAATACAAAAGATGGAGCGGAGGGCCAGAGAGAAATTCTACCTTTAAAAAAAATCGTAAAAAGGAAAAATTACCAAAAAAAAAATGAGGAGACAGGAGCAGAGAGAGACAGAGACCTCAGAGACACAGAGACAGGGATAGAGGCCATAGGGGCTCCCTACCACACTAGCTTTGCTTGCTGGAGGCTGAATTATGAGTAGAAAATCTTCATTTCGCCTGTGCCCTGAAATATCTAGTTCCCAGTATCCATGTGGAATCTTCTCAGAGGCTCAACTCTCCTGCCTGGAAGAAAGGAGCAGAAGGGCTTATTAACAATACAAAAGATGGAGCTGAGAGCCAGAGAGAAATTCTACCTTTAAAAAAATCGTAAAAAGGAAAAATTACCAAAAAAAAATGAGGAGACAGGAGCAGAGAGAGACAGAGACCTCAGAGACACAGAGTCAGGGATAGAGGCCAGAGGGGCTCCCTACCACACAAGCTTTGCTTGCTGGAGGCTGAATTATGAGTAGAAAATCTTCATTTCGCCTGTGCCCTGAAATATCTAGTTCCCAGTATCCATGTGGAATCTTCTCAGAGGCTCAACTCTCCTGCCTGGGAGAAAGGAGCAGAAGGGCTTATTAACAATACAAAAGATGGAGCTGAGAGTCAGAGAGAAATTCTACCTTTAAAAAAATCGTAAAAAGGAAAAATTACCAAAAAAAAATGAGGAGACAGGAGCAGAGAGAGACAGAGACCTCAGAGACACAGAGACAGGCCAGAGGGGCTCCCTACCACACTAGCTTTGCTTGCTGGAGGCTGAATTATGAGTAGAAAATCTTCATTTCGCCTGTGCCCTGAAATATCTAGTTCCAAGTATCCATGTGGATTCTTCTCAGAGGCTCAACTCTCCTGCCTGGGAGAAAGGAGCAGAAGGGCTTATTAACAATACAAAAGATGGAGCTGAGAGCCAGAGAGAAATTCTACCTTTAAAAAAAATCGTAAAAAGGAAAAATTACCAAAAAAAAATGAGGAGACAGGAGCAGAGAGAGACAGAGACCTCAGAGACACAGAGACAGGGATAGAGGCCAGAGGGGCTCCCTACCACACTAGCTTTGCTTGCTGGAGGCTGAATTATGAGTAGAAAATCTTCATTTCGCCTGTGCCCTGAAATATCTAGTTCCCAGTATCCATGTGGAATCTTCTCAGAGGCTCAACTCTCCTGCCTGGGAGAAAGGAGCAGAAGGGCTTATTAACAATACAAAAGATGGAGCTGAGAGCCAGGGAGAAATTCTACCTTTAAAAAAATCGTAAAAAGGAAAAATTACCAAAAAAAAATGAGGAGACAGGAGCAGAGAGAGACAGAGACCTCAGAGACACAGAGACAGGGATAGAGGCCAGAGGGGCTCCCTACCACACTAGCTTTGCTTGCTGGAGGCTGAATTATGAGTAGAAAATCTTCATTTCGCCTGTGCCCTGAAATATCTAGTTCCCAGTATCCATGTGGAATCTTCTCAGAGGCTCAACTCTCCTGCCTGGGAGAAAGGAGCAGAAGGGCTTATTAACAGTACAAAAGATGGAGCTGAGAGCCAGAGAGAAATTCTACCTTTAAAAAAATCGTAAAAAGGAAAAATTACCAAAAAAAAATGAAGAGACAGGAGCAGAGAGAGACAGAGACCTCAGAGACACAGAGACAGGGATAGAGGCCAGAGGGGCTCCCTACCACACTAGCTTTGCTTGCTGGAGGCTGAATTATGAGTAGAAAATCTTCATTTCGCCTGTGCCCTGAAATATCTAGTTCCCAGTATCCATGTGGAATCTTCTCAGAGGCTCAACACTCCTGCCTGGGAGAAAGGAGCAGAAGGGCTTATTAACAATACAAAAGATGGAGCTGAGAGCCAGAGAGAAATTCTACCTTTCAAAAAATCGTAAAAAGGAAAAATTACCAAAAAAAAAATGAGGAGACAGGAGCAGAGAGAGACAGAGACCTCAGAGACACAGAGACAGGGATAGAGGCCAGAGGGGCTCCCTACCACACTACCTTTGCTTGCTGGAGGCTGAATTATGAGTAGAAAATCTTCATTTCGCCTGTGCCCTGAAATATCTAGTTCCCAGTATCCATGTGGAATCTTCTCAGAGGCTCAACTCTCCTGCCTGGGAGAAAGGAGCAGAAGGGCTTATTAACAATACAAAAGATGGAGCTGAGAGCCAGAGAGAAATTCTACCTTTAAAAAAATCGTAAAAAGGAAAAATTACCAAAAAAATATGAGGAGACAGGAGCAGAGAGAGACAGAGACCTCAGAGACACAGAGACAGGGATAGAGGCCAGAGGGGCTCCCTACCACACTAGCTTTGCTTGCTGGAGACTGAATTATGAGTAGAAAATCTTCATTTCGCCTGTGCCCTGAAATATCTCGTTCCCAGTATCCATGTGGAATCTTCTCAGAGGCTCAACTCTCCTGCCTGGGAGAAAGGAGCAGAAGGGCTTATTAACAATACAAAAGATGGAGCTGAGAGCCAGAGAGAAATTCTACCTTTAAAAAAATCGTAAAAAGGAAAAATTACCAAAAAAAATGAGGAGACAGGAGCAGAGAGAGACAGAGACCTCAGAGACACAGAGACAGGGATAGAGGCCAGAGGGGCTCCCTACCACACTAGCTTTGCTTGCTGGAGGCTGAATTATGAGTAGAAAATCTTCATTTCGCCTGTGCCCTGAAATATCTAGTTCCCAGTATCCATGTGGAATCTTCTCAGAGGCTCAACTCTCCTGCCTGGGAGAAAGGAGCAGAAGGGGCTTATTAACAATACAAAAGATGGAGCTGAGAGCCAGAGAGAAATTCTACCTTTAAAAAAATCGTAAAAAGGAAAAATTACCAAAAAAAAATGAGGAGACAGGAGCAGAGAGAGACAGAGACCTCAGAGACACAGAGACAGGGATAGAGGCCATAGAGGCTCCCTACTACACTAGCTTTGCTTGCTGGAGGCTGAATTATGAGTAGAAAATCTTCATTTCGCCTGTGCCCTGAAATATCTAGTTCCCAGTATCCATGTGGAATCTTCTCAGAGGCTCAACTCTCCTGCCTGGAAGAAAGGAGCAGAAGGGCTTATTAACAATACAAAAGATGGAGCTGAGAGCCAGAGAGAAATTCTACCTTTCAAAAAATCGTAAAAAGGAAAAATTACCAAAAAAAAATGAGGAGACAGGAGCAGAGAGAGACAGAGACCTCAGAGACACAGAGACAGGGATAGAGGCCAGAGGGGCTCCCTACCACACTACCTTTGCTTGCTGGAGGCTGAATTATGAGTAGAAAATCTTCATTTCGCCTGTGCCCTGAAATATCTAGTTCCCAGTATCCATGTGGAATCTTCTCAGAGGCTCAACTCTCCTGCCTGGGAGAAAGGAGCAGAAGGGCTTATTAACAATACAAAAGATGGAGCTGAGAGCCAGAGAGAAATTCTACCTTTACAAAAATCGTAAAAAGGAAAAATTACCAAAAAAAATGAGGAGACAGGAGCAGAGAGAGACAGAGACCTCAGAGACACAGAGATAGGGATAGAGGCCAGAGGGGCTCCCTACCACACTAGCTTTGCTTGCTGGAGGCTGAATTATGAGTAGAAAATCTTCATTTCGCCTGTGCCCTGAAATATCTAGTTCCAAGTATCCATGTGGATTCTTCTCAGAGGCTCAACTCTCCTGCCTGGGAGAAAGGAGCAGAAGGGCTTATTAACAATACAAAAGATGGAGCTGAGAGCCAGAGAGAAATTCTACCTTTAAAAAAATCGTAAAAAGGAAAAATTACCAAAAAAAAATGAGGAGACAGGAGCAGAGAGAGACAGAGACCTCAGAGACACAGAGACAGGGATAGAGGCCAGAGGGGCTCCCTACCACACTAGCTTTGCTTGCTGGAGGCTGAATTATGAGTAGAAAATCTTCATTTCGCCTGTGCCCTGAAATATCTAGTTCCCAGTATCCATGTGGAATCTTCTCAGAGGCTCAACTCTCCTGCCTGGGAGAAAGGAGCAGAAGGGCTTATTAACAATACAGAAGATGGAGCTGAGAGCCAGAGAGAAATTCTACCTTTAAAAAAATCGTAAAAAGGAAAAATTACCAAAAAAATGAGGAGACAGGAGCAGAGAGAGACAGAGACCTCAGAGACACAGAGACAGGGATAGAGGCCAGAGGGGCTCCCTACCACACTAGCTTTGCTTGCTGGAGGCTGAATTATGAGTAGAAAATCTTCATTTCGCCTGTGCCCTGAAATATCTAGTTCCCAGTATCCATGTGGAATCTTCTCAGAGGCTCAACTCTCCTGCCTGGGAGAAAGGAGCAGAAGGGCTTATTAACAATACAAAAGATGGAGCTGAGAGCCAGAGAGAAATTCTACCTTTAAAAAAATCGTAAAAAGGAAAAATTACCAAAAAAATTGAGGAGACAGGAGCAGAGAGATACAGAGACCTCAGAGACACAGAGACAGGGATAGAGGCCAGAGGGGCTCCCTACCACACTAGCTTTGCTTGCTGGAGGCTGAATTATGAGTAGAAAATCTTCATTTCGCCTGTGCCCTGAAATATCTAGTTCCCAGTATCCATGTGGAATCTTCTCAGAGGCTCAACTCTCCTGCCTGGGAGAAAGGAGCAGAAGGGCTTATTAACAATACAAAAGATGGAGCTGAGAGCCAGAGAGAAATTCTACCTTTAAAAAAATCGTAAAAAGGAAAAATTACCAAAAAAAATGAGGAGACAGGAGCAGAGAGAGACAGAGACCTCAGAGACACAGAGACAGGGATAGAGGCCAGAGGGGCTCCCTACCACACTAGCTTTGCTTGCTGGAGGCTGAATTATGAGTAGAAAATCTTCATTTCGCCTGTGCCCTGAAATATCTAGTTCCCAGTATCCATGTGGAATCTTCTCAGAGGCTCAACTCTCCTGCCTGGGAGAAAGGAGCAGAAGGGCTTATTAACAATACAAAAGATGGAGCTGAGAGCCAGAGAGAAATTCTACCTTTAAAAAAATCGTAAAAAGGAAAAATTACCAAAAAAAAAATGAGGAGACAGGAGCAGAGAGAGACAGAGACCTCAGAGACACAGAGACAGGGATAGAGGCCAGAGGGGCTCCCTACCACACTAGCTTTGCTTGCTGGAGGCTGAATTATGAGTAGAAAATCTTCATTTCGCCTGTGCCCTGAAATATCTAGTTCCCAGTATCCATGTGGAATCTTCTCAGAGGCTCAACTCTCCTGCCTGGGAGAAAGGAGCAGAAGGGCTTATTAACAATACAAAAGATGGAGCTGAGAGCCAGAGAGAAATTCTACCTTTAAAAAAATCGTAAAAAGGAAAAATTACCAAAAAAAATGAGGAGACAGGAGCAGAGAGAGACAGAGACCTCAGAGACACAGAGACAGGGATAGAGGCCAGAGGGGCTCCCTACCACACTAGCTTTGCTTGCTGGAGGCTGAATTATGAGTAGAAAATCTTCATTTCGCCTGTGCCCTGAAATATCTAGTTCCCAGTATCCATGTGGAATCTTCTCAGAGGCTCAACTCTCCTGCCTGGGAGAAAGGAGCAGAAGGGCTTATTAACAATACAAAAGATGGAGCTGAGAGCCAGAGAGAAATTCTACCTTTAAAAAAATCGTAAAAAGGAAAAATTACCAAAAAAAAATGAGGAGACAGGAGCAGAGAGAGACAGAGACCTCAGAGACACAGAGACAGGGATAGAGGCCATAGGGGCTCCCTACCACACTAGCTTTGCTTGCTGGAGGCTGAATTATGAGTAGAAAATCTTCATTTCGCCTGTGCCCTGAAATATCTAGTTCCCAGTATCCATGTGGAATCTTCTCAGAGGCTCAACTCTCCTGCCTGGAAGAAAGGAGCAGAAGGGCTTATTAACAATACAAAAGATGGAGCTGAGAGCCAGAGAGAAATTCTACCTTTAAAAAAATCGTAAAAAGGAAAAATTACCAAAAAAAAATGAGGAGACAGGAGCAGAGAGAGACAGAGACCTCAGAGACACAGAGACAGGGATAGAGGCCAGAGGGGCTCCCTACCACACTAGCTTTGCTTGCTGAAGGCTGAATTATGAGTAGAAAATCTTCATTTCGCCTGTGCCCTGAAATATCTAGTTCCCAGTATCCATGTGGAATCTTCTCAGAGGCTCAACTCTCCTGCCTGGGAGAAAGGAGCAGAAGGGCTTATTAACAATACAAAAGATGGAGCTGAGAGTCAGAGAGAAATTCTACCTTTAAAAAAATCGTAAAAAGGAAAAATTACCAAAAAAAAATGAGGAGACAGGAGCAGAGAGAGACAGAGACCTCAGAGACACAGAGACAGGGATAGAGGCCAGAGGGGCTCCCTACCACACTAGCTTTGCTTGCTGGAGGCTGAATTATGAGTATAAAATCTTCATTTCGCCTGTGCCCTGAAATATCTAGTTCCAAGTATCCATGTGGATTCTTCTCAGAGGCTCAACTCTCCTGCCTGGGAGAAAGGAGCAGAAGGGCTTATTAACAATACAAAAGATGGAGCTGAGAGCCAGAGAGAAATTCTACCTTTAAAAAAATCGTAAAAAGGAAAAATTACCAAAAAAAAATGAGGAGACAGGAGCAGAGAGAGACAGAGACCTCAGAGACACAGAGACAAGGATAGAGCCCAGAGGGGCTCCCTACCACACTAGCTTTGCTTGCTGGAGGCTGAATTATGAGTAGAAAATCTTCATTTCGCCTGTGCCCTGAAATATCTAGTTCCAAGTATCCATGTGGATTCTTCTCAGAGGCTCAACTCTCCTGCCTGGGAGAAAGGAGCAGAAGGGCTTATTAACAATACAAAAGATGGAGCTGAGAGCCAGAGAGAAATTCTACCTTTAAAAAAATCGTAAAAAGGAAAAATTACCAAAAAAAAATGAGGAGACAGGAGCAGAGAGAGACAGAGACCTCAGAGACACAGAGACAGGGATAGAGGCCAGAGGGGCTCCCTACCACACTAGCTTTGCTTGCTGGAGGCTGAATTATGAGTAGAAAATCTTCATTTCGCCTGTGCCCTGAAATATCTAGTTCCCAGTATCCATGTGGAATCTTCTCAGAGGCTCAACTCTCCTGCCTGGGAGAAAGGAGCAGAAGGGCTTATTAACAATACAAAAGATGGAGCTGAGAGCCAGGGAGAAATTCTACCTTTAAAAAAATCGTAAAAAGGAAAAATTACCAAAAAAAATGAGGAGACAGGAGCAGAGAGAGACAGAGACCTCAGAGACACAGAGACAGGGATAGAGGCCAGAGGGGCTCCCTACCACACTAGCTTTGCTTGCTGGAGGCTGAATTATGAGTAGAAAATCTTCATTTCGCCTGTGCCCTGAAATATCTAGTTCCCAGTATCCATGTGGAATCTTCTCAGAGGCTCAACTCTCCTGCCTGGGAGAAAGGAGCAGAAGGGCTTATTAACAGTACAAAAGATGGAGCTGAGAGCCAGAGAGAAATTCTACCTTTAAAAAAATCGTAAAAAGGAAAAATTACCAAAAAAAAATGAAGAGACAGGAGCAGAGAGAGACAGAGACCTCAGAGACACAGAGACAGGGATAGAGGCCAGAGGGGCTCCCTACCACACTAGCTTTGCTTGCTGGAGGCTGAATTATGAGTAGAAAATCTTCATTTCGCCTGTGCCCTGAAATATCTAGTTCCCAGTATCCATGTGGAATCTTCTCAGAGGCTCAACACTCCTGCCTGGGAGAAAGGAGCAGAAGGGCTTATTAACAATACAAAAGATGGAGCTGAGAGCCAGAGAGAAATTCTACCTTTCAAAAAAATCGTAAAAAGGAAAAATTACCAAAAAAAAAATGAGGAGACAGGAGCAGAGAGAGACAGAGACCTCAGAGACACAGAGACAGGGATAGAGGCCAGAGGGGCTCCCTACCACACTACCTTTGCTTGCTGGAGGCTGAATTATGAGTAGAAAATCTTCATTTCGCCTGTGCCCTGAAATATCTAGTTCCCAGTATCCATGTGGAATCTTCTCAGAGGCTCAACTCTCCTGCCTGGGAGAAAGGAGCAGAAGGGCTTATTAACAATACAAAAGATGGAGCTGAGAGCCAGAGAGAAATTCTACCTTTAAAAAAATCGTAAAAAGGAAAAATTACCAAAAAAATATGAGGAGACAGGAGCAGAGAGAGACAGAGACCTCAGAGACACAGAGACAGGGATAGAGGCCAGAGGGGCTCCCTACCACACTAGCTTTGCTTGCTGGAGACTGAATTATGAGTAGAAAATCTTCATTTCGCCTGTGCCCTGAAATATCTCGTTCCCAGTATCCATGTGGAATCTTCTCAGAGGCTCAACTCTCCTGCCTGGGAGAAAGGAGCAGAAGGGCTTATTAACAATACAAAAGATGGAGCTGAGAGCCAGAGAGAAATTCTACCTTTAAAAAAATCGTAAAAAGGAAAAATTACCAAAAAAAATGAGGAGACAGGAGCAGAGAGAGACAGAGACCTCAGAGACACAGAGACAGGGATAGAGGCCAGAGGGGCTCCCTACCACACTAGCTTTGCTTGCTGGAGGCTGAATTATGAGTAGAAAATCTTCATTTCGCCTGTGCCCTGAAATATCTAGTTCCCAGTATCCATGTGGAATCTTCTCAGAGGCTCAACTCTCCTGCCTGGGAGAAAGGAGCAGAAGGGCTTATTAACAATACAAAAGATGGAGCTGAGAGCCAGAGAGAAATTCTACCTTTAAAAAAATCGTAAAAAGGAAAAATTACCAAAAAAAAATGAGGAGACAGGAGCAGAGAGAGACAGAGACCTCAGAGACACAGAGACAGGGATAGAGGCCATAGAGGCTCCCTACTACACTAGCTTTGCTTGCTGGAGGCTGAATTATGAGTAGAAAATCTTCATTTCGCCTGTGCCCTGAAATATCTAGTTCCCAGTATCCATGTGGAATCTTCTCAGAGGCTCAACTCTCCTGCCTGGAAGAAAGGAGCAGAAGGGCTTATTAACAATACAAAAGATGGAGCTGAGAGCCAGAGAGAAATTCTACCTTTCAAAAAATCGTAAAAAGGAAAAATTACCAAAAAAAAATGAGGAGACAGGAGCAGAGAGAGACAGAGACCTCAGAGACACAGAGACAGGGATAGAGGCCAGAGGGGCTCCCTACCACACTACCTTTGCTTGCTGGAGGCTGAATTATGAGTAGAAAATCTTCATTTCGCCTGTGCCCTGAAATATCTAGTTCCCAGTATCCATGTGGAATCTTCTCAGAGGCTCAACTCTCCTGCCTGGGAGAAAGGAGCAGAAGGGCTTATTAACAATACAAAAGATGGAGCTGAGAGCCAGAGAGAAATTCTACCTTTACAAAAATCGTAAAAAGGAAAAATTACCAAAAAAAATGAGGAGACAGGAGCAGAGAGAGACAGAGACCTCAGAGACACAGAGATAGGGATAGAGGCCAGAGGGGCTCCCTACCACACTAGCTTTGCTTGCTGGAGGCTGAATTATGAGTAGAAAATCTTCATTTCGCCTGTGCCCTGAAATATCTAGTTCCAAGTATCCATGTGGATTCTTCTCAGAGGCTCAACTCTCCTGCCTGGGAGAAAGGAGCAGAAGGGCTTATTAACAATACAAAAGATGGAGCTGAGAGCCAGAGAGAAATTCTACCTTTAAAAAAATCGTAAAAAGGAAAAATTACCAAAAAAAAATGAGGAGACAGGAGCAGAGAGAGACAGAGACCTCAGAGACACAGAGACAGGGATAGAGGCCAGAGGGGCTCCCTACCACACTAGCTTTGCTTGCTGGAGGCTGAATTATGAGTAGAAAATCTTCATTTCGCCTGTGCCCTGAAATATCTAGTTCCCAGTATCCATGTGGAATCTTCTCAGAGGCTCAACTCTCCTGCCTGGGAGAAAGGAGCAGAAGGGCTTATTAACAATACAGAAGATGGAGCTGAGAGCCAGAGAGAAATTCTACCTTTAAAAAAATCGTAAAAAGGAAAAATTACCAAAAAAATGAGGAGACAGGAGCAGAGAGAGACAGAGACCTCAGAGACACAGAGACAGGGATAGAGGCCAGAGGGGGCTCCCTACCACACTAGCTTTGCTTGCTGGAGGCTGAATTATGAGTAGAAAATCTTCATTTCGCCTGTGCCCTGAAATATCTAGTTCCCAGTATCCATGTGGAATCTTCTCAGAGGCTCAACTCTCCTGCCTGGGAGAAAGGAGCAGAAGGGGGCTTATTAACAATACAAAAGATGGAGCTGAGAGCCAGAGAGAAATTCTACCTTTAAAAAAATCGTAAAAAGGAAAAATTACCAAAAAAATTGAGGAGACAGGAGCAGAGAGATACAGAGACCTCAGAGACACAGAGACAGGGATAGAGGCCAGAGGGGCTCCCTACCACACTAGCTTTGCTTGCTGGAGGCTGAATTATGAGTAGAAAATCTTCATTTCGCCTGTGCCCTGAAATATCTAGTTCCCAGTATCCATGTGGAATCTTCTCAGAGGCTCAACTCTCCTGCCTGGGAGAAAGGAGCAGAAGGGCTTATTAACAATACAAAAGATGGAGCTGAGAGCCAGAGAGAAATTCTACCTTTAAAAAAATCGTAAAAAGGAAAAATTACCAAAAAAAATGAGGAGACAGGAGCAGAGAGAGACAGAGACCTCAGAGACACAGAGACAGGGATAGAGGCCAGAGGGGCTCCCTACCACACTAGCTTTGCTTGCTGGAGGCTGAATTATGAGTAGAAAATCTTCATTTCGCCTGTGCCCTGAAATATCTAGTTCCCAGTATCCATGTGGAATCTTCTCAGAGGCTCAACTCTCCTGCCTGGGAGAAAGGAGCAGAAGGGCTTATTAACAATACAAAAGATGGAGCTGAGAGCCAGAGAGAAATTCTACCTTTAAAAAAATCGTAAAAAGGAAAAATTACCAAAAAAAAAATGAGGAGACAGGAGCAGAGAGAGACAGAGACCTCAGAGACACAGAGACAGGGATAGAGGCCAGAGGGGCTCCCTACCACACTAGCTTTGCTTGCTGGAGGCTGAATTATGAGTAGAAAATCTTCATTTCGCCTGTGCCCTGAAATATCTAGTTCCCAGTATCCATGTGGAATCTTCTCAGAGGCTCAACTCTACTGCCTGGGAGAAAGGAGCAGAAGGGCTTATTAACAATACAAAAGATGGAGCTGAGAGCCAGAGAGAAATTCTACCTTTAAAAAAATCGTAAAAAGGAAAAATTACCAAAAAAAATGAGGAGACAGGAGCAGAGAGAGACAGAGACCTCAGAGACACAGAGACAGGGATAGAGGCCAGAGGGGCTCCCTACCACACTAGCTTTGCTTGCTGGAGGCTGAATTATGAGTAGAAAATCTTCATTTCGCCTGTGCCCTGAAATATCTAGTTCCCAGTATCCATGTGGAATCTTCTCAGAGGCTCAACTCTCCTGCCTGGGAGAAAGGAGCAGAAGGGCTTATTAACAATACAAAAGATGGAGCTGAGAGCCAGAGAGAAATTCTACCTTTAAAAAAATCGTAAAAAGGAAAAATTACCAAAAAAAAATGAGGAGACAGGAGCAGAGAGAGACAGAGACCTCAGAGACACAGAGACAGGGATAGAGGCCATAGGGGCTCCCTACCACACTAGCTTTGCTTGCTGGAGGCTGAATTATGAGTAGAAAATCTTCATTTCGCCTGTGCCCTGAAATATCTAGTTCCCAGTATCCATGTGGAATCTTCTCAGAGGCTCAACTCTCCTGCCTGGAAGAAAGGAGCAGAAGGGCTTATTAACAATACAAAAGATGGAGCTGAGAGCCAGAGAGAAATTCTACCTTTAAAAAAATCGTAAAAAGGAAAAATTACCAAAAAAAAATGAGGAGACAGGAGCAGAGAGAGACAGAGACCTCAGAGACACAGAGACAGGGATAGAGGCCAGAGGGGCTCCCTACCACACTAGCTTTGCTTGCTGAAGGCTGAATTATGAGTAGAAAATCTTCATTTCGCCTGTGCCCTGAAATATCTAGTTCCCAGTATCCATGTGGAATCTTCTCAGAGGCTCAACTCTCCTGCCTGGGAGAAAGGAGCAGAAGGGCTTATTAACAATACAAAAGATGGAGCTGAGAGTCAGAGAGAAATTCTACCTTTAAAAAAATCGTAAAAAGGAAAAATTACCAAAAAAAAATGAGGAGACAGGAGCAGAGAGAGACAGAGACCTCAGAGACACAGAGACAGGGATAGAGGCCAGAGGGGCTCCCTACCACACTAGCTTTGCTTGCTGGAGGCTGAATTATGAGTATAAAATCTTCATTTCGCCTGTGCCCTGAAATATCTAGTTCCAAGTATCCATGTGGATTCTTCTCAGAGGCTCAACTCTCCTGCCTGGGAGAAAGGAGCAGAAGGGCTTATTAACAATACAAAAGATGGAGCTGAGAGCCAGAGAGAAATTCTACCTTTAAAAAAATCGTAAAAAGGAAAAATTACCAAAAAAAAATGAGGAGACAGGAGCAGAGAGAGACAGAGACCTCAGAGACACAGAGACAAGGATAGAGCCCAGAGGGGCTCCCTACCACACTAGCTTTGCTTGCTGGAGGCTGAATTATGAGTAGAAAATCTTCATTTCGCCTGTGCCCTGAAATATCTAGTTCCCAGTATCCATGTGGAATCTTCTCAGAGGCTCAACTCTCCTGCCTGGGAGAAAGGAGCAGAAGGGCTTATTAACAATACAAAAGATGGAGCTGAGAGCCAGAGAGAAATTCTACCTTTAAAAAAATCGTAAAAAGGAAAAATTACCAAAAAAAATGAGGAGACAGGAGCAGAGAGAGACAGAGACCTCAGAGACACAGAGACAGGGATAGAGGCCAGAGGGGCTCCCTACCACACTAGCTTTGCTTGCTGGAGGCTGAATTATGAGTAGAAAATCTTCATTTCGCCTGTGCCCTGAAATATCTAGTTCCCAGTATCCATGTGGAATCTTCTCAGAGGCTCAACTCTCCTGCCTGGGAGAAAGGAGCAGAAGGGCTTATTAACAATACAAAAGATGGAGCTGAGAGCCAGAGAGAAATTCTACCTTTAAAAAAATCGTAAAAAGGAAAAATTACCAAAAAAAAAATGAGGAGACAGGAGCAGAGAGAGACAGAGACCTCAGAGACACAGAGACAGGGATAGAGGCCAGAGGGGCTCCCTACCACACTAGCTTTGCTTGCTGGAGGCTGAATTATGAGTAGAAAATCTTCATTTCGCCTGTGCCCTGAAATATCTAGTTCCCAGTATCCATGTGGAATCTTCTCAGAGGCTCAACTCTACTGCCTGGGAGAAAGGAGCAGAAGGGCTTATTAACAATACAAAAGATGGAGCTGAGAGCCAGAGAGAAATTCTACCTTTAAAAAAATCGTAAAAAGGAAAAATTACCAAAAAAAATGAGGAGACAGGAGCAGAGAGAGACAGAGACCTCAGAGACACAGAGACAGGGATAGAGGCCAGAGGGGCTCCCTACCACACTAGCTTTGCTTGCTGGAGGCTGAATTATGAGTAGAAAATCTTCATTTCGCCTGTGCCCTGAAATATCTAGTTCCCAGTATCCATGTGGAATCTTCTCAGAGGCTCAACTCTCCTGCCTGGGAGAAAGGAGCAGAAGGGCTTATTAACAATACAAAAGATGGAGCTGAGAGCCAGAGAGAAATTCTACCTTTAAAAAAATCGTAAAAAGGAAAAATTACCAAAAAAAAATGAGGAGACAGGAGCAGAGAGAGACAGAGACCTCAGAGACACAGAGACAGGGATAGAGGCCATAGGGGCTCCCTACCACACTAGCTTTGCTTGCTGGAGGCTGAATTATGAGTAGAAAATCTTCATTTCGCCTGTGCCCCTGAAATATCTAGTTCCCAGTATCCATGTGGAATCTTCTCAGAGGCTCAACTCTCCTGCCTGGAAGAAAGGAGCAGAAGGGCTTATTAACAATACAAAAGATGGAGCTGAGAGCCAGAGAGAAATTCTACCTTTAAAAAAATCGTAAAAAAGGAAAAATTACCAAAAAAAAATGAGGAGACAGGAGCAGAGAGAGACAGAGACCTCAGAGACACAGAGACAGGGATAGAGGCCAGAGGGGCTCCCTACCACAATAGCTTTGATTGCTGAAGGCTGAATTATGAGTAGAAAATCTTCATTTCGCCTGTGCCCTGAAATATCTAGTTCCCAGTATCCATGTGGAATCTTCTCAGAGGCTCAACTCTCCTGCCTGGGAGAAAGGAGCAGAAGGGCTTATTAACAATACAAAAGATGGAGCTGAGAGTCAGAGAGAAATTCTACCTTTAAAAAAATCGGAAAAAGGAAAAAATTACCAAAAAAAAATGAGGAGACAGGAGCAGAGAGAGACAGAGACCTCAGAGACACAGAGACAGGGATAGAGGCCAGAGGGGCTCCCTACCACACTAGCTTTGCTTGCTGGAGGCTGAATTATGAGTATAAAATCTTCATTTCGCCTGTGCCCTGAAATATCTAGTTCCAAGTATCCATGTGGATTCTTCTCAGAGGCTCAACTCTCCTGCCTGGGAGAAAGGAGCAGAAGGGCTTATTAACAATACAAAAGATGGAGCTGAGAGCCAGAGAGAAATTCTACCTTTAAAAAATCGTAAAAGGAAAAATTACCAAAAAAAAATGAGGAGACAGGAGCAGAGAGAGACAGAGACCTCAGAGACACAGAGACAAGGATAGAGGCCAGAGGGGCTCCCTACCACACTAGCTTTGCTTGCTGGAGGCTGAATTATGAGTAGAAAATCTTCATTTCGCCTGTGCCCTGAAATATCTAGTTCCCAGTATCCATGTGGAATCTTCTCAGAGGCTCAACTCTCCTGCCTGGGAGAAAGGAGCAGAAGGGCTTATTAACAATACAAAAGATGGAGCTGAGAGCCAGAGAGAAATTCTACCTTTAAAAAAATCGTAAAAAGGAAAAATTACCAAAAAAATGAGGAGACAGGAGCAGAGAGAGACAGAGACCTCAGAGACACAGAGACAGGGATAGAGGCCAGAGGGGCTCCCTACCACACTAGCTTTGCTTGCTGGAGGCTGAATTATGAGTAGAAAATCTTCATTTCGCCTGTGCCCTGAAATATCTAGTTCCCAGTATCCATGTGGAATCTTCTCAGAGGCTCAACTCTCCTGCCTGGGAGAAAGGAGCAGAAGGGCTTATTAACAATACAAAAGATGGAGCTGAGAGCCAGAGAGAAATTCTACCTTTAAAAAAATCGTAAAAAGGAAAAATTACCAAAAAAAATTGAGGAGACAGGAGCAGAGAGAGACAGAGACCTCAGAGACACAGAGACAGGGATAGAGGCCAGAGGGGCTCCCTACCACACTAGCTTTGCTTGCTGGAGGCTGAATTATGAGTAGAAAATCTTCATTTCGCCTGTGCCCTGAAATATCTAGTTCCCAGTATCCATGTGGAATCTTCTCAGAGGCTCAACTCTCCTGCCTGGGAGAAAGGAGCAGAAGGGCTTATTAACAATACAAAAGATGGAGCTGAGAGCCAGAGAGAAATTCTACCTTTAAAAAAATCGTAAAAAGGAAAAATTACCAAAAAAAAATGAGGAGACAGGAGCAGAGAGAGACAGAGACCTCAGAGACACAGAGACAGGGATAGAGGCCAGAGGGCTCCCTACCACACTAGCTTTGCTTGCTGGAGGCTGAATTATGAGTAGAAAATCTTCATTTCGCCTGTGCCCTGAAATATCTAGTTCCCAGTATCCATGTGGAATCTTCTCAGAGGCTCAACTCTCCTGCCTGGGAGAAAGGAGCAGAAGGGCTTATTAACAATACAAAAGATGGAGCTGAGAGTCAGAGAGAAATTCTACCTTTAAAAAAATCGTAAAAAGGAAAAATTACCAAAAAAAATGAGGAGACAGGAGCAGAGAGAGACAGAGACCTCAGAGACACAGAGACAGGGATAGAGGCCAGAGGGGCTCCCTACCACACTAGCTTTGCTTGCTGGAGGCTGAATTATGAGTAGAAAATCTTCATTTCGCCTGTGCCCTGAAATATCTAGTTCCAAGTATCCATGTGGATTCTTCTCAGAGGCTCAACTCTCCTGCCTGGGAGAAAGGAGCAGAAGGGCTTATTAACAATACAAAAGATGGAGCTGAGAGCCAGAGAGAAATTCTACCTTTAAAAAAATCGTAAAAAGGAAAAATTACCAAAAAAAAATGAGGAGACAGGAGCAGAGAGAGACAGAGACCTCAGAGACACAGAGACAGGGATAGAGGCCAGAGGGGCTCCCTACCACACTAGCTTTGCTTGCTGGAGCCTGAATTATGAGTAGAAAATCTTCATTTCGCCTGTGCCCTGAAATATCTAGTTCCCAGTATCCATGTGGAATCTTCTCAGAGGCTCAACTCTCCTGCCTGGGAGAAAGGAGCAGAAGGGCTTATTAACAATACAAAAGATGGAGCTGAGAGCCAGAGAGAAATTCTACCTTTAAAAAAATCGTAAAAAGGAAAAATTACCAAAAAAAATGAGGAGACAGGAGCAGAGAGAGACAGAGACCTCAGAGACACAGAGACAGGGATAGAGGCCAGAGGGGCTCCCTACCACACTAGCTTTGCTTGCTGGAGGCTGAATTATGAGTAGAAAATCTTCATTTCGCCTGTGCCCTGAAATATCTAGCTCCCAGTATCCATGTGGAATCTTCTCAGAGGCTCAACTCTCCTGCCTGGGAGAAAGGAGCAGAAGGGCTTATTAACAATACAAAAGATTGAGCTGAGAGCCAGAGAGAAATTCTACCTTTAAAAAAATCGTAAAAAGGAAAATTACCAAAAAAATTGAGGAGACAGGAGAAGAGAGAGACAGAGACCTCAGAGACACAGAGACAGGGATAGAGGCCAGAGGGGCTCCCTACCACACTAGCTTTTCTTGCTGGAGGCTGAATTATGAGTAGAAAATCTTCATTTCGCCTGTGCCCTGAAATATCTAGTTCCCAGTATCCATGTGGAATCTTCTCAGAGGCTCAACTCTCCTGCCTGGGAGAAAGGAGCAGAAGGGCTTATTAACAATACAAAAGATGGAGCTGAGAGCCAGAGAGAAATTCTACCTTTAAAAAAATCGTAAAAAGGAAAAAATTACCAAAAAATTGAGGAGACAGGAGCAGAGAGAGACAGAGACCTCAGAGACACAGAGACAGGGATAGAGGCCAGAGGGGCTCCCTACCACACTAGCTTTGCTTGCTGGAGGCAGAATTATGAGTAGAAAATCTTCATTTCGCCTGTGCCCTGAAATATCTCGTTCCCAGTATCCATGTGGAATCTTCTCAGAGGCTCAACTCTCCTGCCTGGGAGAAAGGAGCAGAAGGGCTTATTAACAGTACAAAAGATGGAGCTGAGAGCCAGAGAGAAATTCTACCTTTAAAAAAATCGTAAAAAGGAAAAAATACCCAAAAAATATGAAGAGACAGGAGCAGAGAGAGACAGAGACCTCAGAGACACAGAGACAGGGATAGAGGCCAGAGGAGCTCCCTACCACACTAGCTTTGCTTGCTGGAGCCTGAATTATGAGTAGAAAATCTTCATTTCGCCTGTGCCCTGAAATATCTAGTTCCCAGTATCCATGTGGAATCTTCTCAGAGGCTCAACTCTCCTGCCTGGGAGAAAGGAGCAGAAGGGCTTATTAACAATACAAAAGATGGAGCTGAGAGCCAGAGAGAAATTCTACCTTTAAAAAAATCGTAAAAAGGAAAAATTACCAAAAAAAATGAGGAGACAGGAGCAGAGAGAGACAGAGACCTCAGAGACACAGAGACAGGGATAGAGGCCAGAGGGGCTCCCTACCACACAAGCTTTGCTTGCTGGAGGCTGAATTATGAGTAGAAAATCTTCATTTCGCCTGTGCCCTGAAATATCTAGTTCCCAGTATCCATGTGGAATCTTCTCAGAGGCTCAACTCTCCTGCCTGGGAGAAAGGAGCAGAAGGGCTTATTAACAATACAAAAGATGGAGCTGAGAGTCAGAGAGAAATTCTACCTTTAAAAAAATCGTAAAAAGGAAAAATTACCAAAAAAAAATGAGGAGACAGGAGCAGAGAGAGACAGAGACCTCAGAGACACAGAGACAGGCCAGAGGGGCTCCCTACCACACTAACTTTGCTTGCTGGAGGCTGAATTATGAGTAGAAAATCTTCATTTCGCCTGTGCCCTGAAATATCTAGTTCCAAGTATCCATGTGGATTCTTCTCAGAGGCTCAACTCTCCTGCCTGGGAGAAAGGAGCAGAAGGGCTTATTAACAATACAAAAGATGGAGCTGAGAGCCAGAGAGAAATTCTACCTTTAAAAAAATCGTAAAAAGGAAAAATTACCAAAAAAAATGAGGAGACAGGAGCAGAGAGAGACAGAGACCTCAGAGACACAGAGACAGGGATAGAGGCCAGAGGGGCTCCCTACCACACTAGCTTTGCTTGCTGGAGGCTGAATTATGAGTAGAAAATCTTCATTTCGCCTGTGCCCTGAAATATCTAGTTCCCAGTATCCATGTGGAATCTTCTCAGAGGCTCAACTCTCCTGCCTGGGAGAAAGGAGCAGAAGGGCTTATTAACAATACAAAAGATGGAGCTGAGAGCCAGAGAGAAATTCTACCTTTAAAAAAATCGTAAAAAGGAAAAATTACCAAAAAAAATGAGGAGACAGGAGCAGAGAGAGACAGAGACCTCAGAGACACAGAGACAGGGATAGAGGCCAGAGGGGCTCCCTACCACACTAGCTTTGCTTGCTGGAGGCTGAATTATGAGTAGAAAATCTTCATTTCGCCTGTGCCCTGAAATATCTAGTTCCCAGTATCCAT
>JAKSZU010000773.1:0-42101 GCA_026018925.1 Tupaia tana
GGAGTTGGGGTGGGTATGATGACCAGAGAGCACATGCTCTGCTCCCATCCCGAGTGACCATGAATATACTCGGCGCGGAATGCGGGGCATACTTGTAATTTCCCGTGCTGTGCTGATCATAAAAAAAAAAAAAAAAAAAAAAAAAAAAGAAGGTTGTGGACAGTCTAGGTGGCGGCGTCAGACTTCCCGGGCTCCAGCGGGAAGCACGGGTGCGGCGGCATGTGGTGGTGGCAGGATGAGCGCCCTGGGAGGCCGGACCTGGCGCAGCGCCTGGCAGGGTGCCTCAAGGCCCGGACCCCACGGGACCCTCCCCTCACCCGCATGCCACAGCATGACTCCTAGCCAGAGGCCCACTCCCGCCAGCTGTGCATAGGGGCGACAGCCGGGTAGCGCACCCGCTGGCTCCCTGGCTCCACCTCAGGTCGAGCTGCCTGCAGAGGGGCCCTCCAGAGGCTCGGGCAAAAGGGACCATGAAAGTGAGGTCGACCAGTGGTGATGGAAATGCGCTGTGCATTACAGAAGAGGAACTGGCTGGAAAAGATGAGGACATGTCGTCCTTCCCATGCACCCAGGAGGGCCGGCCGAGACCCCACTGCAGCCGCTGCCAGAAAAACCTGTCTTTACACACATTGGTGCGAATTCTTTACCTCTTCCTAGCCCTGCTCCTGGTGGCCGTGGCCGTGCTGGCCTCCCTGGTTTTCAGGAAAGTGGACTCTCTCTCAAATGACATCTCCTTGGCCCAGTCCATTTATAACAAGAAGCTGGTGTCAATACAGGAAAATCTCCAAGGACTAGATCCAAAAGCCTTAAACAACTGCTCTTTCTGCCATGAGGCTGGGCAACTGGAACAAAAGATCAGAAAACTGCAAGAGGAGCTGGAAAAAAATTCAGAAAATGCAAACTGCAAGAGGAGCTGGAAAAAATTCAGAAGATGCTTCTGGCTCAGGAGGTCCAGCTAGACCAGACCTCTCGGGCCCATGAACTGCTCTCCACCACCAACAGTCAGATCTCTCAGAAGATGGGAAACTGCTCCTTTTCCATCCATCAGGTCAACCAGTCTCTGGGACTCTTTCTGGCCCAAATGAGAGGTTGGCAGGCCACCACTACTGGCCTAAAGCTCTCTCTAAAGAACCTCACCCGGAAGTGCTATAATGTTAAGGCTGCACCGGGAAGAGGAGGCCGGGGAGGGGGAGAAAGGGATAAACGGGGGTAGTGGGAAGCGCAGAACTAGCACCATCCGTGCCTTCCTTTGTGTGGCTGTGGCATCAGCGTGATTGGCTACCAGCCCCAGGACCTTCTGGAAAAAGACATTTTAAAATTCTGCCACCCCGAGGATCAGAGCCACCTGCAAAAAAGCTTCCAGCAGGTGGTCAAGCTGAAAGGCCAAGTACTGTCTGTCGTACCGATTCCGCACCAAGAACCGGGAGTGGATGCTCATCCACACCAGCAGCTTCACCTTCCAGTACCCCTACTCTGACGAGATCGAGTACATTGTCATCTGCACCAACACTAATGTAAAGCAGCTTCAGCAGCAGCAGACCGAACTAAAAGTGCACCAGAGAGATGGATTGTCTGTAGGTCTAATGGCCTTCTTATGAGATAGTCAGAAAAGAGGAATTTACAAATGAATGAAGAGGAGAAGGGGAAAAGAAAAGTGTACCTGGCTGGCAAAGGGTTTTCTAGCTTGGGGGTCCTCGGTCTGGGGCTTCAGGGGGCAGTCTTCCTTTGCAGTTCCTGGCCCAGGGGGCGAAAGATGGGACTGGTGTGACTGTATGTTTAATGGACATCCAGGCTGACAGAGGGTTTTCTGGCTTGGGGGTCCTGGGTCTGGGGGCTTCACGGGGCAGTCCTTCCTCGCAGTTCCTGGCCCAGGGGGCGAAAGATGGGAGTGGGGTGTCTGTAGCTCTAATGGCCTTCCTGGCTGACAGAGGGTTTTCTGGCTTGGGGGTCCTGGGTCTGGGGCTTCAGGGGGCAGTCCTCCCTCACAGTTCTTGTCTCAGGGGGCGAAAGATGGCAGTGGGGTGTCTGTAGGTCTAATGGCCTTCCTGGCTGACAGAGGGTTTTCTGGCTTGGGGGTCCTGGGTCTGGGGCTTCACGGGCCAGTCCTTCCTCACACTTCCTGGCCCAGGGACGAAAGATGGGAGTGGGGTGTCTGTAGGTCTAATGGCCTTCCTGGCTGACAGGGTTTTCTGGCTTGGGGGTCCTGGGTCTGGGGCTTCAGGGAGCAGTCCTCCTTTGCAGTTCCTGTCCCTGATGGCGAAAGATGGGAGTGGGGTCAATCACATACTTTAAATATCACAGAATAGACTCCTTTCAAAATGCACACCAATTACTGGAATTTATATGTGTTTTCTAGGAACGTATGTTATGTCAATAAATGTTGACATGATAACCATGTTTGTCTCCAGCTATTTTATTTATAGTGATTTAGATGTCGTAGCCAATCCCTCTATGTGATGCTTGTAGTGAGAACAGAAATGATTCTACCTAATATCCTAAAATTACTCAAGGAATGTTCTTTAGATTCAACTTTATTTATACTTATGCTGTATGCAAAAGTCATGGGAGCAGGGATTATAGTCCAATATTAAGTTATAAAATGACTTAGGATGAGCATAGCTCAATGTATCTTACCTCATTTTTAAATAAGTTTGTATTTAAAACTAAACATTTGAATTCGTAATTATGTATAAAATATTTTTAGAAAACAAGGACCAATAAATTAGACAAAATTGTTGAGTAAAATTAAAAATTCTAATATGAATACACAAAAATTAACACAATACTTAGTTTAGTTTCAGATTTCTATTTGTACCAACAATGTTTAAGTTGAACTTTCAGTTAGTTTGAAGTTGACTCTTAAAAAAGCAGGTAATTTTGTCAAGATGGACAACTAGATATGTTTATAGATTACTTAAATTACTTGTGTCCCAAAAAGATAAAAACTTAATAACAGAAGTATAAAAAACTAAATCATTATTTTCTGTAACAGAATGTCATAAACCCATAGGTTAAGACATTAACATGCTTTATAAAAGCCTCTTTAGAATTCAAGAGTTAAATTTATATTTTGTCACCAATTGCTCCTTGTACTGTTGCATGACAATCACACTTTTACTTAAAAAACAAAAGAAAAGAAAAGAAATCCAAGAGACCAGCAGATGGCATAATGGTTATTTTGCTGAACTTCCACTGTGGTTCATGTCCCAGACCTGGTAGCTTAAACCTTATGCCAGGCATGTATGCATATGTGCCCAAAATCTTGAGAAGAGAATAGAGGAGAAGAGATTGCAGGGTGGCCATCTCCCCCAGGTATGGGGGAGTGATTTCGTGCTTTCTGTTTCTCTAGTTCTTTGCCTCTCCAGCAAGCACATGCAACCCCATAGCAAAAATCTCTCTCTAAAAAAAAAAAATCCAAGATAAAGTCTGATAAAAATTTTTTGTTCTCTTTTAAGAAGATTTTTTTGATATTTAAACAGCCTCACATATTTAGTGTATATATTTAGATGAATTTGGACATATGCATACATTTATCCTGCCCTTATCATGATTAAGAAACCAAACTTATTTATCTTTAGTAAGCCCTTCATAAAGTATCAAGATTAACTTCCAAGAAATCCAATTCAGACTTTATTCATCTGGATTTTACCAGAGACTATGCACATATCACATTCTGGCCAATATTCTAGAATTTTTTTGCAGGGGGGGATGTAAATGTTCCTCCATTGTTTTCATGACAAAAAGAGAGTTCATTTCACATGGGCCTCAACATAGTGACATTTAAACAAAACTAAGCCTCTACCAAAATGAACATTTAAGGGTAATAAAGTAAAAATAGAAGGATTACTTGACAGTTAGACCTTCAACCTCTACCTTAAATACACTCTTGATTTATAAATCATGCCGCTCACCCAGCTTCATCCATTTCTGAGAAAAAGCCAATTTATAAGCAACACTGGGTACAACACTGCCATAGATGAAAAAGGATACGTGGCACATTATGAGATCCAAAACATTGTGAATCTTCCTAATCACAAATAGGTACTGGTAAACGTAGACTATCTGCAGGAACTCCCAAGATCAAAGCTGGGTCATCAATGAAGAAATGATAAAATGGCCCATTATTTACAAAGAGGTATAATATTTTGATATTAAATTTATGCAGAGGTATCTGAAGAGTCCTGAAATGAAATCATGTGTCTCTGCGCTGTTTGTGTGCCCTGTGACTGTGCGCTGTATCTGTGCATCCTGTGACTATGCGTTGTGTCTGTGCGTCCTGTGTCTGTGCGCTGTGTCTGTGCGCCGTGACTGTGTGCCCTGTGTCTGTGCCCTGTGCATGTGCGCCGTGTACGCGCTGTGACTGTGTGCTGTGTCTGTGCGCACTGCGTCTGTGTGCCCTGTGTCTGTGCACTGTGTCTGTGCACCGTGTACGCGCTGACTATGCGCTGTGTCTGTGTGCCCTGTGTCTGTGCGCTGTGCCTGTGCGCCGTGTATGTGCTGTGATGGCGCGCTGTGTCTGTGCGTGCTGCCTGTGCATGCTGTGTCTTTGTGCTATGTCTGTTTGCCCTGTGCATGTGCACTGTGCACGCTGTGTCTGTGCATGCTGTGCATGTGTGCTGTGTCTGTGCACCCTGTGCATGTGCGCTGTGTCTGTGCACGCTGTGTCTGTGAATGCTGTGTTACTTTAAATCAGAATTAAATTCACCTTTTATGTCTTTGTACTATTTGAATGGCTTATACATATTCTATACTTTTTACTATCAGAAAAACTGGCTTGCATATGTTGGGGTTTTTAAATTTTATTTAAATAATTATTTTTATTTAACTTTATTTATTTATTTATCTTAATTTTACCAGAGAGGAACAGAGTGAAAGAAAGAGAAAGCAAGAAAGCAAGCCGCCAGGTACAGGACTCAAGGCGCAATAAGCCATGTGAGAGTCCAGTGCCCTTAACCACACCACCTGCCAGCCCCTATGTTGTTTTATAATGTAGGTATATTTATTCAAACAGCAGTCCAATGAATTAATCACCAAGTTGATGACTATGTATTTGCAGTCAAACAGTGCTTTATAAGAATATGTTCTGAGAAATAGATCTGTAGACAATTTTGTCACTGTGCAAACATAGATTACAGTTACACAAACTGAGATGGCATTGCCTACCACACACAGAAACTATCTGGTCTAGCTTACTACCTATGGGACTGCTGTAAACACGGGGTTATTCACTGACTGAAATCTTATGTCTTTATGTAGCATGTAACTATATTCCTCCCAAAGAGTCGCTCTATATGTTCTAAAACTATCATTTGTGAACAGTCTTTATTATACAAAAATCTTTATAGCTACAAAAATATAAGATGTATATTAATTCATAATCTACTTGTGTTCATCTTTTTGTAGATATCATTTACATTTTCCCTTGTCTTTTTGCATAACATTACTTTCAGTCTTTGTTTTACTAAGCATTTCAAACCACTAACTAATAATCTCAGGCCATTGGATTAAGCAAGAGTTTCATATAACAATCATACTTTGCACATCTATTATATTTCTAATATTTGAAAAGCAGTCCTCACCTGGACTCAGAAGCCAAGAAGAAAATTAACCACAATCCATGGTTCATAACCTATTCTCATCATATATTGGCCATAATTTTTAGTTAGTTAACTTTCAGTAGTGTGCCTACATATCATATCGTTAGAATTTTTAAAATATTTCTTTACATTTAATCACCATACATTTTTACAGTGTACAAAGTATGTTTTATAGAGCATATCAGTAAAGACAAAGAAATTATCTTATACATTATCATCAGCAAATAACTATTTTTGTGTCAAATGTATTTTTTCCTGTTCCCCTCCCTCTCCATATTACCACCTTCTATCACCTTGCCCACTATCTCTACTATCACCATAAGAATTTTTAAAAAATATCCTCTTGGACAGAAGATTTGAGGCTCTAGACCTTTTTATTTCTTTTTTTTTTTTTTTTAAATCTAATAGTGAAGAAAAGGAGCACATCTAACTTTTTAAAAAATATATAAAACCTAAAGAGGATGTGTAGATACCAGAAACTGTAAAGGAGAGTAGTGGGTGGTAGAGAGTGAGTAGGTCGGGAAAGGAAAGGAACATTTGATAGACAAAAAACTGAAAAGTTCTCTGTGGGAAAAAGTTTCTTAATTTTTGCTTTATGAAAATGAAAATATCTGGCCCCAGATATGAGGACATGACATAAATAGTCTCAGGAACATAACTGCTAAGAATCTTTACCATGTAGAAACCTCCACTGAAACAGTGGTTTGGACGAAGTGGTTAAATACGAAAAGAGACAAAAATCAAAGAATATTTTCAGTCATGTGTGAAATAATTCGGTAACTTGTAATATTTGTTAAACAGTTTTTAAAGAGGAAAACTAATCATAGTAACTATTGTTTATTCAATTTTGCTAGATTATGTATTTGCTCACCAGAGGGAGACAAAGAGAGAGAGAGTGCAAGAAAGCACCTCCCCCCCCAATACCTCCCTATGGGAAATGGTCATGCTGCAATCCCTTCTCCACTTCTGCTTTTCCAGAATTTTGGACACACATACATATATACGTAACATTTCTTTCAATATGCTAGGTCTAGGGAACCAGCAGCTAGAGTAATGGCTATGTCACTGGATTTCCACGTAGTCGATCACAGTTCACGTCCCGGATCCGGTGGCTTAAAACTCATGTCAGGTGCGTGTGCGTGCATGCCCAAGATCCTGAGAGGAGAATAGAGGAGAAGGGATTGTGGCATGACCATCCCCCCAGGGGGGTGATTTCTCGCTTTCTGTCTCTATGTCTCTCTCTGTCTGTCTGGTGAGCGCACGCGCCCTAGAGCGAAAACCTCTCCAAAAAAAAAAAAAAAAAAAAAGATGCTAGGTCTAGGACTTGTACCATGTGGTCTGCCATGTGGGATCCAGCTCACGTAAACACCAAGCTACAGATTGGACCCATATACTAACTCTTAATTAGAAGTCTAGGTAATAGCAACACAGTGGAAATTGAGACATGCATAGTGATGAACTTCTATTAAAGGTCAAAATTTTCTCTGAGGTGGAGAGAAATACAGTCATTCTGTCAAAGCATCTGATAATATACTTGATTATGACTAATGATTCTCTTTTCCTCTCAGACTCCTGAATCCATGTGCAGCCAGAACTGTGGCCCTGGATTCCAAAAAATTTCCCAAGAAGGAAGACCGTTTTGCTGTTTTACTTGAGACCTTTTGCCCAAAGACAGATATTTCATATCAATCAAGTATGGAATATATAAGCACCTTATAACTTACCCCTTATGTCTGAATAAAAAGGAAACCAATAACATTGGGAGTGGAATATAAAGCATCATTGTTTTCAATTCACATGTTCCCTAGTTTCAATATTTTTTGAGGTTTTTGCTGTAAGGCATGTGTGCTTACCAGAGAGATAAAGTGAGAAATCACCCCCAGGGGGATGACCACAACACAATTCCTTTTCTGTTCTCCTGAGATTTAGGGCATGCACATACATGTGCTTGGTGTGATTTTTCAAGCCATCAAGTCTGGAACTCAAACTGGAGTCAGCCATGTGGGATTCTAGTGCCTTAGCCACTATGCCACCTACTGGCCTCATGTTTCAATATCTTTATTTTATAAACACTGTTACTACCATAATATGTGTAAACTCTCTCTGGCTGTGCTTATCCTGTTGAACTCAACTGTGAAACCAATTCCAAAGTTGCCCTTTGAAATCAGTGCTGAGTAAGACAGAGCCACTCTTAGATCTCATACTGAACCATGCAAAAGTCTACCAATAAAATGGAAAACGTGTAATTATCAAGGTTAATTGTGGGTGCTTTAAAAGCTTGAAACTGATAGAGTTTTGCCCTAGGATGATAAGCACAAAACAATTGCAGATAAGTTATTCTAAAACTATTTTACAACTTGTTCAATCATGCTCAAATTTGTAAGGTATGAAGTACACAAAATTAACTAATATCAGAATCTTACACTTTGAAATATTATAGTAAATGAAGAAAATGAAAATGAAGAAAATATTTTAAAAATTAAAGATAGAACATTCTAATAAATTCTACAATCTGTAACTTCAAAAAAATACCTGTTATAAAAGACGTGCATTCTATGTATCAAGATAAATTGTGGTATTTTCAAATCTGAAATGTGGAAAGTTTTATTAAGTTATGCTTCTAAGGGCCAGTAGGTGGTATAGTGGTTAAGCTGTTAGACTACCATATGGCTGACCATGATTTAAGTGGCTGACCAGAAGCTTGAAACTCATGCTGGGCATGTGTGTACATATGCACAAAGTCTTGAGAGAAAAGTGGAGAAAAAGGGACTGTGGTATGGCCATTCCCCCCGGGGGGTGATTTCTTGCTTTCTGTCTCTCTGTCTCCTCCTGTCTCTCCAGCAAGTGTATTCACCCTATAGAAAAAATCTCTTCAAAAAATTATGCTTCTGGGGTTGCGTGGGACTTTAAGACAAACTCGCACTTCACCCCACCCCACCTGCAAACTGATCAAGCCAGCCAGCAGTTCTGGACACCAGGCGGCCTGAGAATGCAGGCCCAATTGCCCCAGACCTTCGCGCATCCTCACCCCTACTTCTCTTTGGACCTCAGGTTGGTTGCATGGGACTCTAAGACTAACTCACACCCCACCCCACCTCCCCTGCAAGCCAGATCAAGCCGGCCTGCAGTTCTGGACACCTATGTGAGAGTCCAGCTTCTTAACTGCTGGAACTTTTTAAAACTTTTTTTAAAGAACATTTTAAGTTTGTTAAGAACCAACTGGTGGTTACTTTGATTCCCTGTATGGATTTTATATCTCTTATTTACCTCCATTGTAATCTTAACATCTTTCTTTTTTTCAGGGAGATATTTTTGCTATAGGGTGAATACACTCACTGGAGAGACAGAGAGAGATACAGAGACAGAAAGTGAGAAATCACTCCCCCAGGGGTGATGGTCATGCTACAATCTCTTCTCCACCATTCTCCTTTCTGAACTTTGGGCTTTCATGCACAAATGTCCAGCATGAGTTTTAAGCCACTGGGTCTGGGATTCAAACCACGGTCAACTATGTGGGAGTCCAGCAATGTAACCATTATGGCATCATTGTTTCTTTTAACTTTGCATTTACTTTACTCTTCTTCTTATAGTTCCATGATGTATAAAGTAGTATTGATTTGATGTCTTTCATCTGTTTTTAATGAAATCTGTGAAAGATTTCCATGTCTCTCTAAGCAAAGTTTCTGCAGCATCCAGCAAATTTTTGTTTGCTATGTTTCTAATTTTTTTGTCTCAGACATTTTCATAAAAATATGAATACTTACTTAAGAAAAAGTACACTGTAAGGATAAAATTTTTCTCTTTGACAAATATAAGCACATAATTTACTTTTTAAATAGTGTAACAACTTACCTTTGTAATAATATAATAAAGGCACTGTAATTATCTAACTACAGATAAAGAAAGTGAAAATCGCTTAAATTCACAAGACCCATGATCAGCAGACACATTGGCCAGCTATAAGGCACAGGTATTATTGTTGCTACTGCACAATTCTGGAAGCTATACAGTGGATTTATATCCAGGGTCTACTTGAATATTCCAAGTGTGTGCATAACTTTAACCTGCTGCAGGACTGGTAGAGGATTGCAGTGAGATAACACATTGGAGGGTTCCTTGGGTTCACTCTATCATCAAAAACTAAACAAAATTAAACAAATTAAAAAGCTATTGACATCAAATAGGTACAGAGTTGTAATGTAGTGTTTTTTTTTTTGTTTTTGTTTTTGTTTTGGAGAAGTTTTTTTTTTTTTTTAAAGAGACAGAGACAGAAGACAGAAAGTGAGAAATCATCCCCTGAGGGGGATGGCCATGCCACAATCCTTTCTCCTCCATTCTCCTCTCAGGATCTTGGGCAGGCATGCACTCACACCTGGCATGAGTTTAAGCCACCAGGTCCAAGACTCTAACTGCAGTCGACTACATAGGAGTTTAGCGACATAGCCATTATGCTAACTGCTGGTGCCAGATTTGTAATGTAGTTTTGAAGAGTTCTTCAAAATGACATAATGATTACATCACTGGACTCCTATGTAGTCAACTGCAGTTTGAGTCCTGGACCTGGTGGTTTAAAACTCATTCTGGGCGCATGTGTGTGCATGCCCAAAAGGAGAGGCAAATTGAGGGGAAGGGATTGTGGTGTGATCATTCCCACTGGGGGGTGATTTCTCGCTTTCTGTCTCTCTGTCTCTCTGGTGAGACCATGTGCCATATAGCAAAAAAATTCTCCTAAACAAAGAAAATGGGGGAATCTATTAATCTCTATTAGTACATGGCCAAATATCAAGAAATGGATATTCCAGAAAGCAACAAGTAGGTAAAGGTAAAAGCACAGAAATCTTTCATGAACTACTATCTGAAAACTTTCCAAACCTAGAGAAACATACAAACATCTAGATCCAGAAAAATACAAAGGACACCAAGTAGATTCAACATAAAGAGATTCTCTCCAACACACATCATAGGGAAAACAGCAAAAGTCAAAGATAATAATCTAAAAGTGGCAAGGTAAAAACACATCAGTTACTAATAAAGCTTTATTAATTTAAAAAATAAAAGAAACAAACATAAGAGCTAAATCATACCACATGGACCTGACAGATATTTGAAGGACATTTCATTCAATGACAACAAAATACACATTTTTTTCAGCCCTAGGCATAGAACATTTTCAAAGACTGACCATACAACAGGGGACAAAGCAATCTTTTAATTTTTTTTTAAAGAGGTTTTTGCTATAGGGTGTGTGAATTCGCCAGACAGACAGAGACAGACAGAGAGACAGAAAGCGAGAAATCACCCACCAGGGGGAATTGCCACACTGCAATCCCTTCTCCTCTATTCTCCTCTTGGGATCTTGGGCAAGCACGCACACGTGCCCGGCATGAATTTTAAGCCACGGGGTCTGGGACATGAACCCTGGTTGACTATGTGGGAGTCCAGTGACATAGCCATTATGCTAACTGCTGGTCCCTCTTTTAAAATTTTTAAAGTATAAAAATTCTTCGTAGCATGTTTGTTTTCTGGTCAGATGGAATTAAAATTGACAAAAGACTTCAAAGGACACAAATATATGGAAAGTAAGAATTTACTTCTAAATGACCCTAAAACTACTAAAAAATTAAGACTGAGATTTAAAATTTCCTAGAAACACTCAACTAGCATGGTCTGAGGTGTATTTCATGTTGGATAAATTCTCTCATTACAAGCTAAATGAAGTATAGCAATTGAATGTATACAATAATAATGGTAATAAGTAGAAGAAAAAAAAGATAAATGATAACCAAAACACAACTTTCCAGAATACTTGGGAACACAGAAATGTTGTACTCAAAGAAAAAACAGAAAGATGGCAAAAATCAGGGAATTGCGAAAACAACAACAAAAAAGTCTTAAAAAAATGCCAGGAGAAAAGAAACAATAAAGATCTGACCAGAAATAAATGAAATAGAAAATAAGCAAACTCCACAGAAAAGAAACAAAACAAAACCAAAAGCTGTTTTTCCAAAAAGATAAACAAAATTGACACACCATTAGCTAAACGAATTAAGAAGAAGAGAGAAAGGACCCAGATAAATCAAACTCACAAGGAAACAGGCAATATTACAACAGACATAATACAAATAAAAACATCATTAGAGAATACTATGAGTAAATACACCAACAAACAAGAAAAACTGAATCACGTAACTGGACACATGTAATCTACCAATATTGAATCAGAAAGACATAGAAAGCCTGAATAGACCTATAAAAAACAGTGAAATTAAATCATTAATAGATAATCACCCAACAAAGAAAGCCCAGGCCCCATTGCTTCACCTCCAATTTCAGCAAAATCTATAAAGACTTAACCACCATTCTACTCAAATTATTTCTAAAGATACAAAAAGAAGTAACCATCCTAATTCATTCTATGAAGCTCCATCACTCTCATCCCTAAAACAGATAAAGACATGTCAAAAAGGAAAACTACAGACCAATATCTCTGATGAAAATAGATGCAAAAATTCTCAATAAGATACTAGCAAATAGTATTCAAAAACATTTCAAAAAGATTATGCATCATGACCAGATAAGCTTTATTCCAGGAATGCAAGATTGGTGTTACATATACAAAACAGTAAATGTAATATACCATATTAACAGAAAGAAAGAAAAAAAACATATGATCATATCAATCGATGCAGAAAAAAGCATTTGATAAAATACAACACCCCTTCATAATTCAGACTGTCCACAAAATTGCCATAAAGGATCATTTATCAACACAATAAAAGCCATCTATTAAAAAGCCATAGCTAACATCATACTGAATGGGGAAAAGTTGAAAACTTTTCCACTAAAAACTGATATAAATCAAGGTTGCTCACTTTCTCATATATGGCTGGAAGTGCTCTCCAATGCAATCAGAAAAGAGAATAAAATAAAAAGCACTCAAGTAAGGGAAGGAGAGGTGAAATTATCTCTATTTGCAGATGACATGATTATGTACATAGAAGAACCAAAGGTATCCACAAAAAAAAAAAAAAAAAAAAAAAAAAAAAAAAAAAAAAAAAAAAAAAAAAAACAACTCCTGGAAGTAATAAATGAATATAGTAAAGTGGCAGGATATAAAATCAACATACAAAAATCTATAGCATCTCAATATATGAACAACAAGCAGACTGAGGTAGAATTGAAAAGTAATGCCATTTACCATAACCAGAAAAAGTATTATATACCTAGGAATAAATCTAACCAAAGAAGTCAAAAAATATAAAAATCTATAAAGATAAATTGAGGATATATGCCCCAGACAAACTTGCTGTACTGAGTCATTTGTGGCTGGGAGGGGTTCAGCAGAGCAT
Organism: Tupaia tana; assembly: GCA_026018925.1. NCBI lineage: Eukaryota > Metazoa > Chordata > Mammalia > Scandentia > Tupaiidae > Tupaia > Tupaia tana. The sequence continues at coordinate 12,947 of JAKSZU010000773.1, forward strand.
GACTCATTATCTCCCCCACCTTCCTTGGAACTTTCAGGTATGTTCATTGGGACTTGGAGAAGCCTGCCTTTGCCCTGTACCCATGCCATTGGAATATCCACTCCAGATGGTCTTCCTGCACAGTGAGGCATTTGCAACTGGAAGGGGTGCTGCAGAATGTGGCTCATTCCCTCCCCATATGTCTTGGAAATCTCAGGTGTGTTCACTCTGACTTGGAGAAGCCCATCAGGTCCTGGTTTCCATACCATCCGACCATATGCCTCAGCAATAGACATGGCTACACTGAACAGCAGGGACACTAAACTACAGAGACTGTGGCTCATCCCATGCCACAAGCCTCTAAATTCTCAGACTTCAGCATTTCCTGAAACACGCCACACACAATGTGCATCCTGTGACCCCTTCTCTCTTCCTCAATTAAAGCTCAGCAGCTCAGTCCCAAGTAGACCTGTTTTCTGGAAATTGGGAGGACTTTGAATTATACAAGTCCTGAGACTACAGTACAGGTTGCTGGATGAGCATCAGGGAGGTAGAGCAGCAGACAGATTGTCAATCATCTCCTTCTACTTGCCTTTGGAAACTTAGAATTAACTTGAAGAATTTAGGAAGAAACATATAATTTGCCTGATGACTAGAAACCATCACAGAGACTAAAGAAATATGAGAAACCATGAAAATATCTCTCCCCAAAAGAAAACATAATTCTTCATTATCCACAGACAAGACTATGGGACTTGTGGAAATGTAAGATAAACAATTCAGAATATTTATAGTGGCATTATTATTTATATGACATATATTATATTATTTATCTCATCTTCATTATATGATGCACGAGAAAAGAAACAAAGAATTCAAGAAGATGCAAGAAAAAAAGAGACAATGAGCTCCAGGAGATGAGGAAGTCCTTTCATGATTCGAAAGAAGTAACAGACACCATAAAAAAGAATCAAATGAATGGTTAGAGATGAAGACTGTATACAGGAAATAAAAACCTCCCTCAAAAGCATTAAGGCAGATTAGATCATGCAGAAGATTGAATCTTGAATGTAGAAGGCAAAACTCTCACCCAGAAAAAATTATCAAAAAGACTGAGAAAATAACCAAGAAAAATGAAGACAATATATGAGACATACTAGATACCATTAAGTGCCCAAGCACCCAAGTTGATGATATATTAAATGAAACCTTGGAAGAAAACTTTTCTTTTTTTTTTTTTTTTATTACTTTATTTATTTTTGTATATACTTTCAATCATATTGTTTGGCTTACAATGAGACCATTTCGATATGTGAACATTTCTCCCCAGACCCGTTGATCGAAATATCTTCAACAGATAACACCACACCTCCCCATCCCGTCAATGCTCTACCTCTGTATCCCTTCTCCAAATGTCTTTCGTTGGGCCCCACTCCTCCACATACACCTCATCTGACATTCACACCCATCTCTTGTGTTTGTTCAACTGTTGGTCAATCAGTTTCAGACATAGAATGCAGACAAACGGTATATGTTAAGTGGGGACATACAATGTCTCTCCTTCATAGCCTGGCTTGCCTCACTCAGCAGTACATCTTCCATATTCTTCCACTTTCTGTCAAAAGCCAGGGCTCTGTTGGTTTTTATGGCTGAGTAGTATTCCATAGAGTATATGTGCCACAGTTTTTCAATCCATTCCTCCATACGGGGGCATCTGGGTTGGTTCCATGACTTAGCAATTGTGAATAGTGCCGCAATAAACATCGATGTGCAAGCACTTTTCCAATGAAGGATTCTTCTGTCTTTTGGGTAGATACCGAGGAGTGGGATCTCTGGATCGTATGGCAGATCTATCTGTAGATTTTTGAGGAATCTCCAAATTATTCTCCACAGTGGTTGGACCAATCTACATTCCCACCAGCAGTGTAAAAGAGTTCCCCTTTCACCACATCCCCGCCAACACTTATCATTTTTTGTTTTTTTAATATTAGACAATCTGACTGGGGTTAGGTGGTACCTCATTGTTGTTTTTATCTGCATTTCCCTTACGATGAGGGAGGTTGAACATTTTTTCATATGCCTTTTGGCCATTCGTATGTCATCTTTAGAGAGTGTTTTCTTCATCTCCTTCTCCCATCTTTTAATAGGGTTGCTCATCTTTTTTCCAAACACCTTTTTTAGTTCCTTGTGTATTCTGGTTATCAGTCCCTTATCTGATGCAACATTTACAAAAATATTTTCCCATTCTGAGGGCTGTCGATTCACACTAACTACTGTGTCTTTGGCCATGCAGAAGCTTCTTAGTCTGATGTAATCCCACTTGTCTATTTTGTGGACGATGGACTCTGCTTTGAGGGTCTTCTTTAGGAAGTCTTTCCCTACACCAATGTCTCCCAGGGTTTCCCCAGCATTCTCCAGGAGCAGCTTTATAGTTTGAGGTCTTAGATTTAGATCCTTGATCCACCTTGACTTGATTCTTGTCAAAGGAGAGAGGTAGGGGTTCAGATTCATCTTTCTGCAAGTGGAAGTCCAGTTTCTCCAGCACCACTTGCTGAAGAGGCTTTCATTTTCCCACTGGATTGACTGGTACCCCTTGTCAAAGATCAGTTGACTGTATGTTTGGGCACTTATTTCTGGGGACTCTATTCTGTTCCATTGGTCCATATGTCTGTTTCTGTGCCAATACCATGCTGTCTTTATTACCACAGGTTTGTAATATATTTTTGGATCGGGGATTGAGATGCCACCCACTCCATTCTTCTTGTGTAGAAGTGCTTTGGCACTACGGGGTCTTTTATGATTCCAGACTAATTTTAAGATTGTCTTTTCTAGATCTGTGAAGAATGTGTCTGGTACTTTGATTGGCATTGCATTAAATAGGTAGATTAATTTGGGTAAAATTGCCATTTTGATTATATTAACTCTTCCAATCCATGAACATGGGATGTCTTTCCATTTTTTGGTGTCATTTTCAATTTCTTTTTTTACCTTCTCGTAGTTTTCCTTGTGGAGGTCTTTAACTTCTTTGGTTAGATTTATTCCTAAATATCTTATACTTTTAGTGGCTATGGTAAACGGAATAAGTTTTTTCAGTTCTATCTCAGTCTGCCTGTTATTCGTATATAAAAATGCTATCGATTTCTGTATATTGATTTTATATCCTGCAACTTTACTGAATTCATGTATTACTTCCAGTAGTTTTTCCATGGAGGCCATTGGGTCTTCTATGTATACAATCATGTCATCTGCAAATAGAGAGAGTTTCACCTCTTCTTTTCCTATTCGAATGCCCTTTATTTTTTCCTCTTTTCTGATTGCGTTGGCAAGGACTTCCAGTACTATATTGAAAAGGAGAGGAGAAAGTGGGCATCCTTGTCTTGTTCCTGTGTTTAGTGGGAAAGCCTTCAGCTTTTCTCCGTTCAGGATGATGTTCGCTATGGGTTTTTCATAGATGGCTTTTATTGTATTGAGAAATGGCCCTTCTATGCCGATTTTGCTAAGAGTCTTGATCATGAAGGGATGTTGTATCTTATCAAATGCTTTTTCTGCGTCAATCGATATGACCATATGGTTTTTGTCTTTCTTCCTATTAATATGGTGTATTACATTAATGGTTTTGCGTATGTTGAACCAACCTTGCATTCCTGGAATAAAGCCTACCTGATCATGGTGTATGATCTTCTGTATAAGTTGTTGAATACGATTTGCTAGTATCTTGTTGAGAATCTTTGAGTCTATGTTCATCAGAGATATTGGTCTATAGTTTTCCTTCCTTGTCCTGTCTTTATCTGTTTTGAGGATGAGGGTGACAGAGGCTTCATAGAATGAATTAGGGAGAGATTCACCCTTTTGGATCTTTAGAAATAATTTGAGCAGAATGGGAGTTAACTCTTCTTTGAAAGTTTTGTAGAATTCAGAGGTGAATCCATCGGGGCCAGGGCTTTTCTTTGTTGGGAGGTTACTTATTACTGATTCAATCTCCTGGCTTGTTATGGGCCTATTCAGACTTTCTATTTCTTCCTGGCTCATTCTTGGTAGATTATATTTGTCCAGGAATTTGTCCATCTCATCCAGATTATCTTGTTTCTTAGCGTATAGATGTTCAAAGTATCCTCTAATGATGTTTTGAATTTCTACTATGTCTGTTGTTATGTTACCAGCCTCATTGCAGATTTGATTCACCTGGTTCCTTTCTCTCTTCTTCTTAATAAGTCTCGCTAGTGGGGTATCAATTTTGTTTATCCTTTCAAAGAACCAGCTTTTGCTTTCACTTACTTTCTGTATAGTACGTTTATTTTCTATTTCATTTATTTCTGCTCGGATCTTTATTATTTCCTTTCTCCTGTAATTTTTTGGATTTTTTTGCTGTTGCTTTTCCAATTCTCTAAGGCTTGATGTTAGGTGATCCATTAGCCTTTTCTCTGTCTTCCTCTTATGTGCACTAATTGCTATGAACTTCCCTCTTATGACTGCTTTGGCAGTGTCCCAAAGATTATGGAAACTTGTATCTTCATTGTCATTGGATTCCATGAATCTTTTGATTTCGGACTTTATTTCTTCGGTAATAGTGGAGTCATTCAGGAGTAGGTTATTTAGTTTCCATGTTTTTAGGTATTTTTGAGGAATTCTCTTGAAATTAAACTCGAGTTTAATTCCATCATGGTCAGAGAAGATGCTGGAAATAGTTTCTATGCCTCTGAATCTGCAGAGGCTTGCTTTGTGTCCTATGATGTGGTCAATCTTTGAGAAAGTTCCATGTCGGGGTGAGGAAAAACTATATCTTGTGGTTTTTGGGTGGAAAGTTCTATAGATGTCTGTTAAGTCCAATTGATTTATGGTATCATTTAGGTCCTTGATCTCTCTACCTATTTTTTGCCTAGATGATCTGTCCAGAGGGGATAATGCGGTGTTGAGATCTCCAACAATTAGTGTGTTGCAGTCTATCTCCCCTTTCAGATCTAACAATCTTTCCTTCACATATTTGGGTGCTCCTGTGTTAGGAGCATAGATATTAATAAGCGTTATATCTTCTCGATCTATAGAGCCTTTTACTATGATATAGTGCCCTTCTTTGTCTCTTCGGACACTTTTTGTTTTAAAGCCTATTTTGTCAGAAATTAGTGTCGCAACTCCAGCTCTTTTTTGGTTCCCAACTGCATGGAAAACCTTTTCCCAACCTTTCACTTTCAGTCTATGTATGTCTTTTTCCATGAGGTGGGTTTCTTGTAGGCAACAGATAGAGGGTTTCTGTTTTTTTATCCATTCAGCCAGTCTGTGTCTCTTGATTGGAGAATTTAACCCATTAACATTCAATGTTATTATCGATGTTATAGGGTCTGTACCGACATTTAAGTTAGCCATTGTCTTAGTTGCCTGTTGTTTCTTTGTTTCTGGCTGTTGCGTCTTTAGTTTTCCTGGAACAGTACTTTCTTCAGGATTTCTTGAAGAGCTGGTCTGGTGTTGGCAAATTCTTTCAGGTTTTGTTTGTCTGAGAAGATTTTAATCTTTTTTTCCCAAATGAAGGATAATCTTGCAGGGTATAGTAGTCTTGGCTGAAATTGTTTCTCTCTTAACACTTTCAGTATGTCTTCCCATTCTTTTCTTGCTTGCATTGTTTCTGATGAGAGGTCTGGTGTTAGTCTTATGGGATGGCCTTTGTAAGTTATTTCTCATTTCTCTCTTGCCAGTTTTAGTTTCATGTCTTTTTCTGTGACGTTAGACAGCCTGGCTAAGATGTGCCTTGGGGAAGATCTTCTGGGGTTGATTCTATTTGGGGTCCTTTGTATTTCTTGGGTCCGTATGGTTCGGTGCCTCTCTAGGCTTGGGAAATTTTCTTCCAAGATGTCATGGAATAGATTTTCCATTCCGCTATTAGTTTCTTCACCTTCTGGGATGCCGATTATTCTGATGTTTGGGCGTCTAATAGAGTCTAGTATTTCTCGTATATTATCCTCATGTTTTTTAATTATTTTCTCGATCTTTTTGTAGTTTTTTTCTAGATCAGAGGTTTTATCTTCTACATCAGAGATTCGATCTTCAGCATGGTCTAATCGGCTCTTAATACTTTCCAGAGAGTTTTTGATTTCTTGTATTATAGACTTTATCTCTAATAGTTCCACCTGATTCTTTCTCAGAGTATCCATTTCTTCTTTCATATCCTGGAAGGACTTCCTAATTTCCTGTAGTTCGTTGTCTCTTTTTTTTTCCAATTCACAGAATTTGGTCACCATGAATGTTCGGAATTCTGTGTCTGTCATTTTGGTAACGTCCTCCATATTTACGAGACATGGAGGGGCATTTTCCTTTGTTGGAGACATATTTTCTTGTTTATTCAGACCTGAGGCTCTTTTTCTACCTTTAGCCATTGGAGGATTACTACCCTTTTAAAGACTTCTTGGGAGAACTTTTGCCTCACGAGAAGGAAGAGCCTTTCCTTTTTGATGGGAATAGCTGTTTGTTGAAGTCTCTCTTCTGTTGTTTTTACCAATGTGTTTTCAGGCGGAGAACTCTACAGAAGTGTCTAACAAACAGAATCTCCTTTTTCAAAGGGGATCAGTACTAGGGAGGATCCCAAAGACACTTACCTTCCTGGAAATTTCAGATATATGATTCTAGGCCTGTCTAGGCTGTCTGGCACGGTAAAAAATAAGGAGGAGAGGACAATATGCAACGAAAGGAAAGACAACACAGAAAAATAAAGAAAAAGTCGCGCGCCGCGCTAGTGCGCGGCGCGCAGTTTCGCCAGAGGCTTACAGGGGACGCTATTGCCTGCTGGCAGTCCAGGAAGGTCTGGGGGGAGAAGGAGGGCTAGGTGTTAAAAAGAGAATGCAGGAGAGTCAAGGGAAAAGAAAAGAGAAAAAAAAGCCCGCCTTAAGGAGATTCTGGCTACCTACCTAGAAGGTGGAGTCTGGGGCCTGGGGGTCTGGAAGTGGGGTGGGGGTCAGAGGCGACCCTCCCTCAGTGTCCCTTGCTGGCCAGAGACTTGCAGGGGGCGCTATTGCCTGCTGGCAGTCCAGGAAGGTCTGGGGTGAGAAGGAGGGCTAGGTGTTAAAAAGAGAATGCAGGGGGGTCAAGGGAAAAGAAAAGAGAAAAAAAAAAAAAAAAGCCCGACTTAAGGAGATTCTGGCTACCTACCTAGAAGGTGGAGTCTGGGGCCTGGGGGTCTGGAAGTGGGGTGGGGGTCAGAGGTGACCCTCCCTCAGTGTCCCTTGCTGGCCAGAGGCTTGCAGGGGACGCTATTGCCTGCTGGCAGTCCAGGAAGGTCTGGGGGGAGAAGGAGGGCTAGGTGTTAAAAAGAGAATGCAGGGGGGTCAAGGGAAAAGAAAAGAGAAAAAAAAGCCCGCCTTAAGGAGATTCTGGCTACCTACCTAGAAGGTGGAGTCTGGGGCCTGGGGGTCTGGAAGTGGGGTGGGGGTCAGAGGTGACCCTCCCTCAGTGTCCCTTGCTGGCCAGAGGCTTGCAGGGGACGCTATTGCCTGCTGGCAGTCCAGGAAGGTCTGGGGGGAGAAGGAGGGCTAGGTGTTAAAAAGAGAATGCAGGGGGGTCAAGGGAAAAGAAAAGAGAAAAAAAAAAAAAAAAGCCCGACTTAAGGAGATTCTGGCTACCTACCTAGAAGGTGGAGTCTGGGGCCTGGGGGTCTGGAAGTGGGGTGGGGGTCAGAGGTGACCCTCCCTCAGTGTCCCTTGCTGGCCAGAGGCTTGCAGGGGACGCTATTGCCTGCTGGCAGTCCAGGAAGGTCTGGGGGGAGAAGGAGGGCTAGGTGTTAAAAAGAGAATGCAGGGGGGTCAAGGGAAAAGAAAAGAGAAAAAAAAGCCCGCCTTAAGGAGATTCTGGCTACCTACCTAGAAGGTGGAGTCTGGGGCCTGGGGGTCTGGAAGTGGGGTGGGGGTCAGAGGCGACCCTCCCTCAGTGTCCCTTGCTGGCCAGAGGCTTGCAGGGGGCGCTATTGCCTGCTGGCAGTCCAGGAAGGTCTGGGGTGAGAAGGAGGGCTAGGTGTTAAAAAGAGAATGCAGGGGGGTCAAGGGAAAAGAAAAGAGAAAAAAAAAAAAAAAAGCCCGCCTTAAGGAGATTCTGGCTACCTACCTAGAAGGTGGAGTCTGGGGCCTGGGGGTCTGGAAGTGGGGTGGGGGTCAGAGGTGACCCTCCCTCAGTGTCCCTTGCTGGCCAGAGGCTTGCAGGGGACGCTATTGCCTGCTGGCAGTCCAGGAAGGTCTGGGGGGAGAAGGCGGGCTAGGTGTTAAAAAGAGAATGCAGGGGGGTCAAGGGAAAAGAAAAGAGAAAAAAAAAGCCCGCCTTAAGGAGATTCTGGCTACCTACCTAGAAGGTGGAGTCTGGGGCCTGGGGGTCTGGAAGTGGGGTGGGGGTCAGAGGTGACCCTCCCTCAGTGTCCCTTGCTGGCCAGAGGCTTGCAGGGGACGCTATTGCCTGCTGGCAGTCCAGGAAGGTCTGGGGGGAGAAGGAGGGCTAGGTGTTAAAAAGAGAATGCAGGGGGGTCAAGGGAAAAGAAAAGAGAAAAAAAAAGCCCGCCTTAAGGAGATTCTGGCTACCTACCTAGAAGGTGGAGTCTGGGGCCTGGGGGTCTGGAAGTGGGGGTGGGGTCAGAGGTGACACTCCATCAGTGTCCCTTGCTGGCCAGAGGCTTGCAGGGGACGCTATTGCCTGCTGGCAGTCCAGGAAGGTCTGGGGGGAGAAGGAGGGCTAGGTGTTAAAAAGAGAATGCAGGGGGGTCAAGGGAAAAGAAAAGAGAAAAAAAAGCCCGCCTTAAGGAGATTCTGGCTACCTACCTAGAAGGTGGAGTCTGGGGCCTGGGGGTCTGGAAGTGGGGTGGGGGTCAGAGGTGACCCTCCCTCAGTGTCCCTTGCTGGCCAGAGGCTTGCAGGGGACGCTATTGCCTGCTGGCAGTCCAGGAAGGTCAGGGGGGAGAAGGAGGGCTAGGTGTTAAAAAGAGAATGCAGGGGGGTCAAGGGAAAAGAAAAGAGAAAAAAAAGCCTGCCTTAAGGAGATTCTGGCTACCTACCTAGAAGGTGGAGTCTGGGGCCTGGGGTCTGGAAGTGGGGTGGGGGTCAGAGGTGACCCTCCCTCAGTGTCCCTTGCTGGCCAGAGGCTTGCAGGGGACGCTATTGCCTGCTGGCAGTCCAGGAAGGTCTGGGGGGAGAAGGAGGGCTAGGTGTTAAAAAGAGAATGCAGGGGGGTCAAGGGAAAAGAAAAGAGAAAAAAAAGCCCGCCTTAAGGAGATTCTGGCTACCTACCTAGAAGGTGGAGTCTGGGGCCTGGGGGTCTGGAAGTGTGGTGGGGGTCAGAGGCGACCCTCCCTCAGTGTCCCTTGCTGGCCAGAGGCTTGCAGGGGGCGCTATTGCCTGCTGGCAGTCCAGGAAGGTCTGGGGTGAGAAGGAGGGCTAGGTGTTAAAAAGAGAATGCAGGGGGGTCAAGGGAAAAGAAAAGAGAAAAAAAAAAAAAAAAAGCCCACCTTAAGGAGATTCTGGCTACCTACCTAGAAGGTGGAGTCTGGGGCCTGGGGTCTGGAAGTGGGGTGGGGGTCAGAGGTGACCCTCCCTCAGTGTCCCTTGCTGGCCAGAGGCTTGCAGGGGACGCTATTGCCTGCTGGCAGTCCAGGAAGGTCTGGGGGGAGAAGGAGGGCTAGGTGTTAAAAAGAGAATGCAGGGGGGTCAAGGGAAAAGAAAAGAGAAAAAAAAGCCCGCCTTAAGGAGATTCTGGCTACCTACCTAGAAGGTGGAGTCTGGGGCCTGGGGGTCTGGAAGTGGGGTGGGGGTCAGAGGCGACCCTCCCTCAGTGTCCCTTGCTGGCCAGAGGCTTGCAGGGGGCGCTATTGCCTGCTGGCAGTCCAGGAAGGTCTGGGGTGAGAAGGAGGGCAAGGTGTTAAAAAGAGAATGCAGGGGGGTCAAGGGAAAAGAAAAGAGAAAAAAAAAAAAAAAAAAGCCCGCTTTAAGGAGATTCTGGCTACCTACCTAGAAGGTGGAGTCTGGGGCCTGGGGGTCTGGAAGTGGGGTGGGGGTCAGAGGTGACCCTCCCTCAGTGTCCCTTGCTGGCCAGAGGCTTGCAGGGGACGCTATTGCCTGCTGGCAGTCCAGGAAGGTCTGGGGGGAGAAGGAGGGCTAGGTGTTAAAAAGAGAATGCAGGGGGGTCAAGGGAAAAGAAAAGAGAAAAAAAAGCCCGCCTTAAGGAGATTCTGGCTACCTACCTAGAAGGTGGAGTCTGGGGCCTGGGGGTCTGGAAGTGGGGTGGGGGTCAGAGGCGACCCTCCCTCAGTGTCCCTTGCTGGCCAGAGGCTTGCAGGGGGCGCTATTGCCTGCTGGCAGTCCAGGAAGGTCTGGGGTGAGAAGGAGGGCTAGGTGTTAAAAAGAGAATGCAGGGGGGTCAAGGGAAAATTAAAGAGAAAAAAAAAAAAAAAAAAGCCCGCCTTAAGGAGATACTGGCTACCTATCTAGAAGGTGGAGTCTGGGGCCTGGGGGTCTGGAAGTGGGGTGGGGGTCAGAGGTGACCCTCCCTCAGTGTCCCTTGCTGGCCAGAGGCTTGCAGGGGACGCTATTGCCTGCTGGCAGTCCAGGAAGGTCTGGGGGGAGAAGGAGGGCTAGGTGTTAAAAAGAGAATGCAGGGGGGTCAAGGGAAAAGAAAAGAGAAAAAAAAGCCCGCCTTAAGGAGATTCTGGCTACCTTCCTAGAAGGTGGAGTCTGGGGCCTGGGGTCTGGAAGTGGGGTGGGGGTCAGAGGTGACCCTCCCTCAGTGTCCCTTGCTGGCCAGAGGCTTGCAGGGGACGCTATTGCCTGCTGGCAGTCCAGGAAGGTCTGGGGGGAGAAGGAGGGCTAGGTGTTAAAAAGAGAATGCAGGGGGGTCAAGGGAAAAGAAAAGAGAAAAAAAAGCCTGCCTTAAGGAGATTCTGGCTACCTACCTAGAAGGTGGAGTCTGGGGCCTGGGGGTCTGGAAGTGGGGTGGGGGTCAGAGGTGACCCTCCCTCAGTGTCCCTTGCTGGCCAGAGGCTTGCAGGGGACGCTATTGCCTGCTGGCAGTCCAGGAAGGTCTGGGGGGAGAAGGAGGGCTAGGTGTTAAAAAGAGAATGCAGGGGGGTCAAGGGAAAAGAAAAGAGAAAAAAAAGCCCGCCTTAAGGAGATTCTGGCTACCTACCTAGAAGGTGGAGTCTGGGGCCTGGGGGTCTGGAAGTGGGGTGGGGGTCAGAGGTGACACTCCCTCAGTGTCCCTTGCTGGCCAGAGGCTTGCAGGGGACGCTATTGCCTGCTGGCAGTCCAGGAAGGTCTGGGGGGAGAAGGAGGGCTAGGTGTTAAAAAGAGAATGCAGGGGGGTCAAGGGAAAAGAAAAGAGAAAAAAAAGCCCGCCTTAAGGAGATTCTGGCTACCTACCTAGAAGGTGGAGTCTGGGGCCTGGGGGTCTGGAAGTGGGGTGGGGGTCAGAGGTGACCCTCCCTCAGTGTCCCTTGCTGGCCAGAGGCTTGCAGGGGACGCTATTGCCTGCTGGCAGTCCAGGAAGGTCAGGGGGGAGAAGGAGGGCTAGGTGTTAAAAAGAGAATGCAGGGGGGTCAAGGGAAAAGAAAAGAGAAAAAAAAGCCCGCCTTAAGGAGATTCTGGCTACCTACCTAGAAGGTGGAGTCTGGGGCCTGGGGTCTGGAAGTGGGGTGGGGGTCAGAGGTGACCCTCCCTCAGTGTCCCTTGCTGGCCAGAGGCTTGCAGGGGACGCTATTGCCTGCTGGCAGTCCAGGAAGGTCTGGGGGGAGAAGGAGGGCTAGGTGTTAAAAAGAGAATGCAGGGGGGTCAAGGGAAAAGAAAAGAGAAAAAAAAGCCCGCCTTAAGGAGATTCTGGCTACCTACCTAGAAGGTGGAGTCTGGGGCCTGGGGGTCTGGAAGTGGGGTGGGGGTCAGAGGCGACCCTCCCTCAGTGTCCCTTGCTGGCCAGAGGCTTGCAGGGGGCGCTATTGCCTGCTGGCAGTCCAGGAAGGTCTGGGGTGAGATGGAGGGCTAGGTGTTAAAAAGAGAATGCAGGGGGGTCAAGGGAAAAGAAAAGAGAAAAAAAAAAAAAAAAAGCCCGCCTTAAGGAGATTCTGGCTACCTACCTAGAAGGTGGAGTCTGGGGCCTGGGGGTCTGGAAGTGGGGTGGGGTTCAGAGGTGACCCTCCCTCAGTGTCCCTTGCTGGCCAGAGGCTTGCAGGGGACGCTATTGCCTGCTGGCAGTCCAGGAAGGTCTGGGGGGAGAAGGAGGGCTAGGTGTTAAAAAGAGAATGCAGGGGGGTCAAGGGAAAAGAAAAGAGAAAAAAAAGCCCGCCTTAAGGAGATTCTGGCTACCTACCTAGAAGGTGGAGTCTGGGGCCTGGTGGTCTGGAAGTGGGGTGGGGGTCAGAGGCGACCCTCCCTCAGTGTCCCTTGCTGGCCAGAGGCTTGCAGGGGGCGCTATTGCCTGCTGGCAGTCCAGGAAGGTCTGGGGTGAGAAGGAGGGCTAGGTGTTAAAAAGAGAATGCAGGGGGGTCAAGGGAAAATTAAAGAGAAAAAAAAAAAAAAAAAAAGCCCGCCTTAAGGAGATTCTGGCTACCTACCTAGAAGGTGGAGTCTGGGCCCTGGGGGTCTGGAAGTGGGGTGGGGGTCAGAGGTGACCCTCCCTCAGTGTCCCTTGCTGGCCAGAGGCTTGCAGGGGACGCTATTGCCTGCTGGCAGTCCAGGAAGGTCTGGGGGGAGAAGGAGGGCTAGGTGTTAAAAAGAGAATGCAGGGGGGTCAAGGGAAAAGAAAAGAGAAAAAAAAGCCCGCCTTAAGGAGATTCTGGCTACCTTCCTAGAAGGTGGAGTCTGGGGCCTGGGGTCTGGAAGTGGGGTGGGGGTCAGAGGTGACCCTCCCTCAGTGTCCCTTGCTGGCCAGAGGCTTGCAGGGGACGCTATTGCCTGCTGGCAGTCCAGGAAGGTCTGGGGTGAGAAGGAGGGCTAGGTGTTAAAAAGAGAATGCAGGGGGGTCAAGGGAAAAGAAAAGAGAAAAAAAAGCCTGCCTTAAGGAGATTCTGGCTACCTACCTAGAAGGTGGAGTCTGGGGCCTGGGGGTCTGGAAGTGGGGTGGGGGTCAGAGGTGACCCTCCCTCAGTGTCCCTTGCTGGCCAGAGGCTTGCAGGGGACGCTATTGCCTGCTGGCAGTCCAGGAAGGTCTGGGGGGAGAAGGAGGGCTAGGTGTTAAAAAGAGAATGCAGGGGGGTCAAGGGAAAAGAAAAGAGAAAAAAAAGCCCGCCTTAAGGAGATTCTGGCTACCTACCTAGAAGGTGGAGTCTGGGGCCTGGGGGTCTGGAAGTGGGGTGGGGGTCAGAGGCGACCCTCCCTCAGTGTCCCTTGCTGGCCAGAGGCTTGCAGGGGACGCTATTGCCTGCTGGCAGTCCAGGAAGGTCTGGGGGGAGAAGGAGGGCTAGGTGTTAAAAAGAGAATGCAGGGGGGTCAAGGGAAAAGAAAAGAGAAAAAAAAAAAAAAGCCCGCCTTAAGGAGATTCTGGCTACCTACCTAGAAGGTGGAGTCTGGGGCCTGGGGGTCTGGAAGTGGGGTGGGGGTCAGAGGTGACCCTCCCTCAGTGTCCCTTGCTGGCCAGAGGCTTGCAGGGGACGCTATTGCCTGCTGGCAGTCCAGGAAGGTCTGGGGGGAGAAGGAGGGCTAGGTGTTAAAAAGAGAATGCAGGGGGGTCAAGGGAAAAGAAAAGAGAAAAAAAAGCCCGCCTTAAGGAGATTCTGGCTACCTACCTAGAAGGTGGAGTCTGGGGCCTGGGGGTCTGGAAGTGGGGTGGGGGTCAGAGGTGACCCTCCCTCAGTGTCCCTTGCTGGCCAGAGGCTTGCAGGGGACGCTATTGCCTGCTGGCAGTCCAGGAAGGTCTGGGGGGAGAAGGAGGGCTAGGTGTTAAAAAGAGAATGCAGGGGGGTCAAGGGAAAAGAAAAGAGAAAAAAAAGCCCGCCTTAAGGAGATTCTGGCTACCTACCTAGAAGGTGGAGTCTGGGGCCTGGGGGTCTGGAAGTGGGGTGGGGGTCAGAGGCGACCCTCCCTCAGTGTCCCTTGCTGGCCAGAGACTTGCAGGGGGCGCTATTGCCTGCTGGCAGTCCAGGAAGGTCTGGGGTGAGAAGGAGGGCTAGGTGTTAAAAAGAGAATGCAGGGGGGTCAAGGGAAAAGAAAAGAGAAAAAAAAAAAAAAAAAGCCCGACTTAAGGAGATTCTGGCTACCTACCTAGAAGGTGGAGTCTGGGGCCTGGGGGTCTGGAAGTGGGGTGGGGGTCAGAGGTGACCCTCCCTCAGTGTCCCTTGCTGGCCAGAGGCTTGCAGGGGACGCTATTGCCTGCTGGCAGTCCAGGAAGGTCTGGGGGGAGAAGGAGGGCTAGGTGTTAAAAAGAGAATGCAGGGGGGTCAAGGGAAAAGAAAAGAGAAAAAAAAGCCCGCCTTAAGGAGATTCTGGCTACCTACCTAGAAGGTGGAGTCTGGGGCCTGGGGGTCTGGAAGTGGGGTGGGGGTCAGAGGCGACCCTCCCTCAGTGTCCCTTGCTGGCCAGAGGCTTGCAGGGGGCGCTATTGCCTGCTGGCAGTCCAGGAAGGTCTGGGGTGAGAAGGAGGGCTAGGTGTTAAAAAGAGAATGCAGGGGGGTCAAGGGAAAAGAAAAGAGAAAAAAAAAAAAAAAAGCCCGCCTTAAGGAGATTCTGGCTACCTACCTAGAAGGTGGAGTCTGGGGCCTGGGGGTCTGGAAGTGGGGTGGGGGTCAGAGGTGACCCTCCCTCAGTGTCCCTTGCTGGCCAGAGGCTTGCAGGGGACGCTATTGCCTGCTGGCAGTCCAGGAAGGTCTGGGGGGAGAAGGAGGGCTAGGTGTTAAAAAGAGAATGCAGGGGGGTCAAGGGAAAAGAAAAGAGAAAAAAAAAGCCCGCCTTAAGGAGATTCTGGCTACCTACCTAGAAGGTGGAGTCTGGGGCCTGGGGGTCTGGAAGTGGGGTGGGGGTCAGAGGTGACCCTCCCTCAGTGTCCCTTGCTGGCCAGAGGCTTGCAGGGGACGCTATTGCCTGCTGGCAGTCCAGGAAGGTCTGGGGGGAGAAGGAGGGCTAGGTGTTAAAAAGAGAATGCAGGGGGGTCAAGGGAAAAGAAAAGAGAAAAAAAAAGCCCGCCTTAAGGAGATTCTGGCTACCTACCTAGAAGGTGGAGTCTGGGGCCTGGGGGTCTGGAAGTGGGGTGGGGTCAGAGGTGACACTCCATCAGTGTCCCTTGCTGGCCAGAGGCTTGCAGGGGACGCTATTGCCTGCTGGCAGTCCAGGAAGGTCTGGGGGGAGAAGGAGGGCTAGGTGTTAAAAAGAGAATGCAGGGGGGTCAAGGGAAAAGAAAAGAGAAAAAAAAGCCCGCCTTAAGGAGATTCTGGCTACCTACCTAGAAGGTGGAGTCTGGGGCCTGGGGGTCTGGAAGTGGGGTGGGGGTCAGAGGTGACCCTCCCTCAGTGTCCCTTGCTGGCCAGAGGCTTGCAGGGGACGCTATTGCCTGCTGGCAGTCCAGGAAGGTCAGGGGGGAGAAGGAGGGCTAGGTGTTAAAAAGAGAATGCAGGGGGGTCAAGGGAAAAGAAAAGAGAAAAAAAAGCCTGCCTTAAGGAGATTCTGGCTACCTACCTAGAAGGTGGAGTCTGGGGCCTGGGGTCTGGAAGTGGGGTGGGGGTCAGAGGTGACCCTCCCTCAGTGTCCCTTGCTGGCCAGAGGCTTGCAGGGGACGCTATTGCCTGCTGGCAGTCCAGGAAGGTCTGGGGGGAGAAGGAGGGCTAGGTGTTAAAAAGAGAATGCAGGGGGGTCAAGGGAAAAGAAAAGAGAAAAAAAAGCCCGCCTTAAGGAGATTCTGGCTACCTACCTAGAAGGTGGAGTCTGGGGCCTGGGGGTCTGGAAGTGTGGTGGGGGTCAGAGGCGACCCTCCCTCAGTGTCCCTTGCTGGCCAGAGGCTTGCAGGGGGCGCTATTGCCTGCTGGCAGTCCAGGAAGGTCTGGGGTGAGAAGGAGGGCTAGGTGTTAAAAAGAGAATGCAGGGGGGTCAAGGGAAAAGAAAAGAGAAAAAAAAAAAAAAAAAGCCCGCCTTAAGGAGATTCTGGCTACCTACCTAGAAGGTGGAGTCTGGGGCCTGGGGTCTGGAAGTGGGGTGGGGGTCAGAGGTGACCCTCCCTCAGTGTCCCTTGCTGGCCAGAGGCTTGCAGGGGACGCTATTGCCTGCTGGCAGTCCAGGAAGGTCTGGGGGGAGAAGGAGGGCTAGGTGTTAAAAAGAGAATGCAGGGGGGTCAAGGGAAAAGAAAAGAGAAAAAAAAAAAAAAAAAGCCCGCCTTAAGGAGATTCTGGCTACCTACCTAGAAGGTGGAGTCTGGGGCCTGGGGGTCTGGAAGTGGGGTGGGGGTCAGAGGCGACCCTCCCTCAGTGTCCCTTGCTGGCCAGAGGCTTGCAGGGGGCGCTATTGCCTGCTGGCAGTCCAGGAAGGTCTGGGGTGAGAAGGAGGGCTAGGTGTTAAAAAGAGAATGCAGGGGGGTCAAGGGAAAAGAAAAGAAAAAAAAAAAAAAAAAAGCCCGCTTTAAGGAGATTCTGGCTACCTACCTAGAAGGTGGAGTCTGGGGCCTGGGGGTCTGGAAGTGGGGTGGGGGTCAGAGGTGACCCTCCCTCAGTGTCCCTTGCTGGCCAGAGGCTTGCAGGGGACGCTATTGCCTGCTGGCAGTCCAGGAAGGTCTGGGGGGAGAAGGAGGGCTAGGTGTTAAAAAGAGAATGCAGGGGGGTCAAGGGAAAAGAAAAGAGAAAAAAAAGCCCGCCTTAAGGAGATTCTGGCTACCTACCTAGAAGGTGGAGTCTGGGGCCTGGGGGTCTGGAAGTGGGGTGGGGGTCAGAGGCGACCCTCCCTCAGTGTCCCTTGCTGGCCAGAGGCTTGCAGGGGGCGCTATTGCCTGCTGGCAGTCCAGGAAGGTCTGGGGTGAGAAGGAGGGCTAGGTGTTAAAAAGAGAATGCAGGGGGGTCAAGGGAAAATTAAAGAGAAAAAAAAAAAAAAAAAGCCCGCCTTAAGGAGATTCTGGCTACCTACCTAGAAGGTGGAGTCTGGGGCCTGGGGGTCTGGAAGTGGGGTGGGGGTCAGAGGTGACCCTCCCTCAGTGTCCCTTGCTGGCCAGAGGCTTGCAGGGGACGCTATTGCCTGCTGGCAGTCCAGGAAGGTCTGGGGGGAGAAGGAGGGCTAGGTGTTAAAAAGAGAATGCAGGGGGGTCAAGGGAAAAGAAAAGAGAAAAAAAAGCCCGCCTTAAGGAGATTCTGGCTACCTACCTAGAAGGTGGAGTCTGGGGCCTGGGGTCTGGAAGTGGGGTGGGGGTCAGAGGTGACCCTCCCTCAGTGTCCCTTGCTGGCCAGAGGCTTGCAGGGGACGCTATTGCCTGCTGGCAGTCCAGGAAGGTCTGGGGGGAGAAGGAGGGCTAGGTGTTAAAAAGAGAATGCAGGGGGGTCAAGGGAAAAGAAAAGAGAAAAAAAAGCCCGCCTTAAGGAGATTCTGGCTACCTACCTAGAAGGTGGAGTCTGGGGCCTGGGGGTCTGGAAGTGGGGTGGGGGTCAGAGGTGACCCTCCCTCAGTGTCCCTTGCTGGCCAGAGGCTTGCAGGGGACGCTATTGCCTGCTGGCAGTCCAGGAAGGTCTGGGGGGAGAAGGAGGGCTAGGTGTTAAAAAGAGAATGCAGGGGGGTCAAGGGAAAAGAAAAGAGAAAAAAAAGCCCGCCTTAAGGAGATTCTGGCTACCTTCCTAGAAGGTGGAGTCTGGGGCCTGGGGTCTGGAAGTGGGGTGGGGGTCAGAGGTGACCCTCCCTCAGTGTCCCTTGCTGGCCAGAGGCTTGCAGGGGACGCTATTGCCTGCTGGCAGTCCAGGAAGGTCTGGGGGGAGAAGGAGGGCTAGGTGTTAAAAAGAGAATGCAGGGGGGTCAAGGGAAAAGAAAAGAGAAAAAAAAGCCTGCCTTAAGGAGATTCTGGCTACCTACCTAGAAGGTGGAGTCTGGGGCCTGGGGGTCTGGAAGTGGGGTGGGGGTCAGAGGTGACCCTCCCTCAGTGTCCCTTGCTGGCCAGAGGCTTGCAGGGGACGCTATTGCCTGCTGGCAGTCCAGGAAGGTCTGGGGTGAGATGGAGGGCTAGGTGTTAAAAAGAGAATGCAGGGGGGTCAAGGGAAAAGAAAAGAGAAAAAAAAAAAAAAAAAGCCCGCCTTAAGGAGATTCTGGCTACCTACCTAGAAGGTGGAGTCTGGGGCCTGGGGGTCTGGAAGTGGGGTGGGGGTCAGAGGTGACCCTCCCTCAGTGTCCCTTGCTGGCCAGAGGCTTGCAGGGGACGCTATTGCCTGCTGGCAGTCCAGGAAGGTCTGGGGGGAGAAGGAGGGCTAGGTGTTAAAAAGAGAATGCAGGGGGGTCAAGGGAAAAGAAAAGAGAAAAAAAAGCCCGCCTTAAGGAGATTCTGGCTACCTACCTAGAAGGTGGAGTCTGGGGCCTGGGGTCTGGAAGTGGGGTGGGGGTCAGAGGCGACCCTCCCTCAGTGTCCCTTGCTGGCCAGAGGCTTGCAGGGGGCGCTATTGCCTGCTGGCAGTCCAGGAAGGTCTGGGGTGAGAAGGAGGGCTAGGTGTTAAAAAGAGAATGCAGGGGGGTCAAGGGAAAATTAAAGAGAAAAAAAAAAAAAAAAAAAAGCCCGCCTTAAGGAGATTCTGGCTACCTACCTAGAAGGTGGAGTCTGGGGCCTGGGGGTCTGGAAGTGGGGTGGGGGTCAGAGGTGACCCTCCCTCAGTGTCCCTT
Organism: Tupaia tana; assembly: GCA_026018925.1. Classification (NCBI taxonomy): domain Eukaryota; kingdom Metazoa; phylum Chordata; class Mammalia; order Scandentia; family Tupaiidae; genus Tupaia; species Tupaia tana. The sequence goes on from JAKSZU010000773.1 coordinate 31,690, forward strand.
GCTGGCCAGAGGCTTGCAGGGGACGCTATTGCCTGCTGGCAGTCCAGGAAGGTCTGGGGGGAGAAGGAGGGCTAGGTGTTAAAAAGAGAATGCAGGGGGGTCAAGGGAAAAGAAAAGAGAAAAAAAAGCCCGCCTTAAGGAGATTCTGGCTACCTTCCTAGAAGGTGGAGTCTGGGGCCTGGGGTCTGGAAGTGGGGTGGGGGTCAGAGGTGACCCTCCCTCAGTGTCCCTTGCTGGCCAGAGGCTTGCAGGGGACGCTATTGCCTGCTGGCAGTCCAGGAAGGTCTGGGGGGAGAAGGAGGGCTAGGTGTTAAAAAGAGAATGCAGGGGGGTCAAGGGAAAAGAAAAGAGAAAAAAAAGCCTGCCTTAAGGAGATTCTGGCTACCTACCTAGAAGGTGGAGTCTGGGGCCTGGGGGTCTGGAAGTGGGGTGGGGGTCAGAGGTGACCCTCCCTCAGTGTCCCTTGCTGGCCAGAGGCTTGCAGGGGACGCTATTGCCTGCTGGCAGTCCAGGAAGGTCTGGGGGGAGAAGGAGGGCTAGGTGTTAAAAAGAGAATGCAGGGGGGTCAAGGGAAAAGAAAAGAGAAAAAAAAGCCCGCCTTAAGGAGATTCTGGCTACCTACCTAGAAGGTGGAGTCTGGGGCCTGGGGGTCTGGAAGTGGGGTGGGGGTCAGAGGTGACACTCCCTCAGTGTCCCTTGCTGGCCAGAGGCTTGCAGGGGACGCTATTGCCTGCTGGCAGTCCAGGAAGGTCTGGGGGGAGAAGGAGGGCTAGGTGTTAAAAAGAGAATGCAGGGGGGTCAAGGGAAAAGAAAAGAGAAAAAAAAGCCCGCCTTAAGGAGATTCTGGCTACCTACCTAGAAGGTGGAGTCTGGGGCCTGGGGGTCTGGAAGTGGGGTGGGGGTCAGAGGTGACCCTCCCTCAGTGTCCCTTGCTGGCCAGAGGCTTGCAGGGGACGCTATTGCCTGCTGGCAGTCCAGGAAGGTCAGGGGGGAGAAGGAGGGCTAGGTGTTAAAAAGAGAATGCAGGGGGGTCAAGGGAAAAGAAAAGAGAAAAAAAAGCCCGCCTTAAGGAGATTCTGGCTACCTACCTAGAAGGTGGAGTCTGGGGCCTGGGGGTCTGGAAGTGGGGTGGGGGTCAGAGGTGACCCTCCCTCAGTGTCCCTTGCTGGCCAGAGGCTTGCAGGGGACGCTATTGCCTGCTGGCAGTCCAGGAAGGTCTGGGGGGAGAAGGAGGGCTAGGTGTTAAAAAGAGAATGCAGGGGGGTCAAGGGAAAAGAAAAGAGAAAAAAAAGCCCGCCTTAAGGAGATTCTGGCTACCTACCTAGAAGGTGGAGTCTGGGGCCTGGGGGTCTGGAAGTGTGGTGGGGGTCAGAGGCGACCCTCCCTCAGTGTCCCTTGCTGGCCAGAGGCTTGCAGGGGGCGCTATTGCCTGCTGGCAGTCCAGGAAGGTCTGGGGTGAGAAGGAGGGCTAGGTGTTAAAAAGAGAATGCAGGGGGGTCAAGGGAAAAGAAAAGAGAAAAAAAAAAAAAAAAGCCCGCCTTAAGGAGATTCTGGCTACCTACCTAGAAGGTGGAGTCTGGGGCCTGGGGGTCTGGAAGTGGGGTGGGGGTCAGAAGTGACCCTCCCTCAGTGTCCCTTGCTGGCCAGAGGCTTGCAGGGGACGCTATTGCCTGCTGGCAGTCCAGGAAGGTCTGGGGGGAGAAGGCGGGCTAGGTGTTAAAAAGAGAATGCAGGGGGGTCAAGGGAAAAGAAAAGAGAAAAAAAAAGCCCGCCTTAAGGAGATTCTGGCTACCTACCTAGAAGGTGGAGTCTGGGGCCTGGGGGTCTGGAAGTGGGGTGGGGGTCAGAGGTGACCCTCCCTCAGTGTCCCTTGCTGGCCAGAGGCTTGCAGGGGACGCTATTGCCTGCTGGCAGTCCAGGAAGGTCTGGGGGGAGAAGGAGGGCTAGGTGTTAAAAAGAGAATGCAGGGGGGTCAAGGGAAAAGAAAAGAGAAAAAAAAAGCCCGCCTTAAGGAGATTCTGGCTACCTACCTAGAAGGTGGAGTCTGGGGCCTGGGGGTCTGGAAGTGGGGTGGGGTCAGAGGTGACACTCCATCAGTGTCCCTTGCTGGCCAGAGGCTTGCAGGGGACGCTATTGCCTGCTGGCAGTCCAGGAAGGTCTGGGGGGAGAAGGAGGGCTAGGTGTTAAAAAGAGAATGCAGGGGGGTCAAGGGAAAAGAAAAGAGAAAAAAAAGCCCGCCTTAAGGAGATTCTGGCTACCTACCTAGAAGGTGGAGTCTGGGGCCTGGGGGTCTGGAAGTGGGGTGGGGGTCAGAGGTGACCCTCCCTCAGTGTCCCTTGCTGGCCAGAGGCTTGCAGGGGACGCTATTGCCTGCTGGCAGTCCAGGAAGGTCTGGGGGGAGAAGGAGGGCTAGGTGTTAAAAAGAGAATGCAGGGGGGTCAAGGGAAAAGAAAAGAGAAAAAAAAGCCCGCCTTAAGGAGATTCTGGCTACCTACCTAGAAGGTGGAGTCTGGGGCCTGGGGGTCTGGAAGTGGGGTGGGGGTCAGAGGCGACCCTCCCTCAGTGTCCCTTGCTGGCCAGAGGCTTGCAGGGGGCGCTATTGCCTGCTGGCAGTCCAGGAAGGTCTGGGGTGAGAAGGAGGGCTAGGTGTTAAAAAGAGAATGCAGGGGGGTCAAGGGAAAAGAAAAGAGAAAAAAAAAAAAAAAAAGCCCGCCTTAAGGAGATTCTGGCTACCTACCTAGAAGGTGGAGTCTGGGGCCTGGGGGTCTGGAAGTGGGGTGGGGGTCAGAGGTGACCCTCCCTCAGTGTCCCTTGCTGGCCAGAGGCTTGCAGGGGACGCTATTGCCTGCTGGCAGTCCAGGAAGGTCTGGGGGGAGAAGGAGGGCTAGGTGTTAAAAAGAGAATGCAGGGGGGTCAAGGGAAAAGAAAAGAGAAAAAAAAAGCCCGCCTTAAGGAGATTCTGGCTACCTACCTAGAAGGTGGAGTCTGGGGCCTGGGGGTCTGGAAGTGGGGTGGGGGTCAGAGGTGACCCTCCCTCAGTGTCCCTTGCTGGCCAGAGGCTTGCAGGGGACGCTATTGCCTGCTGGCAGTCCAGGAAGGTCTGGGGGGAGAAGGAGGGCTAGGTGTTAAAAAGAGAATGCAGGGGGGTCAAGGGAAAAGAAAAGAGAAAAAAAAAGCCCGCCTTAAGGAGATTCTGGCTACCTACCTAGAAGGTGGAGTCTGGGGCCTGGGGGTCTGGAAGTGGGGTGGGGTCAGAGGTGACACTCCATCAGTGTCCCTTGCTGGCCAGAGGCTTGCAGGGGACGCTATTGCCTGCTGGCAGTCCAGGAAGGTCTGGGGGGAGAAGGAGGGCTAGGTGTTAAAAAGAGAATGCAGGGGGGTCAAGGGAAAAGAAAAGAGAAAAAAAAGCCCGCCTTAAGGAGATTCTGGCTACCTACCTAGAAGGTGGAGTCTGGGGCCTGGGGGTCTGGAAGTGGGGTGGGGGTCAGAGGTGACCCTCCCTCAGTGTCCCTTGCTGGCCAGAGGCTTGCAGGGGACGCTATTGCCTGCTGGCAGTCCAGGAAGGTCAGGGGGGAGAAGGAGGGCTAGGTGTTAAAAAGAGAATGCAGGGGGGTCAAGGGAAAAGAAAAGAGAAAAAAAAGCCTGCCTTAAGGAGATTCTGGCTACCTACCTAGAAGGTGGAGTCTGGGGCCTGGGGTCTGGAAGTGGGGTGGGGGTCAGAGGTGACCCTCCCTCAGTGTCCCTTGCTGGCCAGAGGCTTGCAGGGGACGCTATTGCCTGCTGGCAGTCCAGGAAGGTCTGGGGGGAGAAGGAGGGCTAGGTGTTAAAAAGAGAATGCAGGGGGGTCAAGGGAAAAGAAAAGAGAAAAAAAAGCCCGCCTTAAGGAGATTCTGGCTACCTACCTAGAAGGTGGAGTCTGGGGCCTGGGGGTCTGGAAGTGGGGTGGGGGTCAGAGGCGACCCTCCCTCAGTGTCCCTTGCTGGCCAGAGGCTTGCAGGGGGCGCTATTGCCTGCTGGCAGTCCAGGAAGGTCTGGGGTGAGAAGGAGGGCTAGGTGTTAAAAAGAGAATGCAGGGGGGTCAAGGGAAAAGAAAAGAGAAAAAAAAAAAAAAAAAGCCCGCCTTAAGGAGATTCTGGCTACCTACCTAGAAGGTGGAGTCTGGGGCCTGGGGGTCTGGAAGTGGGGTGGGGGTCAGAGGTGACCCTCCCTCAGTGTCCCTTGCTGGCCAGAGGCTTGCAGGGGACGCTATTGCCTGCTGGCAGTCCAGGAAGGTCTGGGGGGAGAAGGAGGGCTAGGTGTTAAAAAGAGAATGCAGGGGGGTCAAGGGAAAAGAAAAGAGAAAAAAAAGCCCGCCTTAAGGAGATTCTGGCTACCTACCTAGAAGGTGGAGTCTGGGGCCTGGGGGTCTGGAAGTGGGGTGGGGGTCAGAGGCGACCCTCCCTCAGTGTCCCTTGCTGGCCAGAGGCTTGCAGGGGGCGCTATTGCCTGCTGGCAGTCCAGGAAGGTCTGGGGTGAGAAGGAGGGCTAGGTGTTAAAAAGAGAATGCAGGGGGGTCAAGGGAAAATTAAAGAGAAAAAAAAAAAAAAAAAAAGCCCGCCTTAAGGAGATTCTGGCTACCTACCTAGAAGGTGGAGTCTGGGGCCTGGGGGTCTGGAAGTGGGGTGGGGGTCAGAGGTGACCCTCCCTCAGTGTCCCTTGCTGGCCAGAGGCTTGCAGGGGACGCTATTGCCTGCTGGCAGTCCAGGAAGGTCTGGGGGGAGAAGGAGGGCTAGGTGTTAAAAAGAGAATGCAGGGGGGTCAAGGGAAAAGAAAAGAGAAAAAAAAGCCCGCCTTAAGGAGATTCTGGCTACCTTCCTAGAAGGTGGAGTCTGGGGCCTGGGGTCTGGAAGTGGGGTGGGGGTCAGAGGTGACCCTCCCTCAGTGTCCCTTGCTGGCCAGAGGCTTGCAGGGGACGCTATTGCCTGCTGGCAGTCCAGGAAGGTCTGGGGGGAGAAGGAGGGCTAGGTGTTAAAAAGAGAATGCAGGGGGGTCAAGGGAAAAGAAAAGAGAAAAAAAAGCCTGCCTTAAGGAGATTCTGGCTACCTACCTAGAAGGTGGAGTCTGGGGCCTGGGGGTCTGGAAGTGGGGTGGGGGTCAGAGGTGACCCTCCCTCAGTGTCCCTTGCTGGCCAGAGGCTTGCAGGGGACGCTATTGCCTGCTGGCAGTCCAGGAAGGTCTGGGGGGAGAAGGAGGGCTAGGTGTTAAAAAGAGAATGCAGGGGGGTCAAGGGAAAAGAAAAGAGAAAAAAAAGCCCGCCTTAAGGAGATTCTGGCTACCTACCTAGAAGGTGGAGTCTGGGGCCTGGGGGTCTGGAAGTGGGGTGGGGGTCAGAGGCGACCCTCCCTCAGTGTCCCTTGCTGGCCAGAGGCTTGCAGGGGACGCTATTGCCTGCTGGCAGTCCAGGAAGGTCTGGGGGGAGAAGGAGGGCTAGGTGTTAAAAAGAGAATGCAGGGGGGTCAAGGGAAAAGAAAAGAGAAAAAAAAGCCCGCCTTAAGGAGATTCTGGCTACCTACCTAGAAGGTGGAGTCTGGGGCCTGGGGGTCTGGATGTGGGGTGGGGGTCAGAGGTGACACTCCCTCAGTGTCCCTTGCTGGCCAGAGGCTTGCAGGGGACGCTATTGCCTGCTGGCAGTCCAGGAAGGTCTGGGGGGAGAAGGAGGGCTAGGTGTTAAAAAGAGAATGCAGGGGGGTCAAGGGAAAAGAAAAGAGAAAAAAAAGCCCGCCTTAAGGAGATTCTGGCTACCTACCTAGAAGGTGGAGTCTGGGGCCTGGGGGTCTGGAAGTGGGGTGGGGGTCAGAGGTGACCCTCCCTCAGTGTCCCTTGCTGGCCAGAGGCTTGCAGGGGACGCTATTGCCTGCTGGCAGTCCAGGAAGGTCAGGGGGGAGAAGGAGGGCTAGGTGTTAAAAAGAGAATGCAGGGGGGTCAAGGGAAAAGAAAAGAGAAAAAAAAGCCCGCCTTAAGGAGATTCTGGCTACCTACCTAGAAGGTGGAGTCTGGGGCCTGGGGGTCTGGAAGTGGGGTGGGGGTCAGAGGTGACCCTCCCTCAGTGTCCCTTGCTGGCCAGAGGCTTGCAGGGGACGCTATTGCCTGCTGGCAGTCCAGGAAGGTCTGGGGGGAGAAGGAGGGCTAGGTGTTAAAAAGAGAATGCAGGGGGGTCAAGGGAAAAGAAAAGAGAAAAAAAATCCCGCCTTAAGGAGATTCTGGCTACCTACCTAGAAGGTGGAGTCTGGGGCCTGGGGGTCTGGAAGTGGGGTGGGGTTCAGAGGCGACCCTCCCTCAGTGTCCCTTGCTGGCCAGAGGCTTGCAGGGGGCGCTATTGCCTGCTGGCAGTCCAGGAAGGTCTGGGGTGAGAAGGAGGGCTAGGTGTTAAAAAGAGAATGCAGGGGGGTCAAGGGAAAAGAAAAGAGAAAAAAAAAAAAAAAAAGCCCGCCTTAAGGAGATTCTGGCTACCTACCTAGAAGGTGGAGTCTGGGGCCTGGGGGTCTGGAAGTGGGGTGGGGGTCAGAAGTGACCCTCCCTCAGTGTCCCTTGCTGGCCAGAGGCTTGCAGGGGACGCTATTGCCTGCTGGCAGTCCAGGAAGGTCTGGGGGGAGAAGGCGGGCTAGGTGTTAAAAAGAGAATGCAGGGGGGTCAAGGGAAAAGAAAAGAGAAAAAAAAAGCCCGCCTTAAGGAGATTCTGGCTACCTACCTAGAAGGTGGAGTCTGGGGCCTGGGGGTCTGGAAGTGGGGTGGGGGTCAGAGGTGACCCTCCCTCAGTGTCCCTTGCTGGCCAGAGGCTTGCAGGGGACGCTATTGCCTGCTGGCAGTCCAGGAAGGTCTGGGGGGAGAAGGAGGGCTAGGTGTTAAAAAGAGAATGCAGGGGGGTCAAGGGAAAAGAAAAGAGAAAAAAAAAGCCCGCCTTAAGGAGATTCTGGCTACCTACCTAGAAGGTGGAGTCTGGGGCCTGGGGGTCTGGAAGTGGGGTGGGGGTCAGAGGTGACCCTCCCTCAGTGTCCCTTGCTGGCCAGAGGCTTGCAGGGGACGCTATTGCCTGCTGGCAGTCCAGGAAGGTCTGGGGGGAGAAGGAGGGCTAGGTGTTAAAAAGAGAATGCAGGGGGGTCAAGGGAAAAGAAAAGAGAAAAAAAAGCCCGCCTTAAGGAGATTCTGGCTACCTACCTAGAAGGTGGAGTCTGGGGCCTGGGGGTCTGGAAGTGGGGTGGGGGTCAGAGGTGACCCTCCCTCAGTGTCCCTTGCTGGCCAGAGGCTTGCAGGGGACGCTATTGCCTGCTGGCAGTCCAGGAAGGTCAGGGGGGGAGAAGGAGGGCTAGGTGTTAAAAAGAGAATGCAGGGGGGTCAAGGGAAAAGAAAAGAGAAAAAAAAGCCTGCCTTAAGGAGATTCTGGCTACCTACCTAGAAGGTGGAGTCTGGGGCCTGGGGTCTGGAAGTGGGGTGGGGGTCAGAGGTGACCCTCCCTCAGTGTCCCTTGCTGGCCAGAGGCTTGCAGGGGACGCTATTGCCTGCTGGCAGTCCAGGAAGGTCTGGGGGGAGAAGGAGGGCTAGGTGTTAAAAAGAGAATGCAGGGGGGTCAAGGGAAAAGAAAAGAGAAAAAAAAAGCCCGCCTTAAGGAGATTCTGGCTACCTACCTAGAAGGTGGAGTCTGGGGCCTGGGGGTCTGGAAGTGGGGTGGGGGTCAGAGGCGACCCTCCCTCAGTGTCCCTTGCTGGCCAGAGGCTTGCAGGGGGCGCTATTGCCTGCTGGCAGTCCAGGAAGGTCTGGGGTGAGAAGGAGGGCTAGGTGTTAAAAAGAGAATGCAGGGGGGTCAAGGGAAAAGAAAAGAGAAAAAAAAAAAAAAAAGCCCGCCTTAAGGAGATTCTGGCTACCTACCTAGAAGGTGGAGTCTGGGGCCTGGGGTCTGGAAGTGGGGTGGGGGTCAGAGGTGACCCTCCCTCAGTGTCCCTTGCTGGCCAGAGGCTTGCAGGGGACGCTATTGCCTGCTGGCAGTCCAGGAAGGTCTGGGGGGAGAAGGAGGGCTAGGTGTTAAAAAGAGAATGCAGGGGGGTCAAGGGAAAAGAAAAGAGAAAAAAAAGCCCGCCTTAAGGAGATTCTGGCTACCTACCTAGAAGGTGGAGTCTGGGGCCTGGGGGTCTGGAAGTGGGGTGGGGGTCAGAGGCGACCCTCCCTCAGTGTCCCTTGCTGGCCAGAGGCTTGCAGGGGGCGCTATTGCCTGCTGGCAGTCCAGGAAGGTCTGGGGTGAGAAGGAGGGCTAGGTGTTAAAAAGAGAATGCAGGGGGGTCAAGGGAAAAGAAAAGAGAAAAAAAAAAAAAAAAAGCCCGCCTTAAGGAGATTCTGGCTACCTACCTAGAAGGTGGAGTCTGGGGCCTGGGGGTCTGGAAGTGGGGTGGGGGTCAGAGGTGACCCTCCCTCAGTGTCCCTTGCTGGCCAGAGGCTTGCAGGGGACGCTATTGCCTGCTGGCAGTCCAGGAAGGTCTGGGGGGAGAAGGAGGGCTAGGTGTTAAAAAGAGAATGCAGGGGGGTCAAGGGAAAAGAAAAGAGAAAAAAAAGCCCGCCTTAAGGAGATTCTGGCTACCTTCCTAGAAGGTGGAGTCTGGGGCCTGGGGGTCTGGAAGTGGGGTGGGGGTCAGAGGCGACCCTCCCTCAGTGTCCCTTGCTGGCCAGAGGCTTGCAGGGGGCGCTATTGCCTGCTGGCAGTCCAGGAAGGTCTGGGGTGAGAAGGAGGGCTAGGTGTTAAAAAGAGAATGCAGGGGGGTCAAGGGAAAATTAAAGAGAAAAAAAAAAAAAAAAAAGCCCGCCTTAAGGAGATTCTGGCTACCTACCTAGAAGGTGGAGTCTGGGGCCTGGGGGTCTGGAAGTGGGGTGGGGGTCAGAGGTGACCCTCCCTCAGTGTCCCTTGCTGGCCAGAGGCTTGCAGGGGACGCTATTGCCTGCTGGCAGTCCAGGAAGGTCTGGGGGGAGAAGGAGGGCTAGGTGTTAAAAAGAGAATGCAGGGGGGTCAAGGGAAAAGAAAAGAGAAAAAAAAGCCCGCCTTAAGGAGATTCTGGCTACCTACCTAGAAGGTGGAGTCTGGGGCCTGGGGGTCTGGAAGTGGGGTGGGGGTCAGAGGTGACCCTCCCTCAGTGTCCCTTGCTGGCCAGAGGCTTGCAGGGGACGCTATTGCCTGCTGGCAGTCCAGGAAGGTCTGGGGGGAGAAGGAGGGCTAGGTGTTAAAAAGAGAATGCAGGGGGGGTCAAGGGAAAAGAAAAGAGAAAAAAAAAAAAAAAAAAGCCCGCCTTAAGGAGATTCTGGCTACCTACCTAGAAGGTGGAGTCTGGGGCCTGGGGGTCTGGAAGTGGGGTGGGGGTCAGAGGTGACCCTCCCTCAGTGTCCCTTGCTGGCCAGAGGCTTGCAGGGGACGCTATTGCCTGCTGGCAGTCCAGGAAGGTCTGGGGGGAGAAGGAGGGCTAGGTATTAAAAAGAGAATGCAGGGGGGTCAAGGGAAAAGAAAAGAGAAAAAAAAGCCCGCCTTAAGGAGATTCTGGCTACCTACCTAGAAGGTGGAGTCTGGGGCCTGGGGGTCTGGAAGTGGGGTGGGGGTCAGAGGTGACCCTCCCTCAGTGTCCCTTGCTGTCCAGAGGCTTGCAGGGGACGCTATTGCCTGCTGGCAGTCCAGGAAGGTCTGGGGGGAGAAGGAGGGCTAGGTGTTAAAAAGAGAATGCAGGGGGGTCAAGGGAAAAGAAAAGAGAAAAAAAAGCCCGCCTTAAGGAGATTCTGGCTACCTACCTAGAAGGTGGAGTCTGGGGCCTGGGGGTCTGGAAGTGGGGTGGGGGTCAGAGGTGACCCTCCCTCAGTGTCCCTTGCTGGCCAGAGGCTTGCAGGGGACGCTATTGCCTGCTGGCAGTCCAGGAAGGTCAGGGGGGAGAAGGAGGGCTAGGTGTTAAAAAGAGAATGCAGGGGGGTCAAGGGAAAAGAAAAGAGAAAAAAAAGCCCGCCTTAAGGAGATTCTGGCTACCTACCTAGAAGGTGGAGTCTGGGGCCTGGGGTCTGGAAGTGGGGTGGGGGTCATAGGTGACCCTCCCTCAGTGTCCCTTGCTGGCCAGATGCTTGCAGGGAACGCTATTGCCTGCTGGCAGTCCAGGAAGGTCTGGGGGGAGAAGGAGGGCTAGGTGTTAAAAAGAGAATGCAGGGGGGTCAAGGGAAAAGAAAAGAGAAAAAAAAGCCCGCCTTAAGGAGATTCTGGCTACCTACCTAGAAGGTGGAGTCTGGGGCCTGGGGGTCTGGAAGTGGGGTGGGGGTCAGAGGCGACCCTCCCTCAGTGTCCCTTGCTGGCCAGAGGCTTGCAGGGGGCGCTATTGCCTGCTGGCAGTCCAGGAAGGTCTCTCTTTCTTCTTTTTCCCTCT
>JAKSZU010000774.1:0-41942 GCA_026018925.1 Tupaia tana
CGTTCTCCCAGGCAGGAGAGTTGAGCCATTCTCTGGAAGAATCCACATGGATACTGGGAACTAGATATTTCAGGGCAAAGGAGAAATGAAGATTTTCTACTCATAATTCAGCCTCCAGCAAGCAAAGCTAGTGTGGTAGGGAGCCCCTCTGGCCTTCTATCTCTGTCTCTGTGTCTCTGAGGTCTCTGTCTCTCTCTGCTCCTGTCTCCTCATTTTTTTTTCCCGGTAATTTTTCCTTTTTATGATTTTTTTAAAGGTAAAGTTTCTCTCTGGCTCTCAGCTCCATCTTTTGTTTTGTTAATGATCCCTTCTGCTCCTTTCTCCCAGGCAGGAGAGTTGAGCCATTCTCTGGGAAGAATCCACATGGATACTGGGAACTAGATATTTCAGGGCAAAGGAGAAATGAAGATTTTCTACTCATAATTCAGCCTCCAGCAAGCAAAGCTAGTGTGGTAGGGAGCCCCTCTGGCCATCTATCTCTGTCTCTGTGTCTCTGAGGTCTCTGTCTCTCTCTGCTCCTGTCTCCTCATTTTTTTTTTCCCGGTAATTTTTCCTTTTTATGATTTTTTTAAAGGTAAAGTTTCTCTCTGGCTCTCAGCTCCATCTTTTGTTTTGTTAATGATCCCTTCTGCTCCTTTCTCCCAGGCAGGAGAGTTGAGCCATTCTCTGGGAAGAATCCACATGGATACTGGGAACTAGATATTTCAGGGCAAAGGAGAAATGAAGATTTTCTACTCATAATTCAGCCTCCAGGAAGCAAAGCTAGTGTGGCAGGAGAGTTGAGCCATTCTCTGGGAAGAATCCACATGGATACTGGGAACTAGATATTTCAGGGCAAAGGAGAAATGAAGATTTTCTACTCATAATTCAGCCTCCAGCAAGCAAAGCTAGTGTGGTAGGGAGCCCCTCTGGCCTTCTATCTCTGTCTCTGTGTCTCTGAGGTCTCTGTCTCTCTCTGCTCCTGTCTCCTCATTTTTTTTTCCGGTAATTTTTCCTTTTTATGATTTTTTTAAAGGTAAAGTTTCTCTCTGGCTCTCAGCTCCATCTTTTGTTTTGTTAATGATCCCTTCTGCTCCTTTCTCCCAGGCAGGAGAGTTGAGCCATTCTCTGGGAAGAATCCACATGGATACTGGGAACTAGATATTTCAGGGCAAAGGAGAAATGAAGATTTTCTACTCATAATTCAGCCTCCAGCAAGCAAAGCTAGTGTGGCAGGAGAGTTGAGCCATTCTCTGGGAAGAATCCACATGGATACTGGGAACTAGATATTTCAGGGCAAAGGAGAAATGAAGATTTTCTACTCATAATTCAGCCTCCAGCAAGCAAAGCTAGTGTGGTAGGGAGCCCCTCTGGCCTTCTATCTCTGTCTCTGTGTCTCTGAGGTCTCTGTCTCTCTCTGCTCCTGTCTCCTCATTTTTTTTTCCCGGTAATTTTTCCTTTTTATGATTTTTTTAAAGGTAAAGTTTCTCTCTGGCTCTCAGCTCCATCTTTTGTTTTGTTAATGATCCCTTCTGCTCCTTTCTCCCAGGCAGGAGAGTTGAGCCATTCTCTGGGAAGAATCCACATGGATACTGGGAACTAGATATTTCAGGGCAAAGGAGAAATGAAGATTTTCTACTCATAATTCAGCCTCCAGCAAGCAAAGCTAGTGTGGCAGGAGAGTTGAGCCATTCTCTGGGAAGAATCCACATGGATACTGGGAACTAGATATTTCAGGGCAAAGGAGAAATGAAGATTTTCTACTCATAATTCAGCCTCCAGCAAGCAAAGCTAGTGTGGTAGGGAGCCCCTCTGGCCTTCTATCTCTGTCTCTGTGTGTCTGAGTTCTCTGTCTCTCTCTGCTCCTGTCTCCTCATTTTTTTTTCCGGTAATTTTTCCTTTTTATGATTTTTTTAAAGGTAAAGTTTCTCTCTGGCTCTCAGCTCCATCTTTTGTTTTGTTAATGATCCCTTCTGCTCCTTTCTCCCAGGCAGGAGAGTTGAGCCATTCTCTGGGAAGAATCCACATGGATACTGGGAACTAGATATTTCAGGGCAAAGGAGAAATGAAGATTTTCTACTCATAATTCAGCCTCCAGCAAGCAAAGCTAGTGTGGTAGGGAGCCCCTCTGGCCTTCTATCTCTGTCTCTGTGTCTCTGAGGTCTCTGTCTCTCTCTGCTCCTGTCTCCTCATTTTTTTTTCCCGGTAATTTTTCCCTTTTATAATTTTTTTAAAGGTAAAGTTTCTCTCTGGCTCTCAGCTCCATCTTTTGTTTTGTTAATGATCCTTTCTGCTCCTTTCTCCCAGGCAGGAGAGTTGAGCCATTCTCTGGGAAGAATCCACATGGATACTGGGAACTAGATATTTCAGGGCAAAGGAGAAATGAAGATTTTCTACTCATAATTCAGCCTCCAGCAAGCAAAGCTAGTGTGGCAGGAGAGTTGAGCCATGCTCTGGGAAGAATCCACATGGATACTGGGAACTATATATTTCAGGGCAAAGGAGAAATGAAGATTTTCTACTCATAATTCAGCCTCCAGCAAGCAAAGCTAGTGTGGTAGGGAGCCCCTCTGGCCTTCTATCTCTGTCTCTGTGTCTCTGAGGTCTCTGTCTCTCTCTGCTCCTGTCTCCTCATTTTTTTTTCCCGGTAATTTTTCCTTTTTATGATTTTTTTAAAGGAAAAGTTTCTCTCTGGCACTCAGCTCCATCTTTTGTTTTGTTAATGATCCCTTCTGCTCCTTTCTCCCAGGCAGGAGAGTTGAGCCATTCTCTGGGAAGAATCCACATGGATACTGGGAACTAGATATTTCAGGGCAAAGGAGAAATGAAGATTTTCTACTCATAATTCAGCCTCCAGCAAGCAAAGCTAGTGTGGCAGGAGAGTTGAGCCATTCTCTGGGAAGAATCCACATGGATACTGGGAACTAGATATTTCAGGGCAAAGGAGAAATGAAGATTTTCTACTCATAATTCAGCCTCCAGCAAGCAAAGCTAGTGTGGTAGGGAGCCCCTCTGGCCTTCTATCTCTGTCTCTGTGTCTCTGAGGTCTCTGTCTCTCTCTGCTCCTGTCTCCTCAATTTTTTTTTTCGGTAATTTTTCCTTTTTATGATTTTTTTAAAGGTAAAGTTTCTCTCTGGCTCTCAGCTCCATCTTTTGTTTTGTTAATGATCCCTTCTGCTCCTTTCTCCCAGGCAGGGGAGTTGAGCCATTCTCTGGGAAGAATCCACATGGATACTGGGAACTAGATATTTCAGGGCAAAGGAGAAATGAAGATTTTCTACTCATAATTCAGCCTCCAGCAAGCAAAGCTAGTGTGGTAGGGAGCCCCTCTGGCCTTCTATCTCTGTCTCTGTGTCTCTGAGGTCTCTGTCTCTCTCTGCTCCTGTCTCCTCATTTTTTTTTTCCCGGTAATTTTTCCTTTTTATGATTTTTTTAAAGGTAAAGTTTCTCTCTGGCTCTCAGCTCCATCTTTTGTTTTGTTAATGATCCCTTCTGTTCCTTTCTCCCAGGCAGGAGAGTTGAGCCATTCTCTGGGAAGAATCCACATGGATACTGGGAACTAGATATTTCAGGGCAAAGGAGAAATGAAGATTTTCTACTCATAATTCAGCCTCCAGCAAGCAAAGCTAGTGTGGTAGGGAGCCCCTCTGGCCTTCTATCTCTGTCTCTGTGTCTCTGAGGTCTCTGTCTCTCTCTGCTCCTGTCTCCTCATTTTTTTTTCCCGATAATTTTTCCTTTTTATGATTTTTTTAAAGGTAAAGTTTCTCTCTGGCTCTCAGCTCCATCTTTTGTTTTGTTAATGATCCCTTCTGCTCCTTTCTCCCAGGCAGGAGAGTTGAGCCATTCTCTGGGAAGAATCCACATGGATACTGGGAACTAGATATTTCAGGGCAAAGGAGAAATGAAGATTTTCTACTCATAATTCAGCCTCCAGCAAGCAAAGCTAGTGTGGCAGGAGAGTTGAGCCATTCTCTGGGAAGAATCCACATGGATACTGGGAACTAGATATTTCAGGGCAAAGGAGAAATGAAGATTTTCTACTCATAATTCAGCCTCCAGCAAGCAAAGCTAGTGTGGTAGGGAGCCCCTCTGGCCTTCTATCTCTGTCTCTGTGTCTCTGAGGTCTCTGTCTCTCTCTGCTCCTGTCTCCTCATTTTTTTTTTCCGGTAATTTTTCCTTTTTATGATTTTTTTAAAGGTAAAGTTTCTCTCTGGCTCTCAGCTCCATCTTTTGTTTTGTTAATGATCCCTTCTGCTCCTTTCTCCCAAGCAGGAGAGTTGAGCCATTCTCTGGGAAGAATCCACATGGATACTGGGAACTAGATATTTCAGGGCAAAGGAGAAATGAAGATTTTCTACTCATAATTCAGCCTCCAGCAAGCAAAGCTAGTGTGGCAGGAGAGTTGAGCCATTCTCTGGGAAGAATCCACATGGATACTGGGAACTAGATATTTCAGGGCAAAGGAGAAATGAAGATTTTCTACTCATAATTCAGCCTCCAGCAAGCAAAGCTAGTGTGGTAGGGAGCCCCTCTGGCCTTCTATCTCTGTCTCTGTGTCTCTGAGGTCTCTGTCTCTCTCTGCTCCTGTCTCCTCATTTTTTTTTTCCCGGTAATTTTTCCTTTTTATGATTTTTTTAAAGGTAAAGTTTCTCTCTGGCTCTCAGCTCCATCTTTTGTTTTGTTAATGATCCCTTCTGCTCCTTTCTCCCAGGCAGGAGAGTTGAGCCATTCTCTGGGAAGAATCCACATGGATACTGGGAACTAGATATTTCAGGGCAAAGGAGAAATGAAGATTTTCTACGCATAATTCAGCCTCCAGCAAGCAAAGCTAGTGTGGCAGGAGAGTTGAGCCATTCTCTGGGAAGAATCCACATGGATACTGGGAACTAGATATTTCAGGGCAAAGGAGAAATGAAGATTTTCTACTCATAATTCAGCCTCCAGCAAGCAAAGCTAGTGTGGTAGGGAGCCCCTCTGGCCTTCTATCTCTGTCTCTCTGTCTCTGAGTTCTCTGTCTCTCTCTGCTCCTGTCTCCTCATTTTTTTTTCCGGTAATTTTTCCTTTTTATGATTTTTTTAAAGGTAAAGTTTCTCTCTGGCTCTCAGCTCCATCTTTTGTTTTGTTAATGATCCCTTCTGCTCCTTTCTTCCAGGCAGGAGAGTTGAGCCATTCTCTGGGAAGAATCCACATGGATACTGGGAACTAGATATTTCAGGGCAAAGGAGAAATGAAGATTTTCTACTCATAATTCAGCCTCCAGCAAGCAAAGCTAGTGTGGTAGGGAGCCCCTCTGGCCTTCTATCTCTGTCTCTGTGTCTCTGAGGTCTCTGTCTCTCTCTGCTCCTGTCTCCTCATTTTTTTTTCCGGTAATTTTTCCTTTTTATGATTTTTTTAAAGGTAAAGTTTCTCTCTGGCTCTCAGCTCCATCTTTTGTTTTGTTAATGATCCCTTCTGCTCCTTTCTCCCAGGCAGGAGAGTTGAGCCATTCTCTGGGAAGAATCCACATGGATACTGGGAACTAGATATTTCAGGGCAAAGGAGAAATGAAGATTTTCTAGTCATAATTCAGCCTCCAGCAAGCAAAGCTAGTGTGGCAGGAGAGTTGAGCCATTCTCTGGGAAGAATCCACATGGATACTGGGAACTAGATATTTCAGGGCAAAGGAGAAATGAAGATTTTCTACTCATAATTCAGCCTCCAGCAAGCAAAGCTAGTGTGGTAGGGAGCCCCTCTGGCCTTCTATCTCTGTCTCTGTGTCTCTGAGGTCTCTGTCTCTCTCTGCTCCTGTTTCCTCATTTTTTTTTCCCGGTAATTTTTCCTTTTTATGATTTTTTTAAAGGTAAAGTTTCTCTCTGGCTCTCAGCTCCATCTTTTGTTTTGTTAATGATCCCTTCTGCTCCTTTCTCCCAGGCAGGAGAGTTGAGCCATTCTCTGGGAAGAATCCACATGGATACTGGGAACTAGATATTTCAGGGCAAAGGAGAAATGAAGATTTTCTACTCATAATTCAGCCTCCAGCAAGCAAAGCTAGTGTGGCAGGAGAGTTGAGCCATTCTCTGGGAAGAATCCACATGGATACTGGGAACTAGATATTTCAGGGCAAAGGAGAAATGAAGATTTTCTACTCATAATTCAGCCTCCAGCAAGCAAAGCTAGTGTGGTAGGGAGCCCCTCTGGCCTTCTATCTCTGTCTCTGTGTCTCTGAGGTCTCTGTCTCTCTCTGCTCCTGTTTCCTCATTTTTTTTTTTCCGGTAATTTTTCCTTTTTATGATTTTTTTAAAGGTAAACTTTCTCTCTGGCTCTCAGCTCCATCTTTTGTTTTGTTAATGATCCCTTCTGCTCCTTTCTCCCAGGCAGGAGAGTTGAGCCATTCTCTGGGAAGAATCCACATGGATACTGGGACCTAGATATTTCAGGGCAAAGGAGAAATGAAGATTTTCTACTCATAATTCAGCCTCCAGCAAGCAAAGCTAGTGTGGTAGGGAGCCCCTCTGGCCTTCTATCTCTGTCTCTGTGTCTCTGAGGTCTCTGTCTCTCTCTGCTCCTGTCTCCTCATTTTTTTTTCCCGGTAATTTTTCCTTTTTATGATTTTTTTAAAGGTAAAGTTTCTCTCTGGCTCTCAGCTCCATCTTTTGTTTTGTTAATGATCCCTTCTGCTCCTTTCTCCCAGGCAGGAGAGTTGAGCCATTCTCTGGGAAGAATCCACATGGATACTGGGAACTAGATATTTCAGGGCAAAGGAGAAATGAAGATTTTCTACTCATAATTCAGCCTCCAGCAAGCAAAGCTAGTGTGGCAGGAGAGTTGAGCCATTCTCTGGGAAGAATACACATGGATACTGGGAACTAGATATTTCAGGGCAAAGGAGAAATGAAGATTTTCTACTCATAATTCAGCCTCCAGCAAGCAAAGCTAGTGTGGTAGGGAGCCCCTCTGGCCTTCTATCTCTGTCTCTGTGTCTCTGAGGTCTCTGTCTCTCTCTGCTCCTGTCTCCTCATTTTTTTTTCCGGTAATTTTTCCTTTTTATGATTTTTTTAAAGGTAAAGTTTCTCTCTGGCTCTCAGCTCCATCTTTTGTTTTGTTAATGATCCCTTCTGCTCCTTTCTCCCAGGCAGGAGAGTTGAGCCATTCTCTGGGAAGAATCCACATGGATACTGGGAACTAGATATTTCAGGGCAAAGGAGAAATGAAGATTTTCTACTCATAATTCAGCCTCCAGCAAGCAAAGCTAGTGTGGCAGGAGAGTTGAGCCATTCTCTGGGAAGAATCCACATGGATACTGGGAACTAGATATTTCAGGGCAAAGGAGAAATGAAGATTTTCTACTCATAATTCAGCCTCCAGCAAGCAAAGCTAGTGTGGTAGGGAGCCCCTCTGGCCTTCTATCTCTGTCTCTGTGTCTCTGAGGTCTCTGTCTCTCTCTGCTCCTGTCTCCTCATTTTTTTTTTCCCGGTAATTTTTCCTTTTTATGATTTTTTTAAAGGTAAAGTTTCTCTCTGGCTCTCAGCTCCATCTTTTGTTTTGTTAATGATCCCTTCTGCTCCTTTCTCCCAGGCAGGAGAGTTGAGCCATTCTCTGGGAAGAATCCACATGGATACTGGGAACTAGATATTTCAGGGCAAAGGAGAAATGAAGATTTTCTACTCATAATTCAGCCTCCAGCAAGCAAAGCTAGTGTGGCAGGAGAGTTGAGCCATTCTCTGGGAAGAATCCACATGGATACTGGGAACTAGATATTTCAGGGCAAAGGAGAAATGAAGATTTTCTACTCATAATTCAGCCTCCAGCAAGCAAAGCTAGTGTGGTAGGGAGCCCCTCTGGCCTTCTATCTCTGTCTCTGTGTGTCTGAGGTCTCTGTCTCTCTCTGCTCCTGTCTCCTCATTTTTTTTTCCGGTAATTTTTCCTTTTTATGATTTTTTTTAAAGGTAAAGTTTCTCTCTGGCTCTCAGCTCCATCTTTTGTTTTGTTAATGATCCCTTCTGCTCCTTTCTCCCAGGCAGGAGAGTTGAGCCATTCTCTGGGAAGAATCCACATGGATACTGGGAACTAGATATTTCAGGGCAAAGGAGAAATGAAGATTTTCTACTCATAATTCAGCCTCCAGCAAGCAAAGCTAGTGTGGTAGGGAGCCCCTCTGGCCTTCTATCTCTGTCTCTGTGTCTCTGAGGTCTCTGTCTCTCTCTGCTCCTGTCTCCTCATTTTTTTTTCCCGGTAATTTTTCCTTTTTATGATTTTTTTAAAGGTAAAGTTTCTCTCTGGCTCTCAGCTCCATCTTTTGTTTTGTTAATGATCCTTTCTGCTCCTTTCTCCCAGGCAGGAGAGTTGAGCCATTCTCTGGGAAGAATCCACATGGATACTGGGAACTAGATATTTCAGGGCAAAGGAGAAATGAAGATTTTCTACTCATAATTCAGCCTCCAGCAAGCAAAGCTAGTGTGGCAGGAGAGTTGAGCCATTCTCTGGGAAGAATCCACATGGATACTGGGAACTATATATTTCAGGGCAAAGGAGAAATGAAGATTTTCTACTCATAATTCAGCCTCCAGCAAGCAAAGCTAGTGTGGTAGGGAGCCCCTCTGGCCTTCTATCTCTGTCTCTGTGTCTCTGAGGTCTCTGTCTCTCTCTGCTCCTGTCTCCTCATTTTTTTTCCCGGTAATTTTTCCTTTTTATGATTTTTTTAAAGGAAAAGTTTCTCTCTGGCACTCAGCTCCATCTTTTGTTTTGTTAATGATCCCTTCTGCTCCTTTCTCCCAGGCAGGAGAGTTGAGCCATTCTCTGGGAAGAATCCACATGGATACTGGGAACTAGATATTTCAGGGCAAAGGAGAAATGAAGATTTTCTACTCATAATTCAGCCTCCAGCAAGCAAAGCTAGTGTGGCAGGAGAGTTGAGCCATTCTCTGGGAAGAATCCACATGGATACTGGGAACTAGATATTTCAGGGCAAAGGAGAAATGAAGATTTTCTACTCATAATTCAGCCTCCAGCAAGCAAAGCTAGTGTGGTAGGGAGCCCCTCTGGACTTCTATCTCTGTCTCTGTGTCTCTGAGGTCTCTGTCTCTCTCTGCTCCTGTCTCCTCAATTTTTTTTTTCGGTAATTTTTCCTTTTTATGATTTTTTTAAAGGTAAAGTTGCTCTCTGGCTCTCAGCTCCATCTTTTGTTTTGTTAATGATCCCTTCTGCTCCTTTCTCCCAGGCCGGGGAGTTGAGCCATTCTCTGGGAAGAATCCACATGGATACTGGGAACTAGATATTTCAGGGCAAAGGAGAAATGAAGATTTTCTACTCATAATTCAGCCTCCAGCAAGCAAAGCTAGTGTGGTAGGGAGCCCCTCTGGCCTTCTATCTCTGTCTCTGTGTCTCTGAGGTCTCTGTCTCTCTCTGCTCCTGTCTCCTCATTTTTTTTTTCCCGGTAATTTTTCCTTTTTACGATTTTTTTAAAGGTAAAGTTTCTCTCTGGCTCTCAGCTCCATCTTTTGTTTTGTTAATGATCCCTTCTGCTCCTTTCTCCCAGGCAGGAGAGTTGAGCCATTCTCTGGGAAGAATCCACATGGATACTGGGAACTAGATATTTCAGGGCAAAGGAGAAATGAAGATTTTCTACTCATAATTCAGCCTCCAGCAAGCAAAGCTAGTGTGGTAGGGAGCCCCTCTGGCCTTCTATCTCTGTCTCTGTGTCTCTGAGGTCTCTGTCTCTCTCTGCTCCTGTCTCCTCATTTTTTTTTCCCGATAATTTTTCCTTTTTATGATTTTTTTAAAGGTAAAGTTTCTCTCTGGCTCTCAGCTCCATCTTTTGTTTTGTTAATGATCCCTTCTGCTCCTTTCTCCCAGGCAGGAGAGTTGAGCCATTCTCTGGGAAGAATCCACATGGATACTGGGAACTAGATATTTCAGGGCAAAGGAGAAATGAAGATTTTCTACTCATAATTCAGCCTCCAGCAAGCAAAGCTAGTGTGGCAGGAGAGTTGAGCCATTCTCTGGGAAGAATCCACATGGATACTGGGAACTAGATATTTCAGGGCAAAGGAGAAATGAAGATTTTCTACTCATAATTCAGCCTCCAGCAAGCAAAGCTAGTGTGGTAGGGAGCCCCTCTGGCCTTCTATCTCTGTCTCTGTGTCTCTGAGGTCTCTGTCTCTCTCTGCTCCTGTCTCCTCATTTTTTTTTTCCGGTAATTTTTCCTTTTTATGATTTTTTTAAAGGTAAAGTTTCTCTCTGGCTCTTAGCTCCATCTTTTGTTTTGTTAATGATCCCTTCTGCTCCTTTCTCCCAGGCAGGAGAGTTGAGCCATTCTCTGGGAAGAATCCACATGGATACTGGGAACTAGATATTTCAGGGCAAAGGAGAAATGAAGATTTTCTAGTCATAATTCAGCCTCCAGCAAGCAAAGCTAGTGTGGCAGGATAGTTGAGCCATTCTCTGGGAAGAATCCACATGGATACTGGGAACTAGATATTTCAGGGCAAAGGAGAAATGAAGATTTTCTACTCATAATTCATCCTCCAGCAAGCAAAGCTAGTGTGGTAGGGAGCCCCTCTGGCCTTCTATCTCTGTCTCTGTGTCTCTGAGGTCTCTGTCTCTCTCTGCTCCTGTCTCCTCATTTTTTTTTTCCCGGTAATTTTTCCTTTTTATGATTTTTTTAAAGGTAAAGTTTCTCTCTGGCTCTCAGCTCCATCTTTTGTTTTGTTAATGATCCCTTCTGCTCCTTTCTCCCAGGCAGGAGAGTTGAGCCATTCTCTGGGAAGAATCCACATGGATACTGGGAACTAGATATTTCAGGGCAAAGGAGAAATGAAGATTTTCTACGCATAATTCATCCTCCAGCAAGCAAAGCTAGTGTGGCAGGAAAGTTGAGCCATTCTCTGGGAAGAATCCACATGGATACTGGGAACTAGATATTTCAGGGCAAAGGAGAAATGAAGATTTTCTACTCATAATTCAGCCTCCAGCAAGCAAAGCTAGTGTGGTAGGGAGCCCCTCTGGCCTTCTATCTCTGTCTCTCTGTCTCTGAGGTCTCTGTCTCTCTCTGCTCCTGTCTCCTCATTTTTTTTTCCGGTAATTTTTCCTTTTTATGATTTTTTTAAAGGTAAAGTTTCTCTCTGGCTCTCAGCTCCATCTTTTGTTTTGTTAATGATCCCTTCTGCTCCTTTCTTCCAGGCAGGAGAGTTGAGCCATTCTCTGGGAAGAATCCACATGGATACTGGGAACTAGATATTTCAGGGCAAAGGAGAAATGAAGATTTTCTACTCATAATTCAGCCTCCAGCAAGCAATGCTAGTGTGGTAGGGAGCCCCTCTGGCCTTCTATCTCTGTCTCTGTGTCTCTGAGGTCTCTGTCTCTCTCTGCTCCTGTCTCCTCATTTTTTTTTCCGGTAATTTTTCCTTTTTATGATTTTTTTAAAGGTAAAGTTTCTCTCTGGCTCTCAGCTCCATCTTTTGTTTTGTTAATGATCCCTTCTGCTCCTTTCTCCCAGGCAGGAGAGTTGAGCCATTCTCTGGGAAGAATCCACATGGATACTGGGAACTAGATATTTCAGGGCAAAGGAGAAATGAAGATTTTCTAGTCATAATTCAGCCTCCAGCAAGCAAAGCTAGTGTGGCAGGAGAGTTGAGCCATTCTCTGGGAAGAATCCACATGGATACTGGGAACTAGATATTTCAGGGCAAAGGAGAAATGAAGATTTTCTACTCATAATTCAGCCTCCAGCAAGCAAAGCTAGTGTGGTAGGGAGCCCCTCTGGCCTTCTATCTCTGTCTCTGTGTCTCTGAGGTCTCTGTCTCTCTCTGCTCCTGTTTCCTCATTTTTTTTTCCCGGTAATTTTTCCTTTTTATGATTTTTTTAAAGGTAAAGTTTCTCTCTGGCTCTCAGCTCCATCTTTTGTTTTGTTAATGATCCCTTCTGCTCCTTTCTCCCAGGCAGGGGAGTTGAGCCATTCTCTGGGAAGAATCCACATGGATACTGGGAACTAGATATTTCAGGGCAAAGGAGAAATGAAGATTTTCTACTCATAATTCAGCCTCCAGCAAGCAAAGCTAGTGTGGTAGGGAGCCCCTCTGGCCTTCTATCTCTGTCTCTGTGTCTCTGAGGTCTCTGTCTCTCTCTGCTCCTGTCTCCTCATTTTTTTTTTCCCGGTAATTTTTCCTTTTTACGATTTTTTTAAAGGTAAAGTTTCTCTCTGGCTCTCAGCTCCATCTTTTGTTTTGTTAATGATCCCTTCTGCTCCTTTCTCCCAGGCAGGAGAGTTGAGCCATTCTCTGGGAAGAATCCACATGGATACTGGGAACTAGATATTTCAGGGCAAAGGAGAAATGAAGATTTTCTACTCATAATTCAGCCTCCAGCAAGCAAAGCTAGTGTGGTAGGGAGCCCCTCTGGCCTTCTATCTCTGTCTCTGTGTCTCTGAGGTCTCTGTCTCTCTCTGCTCCTGTCTCCTCATTTTTTTTCCCGATAATTTTTCCTTTTTATGATTTTTTTAAAGGTAAAGTTTCTCTCTGGCTCTCAGCTCCATCTTTTGTTTTGTTAATGATCCCTTCTGCTCCTTTCTCCCAGGCAGGAGAGTTGAGCCATTCTCTGGGAAGAATCCACATGGATACTGGGAACTAGATATTTCAGGGCAAAGGAGAAATGAAGATTTTCTACTCATAATTCAGCCTCCAGCAAGCAAAGCTAGTGTGGCAGGAGAGTTGAGCCATTCTCTGGGAAGAATCCACATGGATACTGGGAACTAGATATTTCAGGGCAAAGGAGAAATGAAGATTTTCTACTCATAATTCAGCCTCCAGCAAGCAAAGCTAGTGTGGTAGGGAGCCCCTCTGGCCTTCTATCTCTGTCTCTGTGTCTCTGAGGTCTCTGTCTCTCTCTGCTCCTGTCTCCTCATTTTTTTTTTCCGGTAATTTTTCCTTTTTATGATTTTTTTAAAGGTAAAGTTTCTCTCTGGCTCTTAGCTCCATCTTTTGTTTTGTTAATGATCCCTTCTGCTCCTTTCTCCCAGGCAGGAGAGTTGAGCCATTCTCTGGGAAGAATCCACATGGATACTGGGAACTAGATATTTCAGGGCAAAGGAGAAATGAAGATTTTCTAGTCATAATTCAGCCTCCAGCAAGCAAAGCTAGTGTGGCAGGAGAGTTGAGCCATTCTCTGGGAAGAATCCACATGGATACTGGGAACTAGATATTTCAGGGCAAAGGAGAAATGAAGATTTTCTACTCATAATTCAGCCTCCAGCAAGCAAAGCTAGTGTGGTAGGGAGCCCCTCTGGCCTTCTATCTCTGTCTCTGTGTCTCTGAGGTCTCTGTCTCTCTCTGCTCCTGTCTCCTCATTTTTTTTTCCCGGTAATTTTTCCTTTTTATGATTTTTTTAAAGGTAAAGTTTCTCTCTGGCTCTCAGCTCCATCTTTTGTTTTGTTAATGATCCCTTCTGCTCCTTTCTCCCAGGCAGGAGAGTTGAGCCATTCTCTGGGAAGAATCCACATGGATACTGGGAACTAGATATTTCAGGGCAAAGGAGAAATGAAGATTTTCTACGCATAATTCAGCCTCCAGCAAGCAAATCTAGTGTGGCAGGAGAGTTGAGCCATTCTCTGGGAAGAATCCACATGGATACTGGGAACTAGATATTTCAGGGCAAAGGAGAAATGAAGATTTTCTACTCATAATTCAGCCTCCAGCAAGCAAAGCTAGTGTGGTAGGGAGCCCCTCTGGCCTTCTATCTCTGTCTCTCTGTCTCTGAGGTCTCTGTCTCTCTCTGCTCCTGTCTCCTCATTTTTTTTTCCGGTAATTTTTCCTTTTTATGATTTTTTTAAAGGTAAAGTTTCTCTCTGGCTCTCAGCTCCATCTTTTGTTTTGTTAATGATCCCTTCTGCTCCTTTCTTACAGGCAGGAGAGTTGAGCCATTCTCTGGGAAGAATCCACATGGATACTGGGAACTAGATATTTCAGGGCAAAGGAGAAATGAAGATTTTCTACTCATAATTCAGCCTCCAGCAAGCAAAGCTAGTGTGGTAGGGAGCCCCTCTGGCCTTCTATCTCTGTCTCTGTGTCTCTGAGGTCTCTGTCTCTCTCTGCTCCTGTCTCCTCATTTTTTTTTCCGGTAATTTTTCCTTTTTATGATTTTTTTAAAGGTAAAGTTTCTCTCTGGCTCTCAGCTCCATCTTTTGTTTTGTTAATGATCCCTTCTGCTCCTTTCTCCCAGGCAGGAGAGTTGAGCCATTCTCTGGGAAGAATCCACATGGATACTGGGAACTAGATATTTCAGGGCAAAGGAGAAATGAAGATTTTCTAGTCATAATTCAGCCTCCAGCAAGCAAAGCTAGTGTGGCAGGAGAGTTGAGCCATTCTCTGGGAAGAATCCACATGGATACTGGGAACTAGATATTTCAGGGCAAAGGAGAAATGAAGATTTTCTACTCATAATTCAGCCTCCAGCAAGCAAAGCTAGTGTGGTAGGGAGCCCCTCTGGCCTTCTATCTCTGTCTCTGTGTCTCTGAGGTCTCTGTCTCTCTCTGCTCCTGTTTCCTCATTTTTTTTTCCGGTAATTTTTCCTTTTTATGATTTTTTTAAAGGTAAAGTTTCTCTCTGGCTCACAGCTCCATCTTTTGTTTTGTTAATGATCCCTTCTGCTCCTTTCTCCCAGGCAGGAGAGTTGAGCCATTCTCTGGGAAGAATCCACATGGATACTGGGACCTAGATATTTCAGGGCAAAGGAGAAATGAAGATTTTCTACTCATAATTCAGCCTCCAGCAAGCAAAGCTAGTGTGGTAGGGAGCCCCTCTGGCCTTCTATCTCTGTCTCTGTGTCTCTGAGGTCTCTGTCTCTCTCTGCTCCTGTCTCCTCATTTTTTTTTCCCGGTAATTTTTCCTTTTTATGATTTTTTTAAAGGTAAAGTTTCTCTCTGGCTCTCAGCTCCATCTTTTGTTTTGTTAATGATCCCTTCTGCTCCTTTCTCCCAGGCAGGAGAGTTGAGCCATTCTCTGGGAAGAATCCACATGGATACTGGGAACTAGATATTTCAGGGCAAAGGAGAAATGAAGATTTTCTACTCATAATTCAGCCTCCAGCAAGCAAAGCTAGTGTGGCAGGAGAGTTGAGCCATTCTCTGGAAGAATCCACATGGATACTGGGAACTAGATATTTCAGGGCAAAGGAGAAATGAAGATTTTCTACTCATAATTCAGCCTCCAGCAAGCAAAGCTAGTGTGGTAGGGAGCCCCTCTGGCCTTCTATCTCTGTCTCTGTGTCTCTGAGGTCTCTGTCTCTCTCTGCTCCTGTCTCCTCATTTTTTTTCCCGGTAATTTTTCCTTTTTATGATTTTTTTAAAGGAAAAGTTTCTCTCTGGCACTCAGCTCCATCTTTTGTTTTGTTAATGATCCCTTCTGCTCCTTTCTCCCAGGCAGGAGAGTTGAGCCATTCTCTGGGAAGAATCCACATGGATACTGGTAACTAGATATTTCAGGGCAAAGGAGAAATGAAGATTTTCTACTCATAATTCAGCCTCCAGCAAGCAAAGCTAGTGTGGCAGGAGAGTTGAGCCATTCTCTGGGAAGAATCCACATGGATACTGGGAACTAGATATTTCAGGGCAAAGGAGAAATGAAGATTTTCTACTCATAATTCAGCCTCCAGCAAGCAAAGCTAGTGTGGTAGGGAGCCCCTCTGGCCTTCTATCTCTGTCTCTGTGTCTCTGAGGTCTCTGTCTCTCTCTGCTCCTGTCTCCTCAATTTTTTTTTTCGGTAATTTTTCCTTTTTATGATTTTTTTAAAGGTAAAGTTTCTCTCTGGCTCTCAGCTCCATCTTTTGTTTTGTTAATGATCCCTTCTGCTCCTTTCTCCCAGGCAGGGGAGTTGAGCCATTCTCTGGGAAGAATCCACATGGATACTGGGAACTAGATATTTCAGGGCAAAGGAGAAATGAAGATTTTCTACTCATAATTCAGCCTCCAGCAAGCAAAGCTAGTGTGGTAGGGAGCCCCTCTGGCCTTCTATCTCTGTCTCTGTGTCTCTGAGGTCTCTGTCTCCCTCTGCTCCTGTCTCCTCATTTTTTTTTTCCCGGTAATTTTTCCTTTTTATGATTTTTTTAAACGTAAAGTTTCTCTCTGGCTCTCAGCTCCATCTTTTGTTTTGTTAATGATCCCTTCTGCTCCTTTCTCCCAGGCAGGAGAGTTGAGCCATTCTCTGGGAAGAATCCACATGGATACTGGGAACTAGATATTTCAGGGCAAAGGAGAAATGAAGATTTTCTACTCATAATTCAGCCTCCAGCAAGCAAAGCTAGTGTGGTAGGTAGCCCCTCTGGCCTTCTATCTCTGTCTCTGTGTCTCTGAGGTCTCTGTCTCTCTCTGCTCCTGTCTCCTCATTTTTTTTTCCCGGTAATTTTTCCTTTTTATGATTTTTTTAAAGGTAAAGTTTCTCTCTGGCTCTCAGCTCCATCTTTTGTTTTGTTAATGATCCCTTCTGCTCCTTTCTCCCAGGCAGGAGAGTTGAGCCATTCTCTGGGAAGAATCCACATGGATACTGGGAACTAGATATTTCAGGGCAAAGGAGAAATGAAGATTTTCTACTCATAATTCAGCCTCCAGCAAGCAAAGCTAGTGTGGCAGGAGAGTTGAGCCATTCTCTGGGAAGAATCCACATGGATACTGGGAACTAGATATTTCAGGGCAAAGGAGAAATGAAGATTTTCTACTCATAATTCAGCCTCCAGCAAGCAAAGCTAGTGTGGTAGGGAGCCCCTCTGGCCTTCTATCTCTGTCTCTGTGTCTCTGAGGTCTCTGTCTCTCTCTGCTCCTGTTTCCTCATTTTTTTTTCCGGTAATTTTTCCTTTTTATGATTTTTTTAAAGGTAAAGTTTCTCTCTGGCTCTCAGCTCCATCTTTTGTTTTGTTAATGATCCCTTCTGCTCCTTTCTCCCAGGCAGGAGAGTTGAGCCATTCTCTGGGAAGAATCCACATGGATACTGGGACCTAGATATTTCAGGGCAAAGGAGAAATGAAGATTTTCTACTCATAATTCAGCCTCCAGCAAGCAAAGCTAGTGTGGTAGGGAGCCCCTCTGGCCTTCTATCTCTGTCTCTGTGTCTCTGAGGTCTCTGTCTCTCTCTGCTCCTGTCTCCTCATTTTTTTTTCCCGGTAATTTTTCCTTTTTATGATTTTTTTAAAGGTAAAGTTTCTCTCTGGCTCTCAGCTCCATCTTTTGTTTTGTTAATGATCCCTTCTGCTCCTTTCTCCCAGGCAGGAGAGTTGAGCCATTCTCTGGGAAGAATCCACATGGATACTGGGAACTAGATATTTCAGGGCAAATGAGAAATGAAGATTTTCTACTCATAATTCAGCCTCCAGCAAGCAAAGCTAGTGTGGCAGGAGAGTTGAGCCATTCTCTGGGAAGAATCCACATGGATACTGGGAACTAGATATTTCAGGGCAAAGGAGAAATGAAGATTTTCTACTCATAATTCAGCCTCCAGCAAGCAAAGCTAGTGTGGTAGGGAGCCCCTCTGGCCTTCTATCTCTGTCTCTGTGTCTCTGAGGTCTCTGTCTCTCTCTGCTCCTGTCTCCTCATTTTTTTTCCCGGTAATTTTTCCTTTTTATGATTTTTTTAAAGGAAAAGTTTCTCTCTGGCACTCAGCTCCATCTTTTGTTTTGTTAATGATCCCTTCTGCTCCTTTCTCCCAGGCAGGAGAGTTGAGCCATTCTCTGGGAAGAATCCACATGGATACTGGGAACTAGATATTTCAGGGCAAAGGAGAAATGAAGATTTTCTACTCATAATTCAGCCTCCAGCAAGCAAAGCTAGTGTGGCAGGAGAGTTGAGCCATTCTCTGGGAAGAATCCACATGGATACTGGGAACTAGATATTTCAGGGCAAAGGAGAAATGAAGATTTTCTACTCATAATTCAGCCTCCAGCAAGCAAAGCTAGTGTGGTAGGGAGCCCCTCTGGCCTTCTATCTCTGTCTCTGTGTCTCTGAGGTCTCTGTCTCTCTCTGCTCCTGTCTCCTCAATTTTTTTTTCGGTAATTTTTCCTTTTTATGATTTTTTTAAAGGTAAAGTTTCTCTCTGGCTCTCAGCTCCATCTTTTGTTTTGTTAATGATCCCTTCTGCTCCTTTCTCCCAGGCAGGGGAGTTGAGCCATTCTCTGGGAAGAATCCACATGGATACTGGGAACTAGATATTTCAGGGCAAAGGAGAAATGAAGATTTTCTACTCATAATTCAGCCTCCAGCAAGCAAAGCAAGTGTGGTAGGGAGCCCCTCTGGCCTTCTATCTCTGTCTCTGTGTCTCTGAGGTCTCTGTCTCTCTCTGCTCCTGTCTCCTCATTTTTTTTTTCCCGGTAATTTTTCCTTTTTATGATTTTTTTAAACGTAAAGTTTCTCTCTGGCTCTCAGCTCCATCTTTTGTTTTGTTAATGATCCCTTCTGCTCCTTTCTCCCAGGCAGGAGAGTTGAGCCATTCTCTGGGAAGAATCCACATGGATACTGGGAACTAGATATTTCAGGGCAAAGGAGAAATGAAGATTTTCTACTCATAATTCAGCCTCCAGCAAGCAAAGCTAGTGTGGTAGGGAGCCCCTCTGGCCTTCTATCTCTGTCTCTGTGTCTCTGAGGTCTCTGTCTCTCTCTGCTCCTGTCTCCTCATTTTTTTTTCCCGGTAATTTTTCCTTTTTATGATTTTTTTAAAGGTAAAGTTTCTCTCTGGCTCTCAGCTCCATCTTTTGTTTTGTTAATGATCCCTTCTGCTCCTTTCTCCCAGGCAGGAGAGTTGAGCCATTCTCTGGGAAGAATCCACATGGATACTGGGAACTAGATATTTCAGGGCAAAGGAGAAATGAAGATTTTCTACTCATAATTCAGCCTCCAGCAAGCAAAGCTAGTGTGGCAGGAGAGTTGAGCCATTCTCTGGGAAGAATCCACATGGATACTGGGAACTAGATATTTCAGGGCAAAGGAGAAATGAAGATTTTCTACTCATAATTCAGCCTCCAGCAAGCAATGCTAGTGTGGTAGGGAGCCCCTCTGGCCTTCTATCTCTGTCTCTGTGTCTCTGAGGTCTCTGTCTCTCTCTGCTCCTGTCTCCTCATTTTTTTTTCCGGTAATTTTTCCTTTTTATGATTTTTTTAAAGGTAAAGTTTCTCTCTGGCTCTCAGCTCCATCTTTTGTTTTGTTAATGATCCCTTCTGCTCCTTTCTCCCAGGCAGGAGAGTTGAGCCATTCTCTGGGAAGAATCCACATGGATACTGGGAACTAGATATTTCAGGGCAAAGGAGAAATGAAGATTTTCTAGTCATAATTCAGCCTCCAGCAAGCAAAGCTAGTGTGGCAGGAGAGTTGAGCCATTCTCTGGGAAGAATCCACATGGATACTGGGAACTAGATATTTCAGGGCAAAGGAGAAATGAAGATTTTCTACTCATAATTCAGCCTCCAGCAAGCAAAGCTAGTGTGGTAGGGAGCCCCTCTGGCCTTCTATCTCTGTCTCTGTGTCTCTGAGGTCTCTGTCTCTCTCTGCTCCTGTTTCCTCATTTTTTTTTCCCGGTAATTTTTCCTTTTTATGATTTTTTTAAAGGTAAAGTTTCTCTCTGGCTCTCAGCTCCATCTTTTGTTTTGTTAATGATCCCTTCTGCTCCTTTCTCCCAGGCAGGGGAGTTGAGCCATTCTCTGGGAAGAATCCACATGGATACTGGGAACTAGATATTTCAGGGCAAAGGAGAAATGAAGATTTTCTACTCATAATTCAGCCTCCAGCAAGCAAAGCTAGTGTGGTAGGGAGCCCCTCTGGCCTTCTATCTCTGTCTCTGTGTCTCTGAGGTCTCTGTCTCTCTCTGCTCCTGTCTCCTCATTTTTTTTTTCCCGGTAATTTTTCCTTTTTACGATTTTTTTAAAGGTAAAGTTTCTCTCTGGCTCTCAGCTCCATCTTTTGTTTTGTTAATGATCCCTTCTGCTCCTTTCTCCCAGGCAGGAGAGTTGAGCCATTCTCTGGGAAGAATCCACATGGATACTGGGAACTAGATATTTCAGGGCAAAGGAGAAATGAAGATTTTCTACTCATAATTCAGCCTCCAGCAAGCAAAGCTAGTGTGGTAGGGAGCCCCTCTGGCCTTCTATCTCTGTCTCTGTGTCTCTGAGGTCTCTGTCTCTCTCTGCTCCTGTCTCCTCATTTTTTTTCCCGATAATTTTTCCTTTTTATGATTTTTTTAAAGGTAAAGTTTCTCTCTGGCTCTCAGCTCCATCTTTTGTTTTGTTAATGATCCCTTCTGCTCCTTTCTCCCAGGCAGGAGAGTTGAGCCATTCTCTGGGAAGAATCCACATGGATACTGGGAACTAGATATTTCAGGGCAAAGGAGAAATGAAGATTTTCTACTCATAATTCAGCCTCCAGCAAGCAAAGCTAGTGTGGCAGGAGAGTTGAGCCATTCTCTGGGAAGAATCCACATGGATACTGGGAACTAGATATTTCAGGGCAAAGGAGAAATGAAGATTTTCTACTCATAATTCAGCCTCCAGCAAGCAAAGCTAGTGTGGTAGGGAGCCCCTCTGGCCTTCTATCTCTGTCTCTGTGTCTCTGAGGTCTCTGTCTCTCTCTGCTCCTGTCTCCTCATTTTTTTTTTCCGGTAATTTTTCCTTTTTATGATTTTTTTAAAGGTAAAGTTTCTCTCTGGCTCTTAGCTCCATCTTTTGTTTTGTTAATGATCCCTTCTGCTCCTTTCTCCCAGGCAGGAGAGTTGAGCCATTCTCTGGGAAGAATCCACATGGATACTGGGAACTAGATATTTCAGGGCAAAGGAGAAATGAAGATTTTCTAGTCATAATTCAGCCTCCAGCAAGCAAAGCTAGTGTGGCAGGAGAGTTGAGCCATTCTCTGGGAAGAATCCACATGGATACTGGGAACTAGATATTTCAGGGCAAAGGAGAAATGAAGATTTTCTACTCATAATTCAGCCTCCAGCAAGCAAAGCTAGTGTGGTAGGGAGCCCCTCTGGCCTTCTATCTCTGTCTCTGTGTCTCTGAGGTCTCTGTCTCTCTCTGCTCCTGTCTCCTCATTTTTTTTTCCCGGTAATTTTTCCTTTTTATGATTTTTTTAAAGGTAAAGTTTCTCTCTGGCTCTCAGCTCCATCTTTTGTTTTGTTAATGATCCCTTCTGCTCCTTTCTCCCAGGCAGGAGAGTTGAGCCATTCTCTGGGAAGAATCCACATGGATACTGGGAACTAGATATTTCAGGGCAAAGGAGAAATGAAGATTTTCTACGCATAATTCAGCCTCCAGCAAGCAAATCTAGTGTGGCAGGAGAGTTGAGCCATTCTCTGGGAAGAATCCACATGGATACTGGGAACTAGATATTTCAGGGCAAAGGAGAAATGAAGATTTTCTACTCATAATTCAGCCTCCAGCAAGCAAAGCTAGTGTGGTAGGGAGCCCCTCTGGCCTTCTATCTCTGTCTCTCTGTCTCTGAGGTCTCTGTCTCTCTCTGCTCCTGTCTCCTCATTTTTTTTTCCGGTAATTTTTCCTTTTTATGATTTTTTTAAAGGTAAAGTTTCTCTCTGGCTCTCAGCTCCATCTTTTGTTTTGTTAATGATCCCTTCTGCTCCTTTCTTACAGGCAGGAGAGTTGAGCCATTCTCTGGGAAGAATCCACATGGATACTGGGAACTAGATATTTCAGGGCAAAGGAGAAATGAAGATTTTCTACTCATAATTCAGCCTCCAGCAAGCAAAGCTAGTGTGGTAGGGAGCCCCTCTGGCCTTCTATCTCTGTCTCTGTGTCTCTGAGGTCTCTGTCTCTCTCTGCTCCTGTCTCCTCATTTTTTTTTCCGGTAATTTTTCCTTTTTATGATTTTTTTAAAGGTAAAGTTTCTCTCTGGCTCTCAGCTCCATCTTTTGTTTTGTTAATGATCCCTTCTGCTCCTTTCTCCCAGGCAGGAGAGTTGAGCCATTCTCTGGGAAGAATCCACATGGATACTGGGAACTAGATATTTCAGGGCAAAGGAGAAATGAAGATTTTCTAGTCATAATTCAGCCTCCAGCAAGCAAAGCTAGTGTGGCAGGAGAGTTGAGCCATTCTCTGGGAAGAATCCACATGGATACTGGGAACTAGATATTTCAGGGCAAAGGAGAAATGAAGATTTTCTACTCATAATTCAGCCTCCAGCAAGCAAAGCTAGTGTGGTAGGGAGCCCCTCTGGCCTTCTATCTCTGTCTCTGTGTCTCTGAGGTCTCTGTCTCTCTCTGCTCCTGTTTCCTCATTTTTTTTTCCCGGTAATTTTTCCTTTTTATGATTTTTTTAAAGGTAAAGTTTCTCTCTGGCTCACAGCTCCATCTTTTGTTTTGTTAATGATCCCTTCTGCTCCTTTCTCCCAGGCAGGAGAGTTGAGCCATTCTCTGGGAAGAATCCACATGGATACTGGGACCTAGATATTTCAGGGCAAAGGAGAAATGAAGATTTTCTACTCATAATTCAGCCTCCAGCAAGCAAAGCTAGTGTGGTAGGGAGCCCCTCTGGCCTTCTATCTCTGTCTCTGTGTCTCTGAGGTCTCTGTCTCTCTCTGCTCCTGTCTCCTCATTTTTTTTTCCCGGTAATTTTTCCTTTTTATGATTTTTTTAAAGGTAAAGTTTCTCTCTGGCTCTCAGCTCCATCTTTTGTTTTGTTAATGATCCCTTCTGCTCCTTTCTCCCAGGCAGGAGAGTTGAGCCATTCTCTGGGAAGAATCCACATGGATACTGGGAACTAGATATTTCAGGGCAAAGGAGAAATGAAGATTTTCTACTCATAATTCAGCCTCCAGCAAGCAAAGCTAGTGTGGCAGGAGAGTTGAGCCATTCTCTGGAAGAATCCACATGGATACTGGGAACTAGATATTTCAGGGCAAAGGAGAAATGAAGATTTTCTACTCATAATTCAGCCTCCAGCAAGCAAAGCTAGTGTGGTAGGGAGCCCCTCTGGCCTTCTATCTCTGTCTCTGTGTCTCTGAGGTCTCTGTCTCTCTCTGCTCCTGTCTCCTCATTTTTTTTCCCGGTAATTTTTCCTTTTTATGATTTTTTTAAAGGAAAAGTTTCTCTCTGGCACTCAGCTCCATCTTTTGTTTTGTTAATGATCCCTTCTGCTCCTTTCTCCCAGGCAGGAGAGTTGAGCCATTCTCTGGGAAGAATCCACATGGATACTGGTAACTAGATATTTCAGGGCAAAGGAGAAATGAAGATTTTCTACTCATAATTCAGCCTCCAGCAAGCAAAGCTAGTGTGGCAGGAGAGTTGAGCCATTCTCTGGGAAGAATCCACATGGATACTGGGAACTAGATATTTCAGGGCAAAGGAGAAATGAAGATTTTCTACTCATAATTCAGCCTCCAGCAAGCAAAGCTAGTGTGGTAGGGAGCCCCTCTGGCCTTCTATCTCTGTCTCTGTGTCTCTGAGGTCTCTGTCTCTCTCTGCTCCTGTCTCCTCAATTTTTTTTTTCGGTAATTTTTCCTTTTTATGATTTTTTTAAAGGTAAAGTTTCTCTCTGGCTCTCAGCTCCATCTTTTGTTTTGTTAATGATCCCTTCTGCTCCTTTCTCCCAGGCAGGGGAGTTGAGCC
Source organism: Tupaia tana (assembly GCA_026018925.1). Classification (NCBI taxonomy): domain Eukaryota; kingdom Metazoa; phylum Chordata; class Mammalia; order Scandentia; family Tupaiidae; genus Tupaia; species Tupaia tana. The sequence continues at coordinate 23,535 of JAKSZU010000774.1, forward strand.
ATTCTCTGGGAAGAATCCACATGGATACTGGGAACTAGATATTTCAGGGCAAAGGAGAAATGAAGATTTTCTACTCATAATTCAGCCTCCAGCAAGCAAAGCTAGTGTGGTAGGGAGCCCCTCTGGCCTTCTATCTCTGTCTCTGTGTCTCTGAGGTCTCTGTCTCCCTCTGCTCCTGTCTCCTCATTTTTTTTTTCCCGGTAATTTTTCCTTTTTATGATTTTTTTAAACGTAAAGTTTCTCTCTGGCTCTCAGCTCCATCTTTTGTTTTGTTAATGATCCCTTCTGCTCCTTTCTCCCAGGCAGGAGAGTTGAGCCATTCTCTGGGAAGAATCCACATGGATACTGGGAACTAGATATTTCAGGGCAAAGGAGAAATGAAGATTTTCTACTCATAATTCAGCCTCCAGCAAGCAAAGCTAGTGTGGTAGGTAGCCCCTCTGGCCTTCTATCTCTGTCTCTGTGTCTCTGAGGTCTCTGTCTCTCTCTGCTCCTGTCTCCTCATTTTTTTTTCCCGGTAATTTTTCCTTTTTATGATTTTTTTAAAGGTAAAGTTTCTCTCTGGCTCTCAGCTCCATCTTTTGTTTTGTTAATGATCCCTTCTGCTCCTTTCTCCCAGGCAGGAGAGTTGAGCCATTCTCTGGGAAGAATCCACATGGATACTGGGAACTAGATATTTCAGGGCAAAGGAGAAATGAAGATTTTCTACTCATAATTCAGCCTCCAGCAAGCAAAGCTAGTGTGGCAGGAGAGTTGAGCCATTCTCTGGGAAGAATCCACATGGATACTGGGAACTAGATATTTCAGGGCAAAGGAGAAATGAAGATTTTCTACTCATAATTCAGCCTCCAGCAAGCAAAGCTAGTGTGGTAGGGAGCCCCTCTGGCCTTCTATCTCTGTCTCTGTGTCTCTGAGGTCTCTGTCTCTCTCTGCTCCTGTTTCCTCATTTTTTTTTCCGGTAATTTTTCCTTTTTATGATTTTTTTAAAGGTAAAGTTTCTCTCTGGCTCTCAGCTCCATCTTTTGTTTTGTTAATGATCCCTTCTGCTCCTTTCTCCCAGGCAGGAGAGTTGAGCCATTCTCTGGGAAGAATCCACATGGATACTGGGACCTAGATATTTCAGGGCAAAGGAGAAATGAAGATTTTCTACTCATAATTCAGCCTCCAGCAAGCAAAGCTAGTGTGGTAGGGAGCCCCTCTGGCCTTCTATCTCTGTCTCTGTGTCTCTGAGGTCTCTGTCTCTCTCTGCTCCTGTCTCCTCATTTTTTTTTCCCGGTAATTTTTCCTTTTTATGATTTTTTTAAAGGTAAAGTTTCTCTCTGGCTCTCAGCTCCATCTTTTGTTTTGTTAATGATCCCTTCTGCTCCTTTCTCCCAGGCAGGAGAGTTGAGCCATTCTCTGGGAAGAATCCACATGGATACTGGGAACTAGATATTTCAGGGCAAATGAGAAATGAAGATTTTCTACTCATAATTCAGCCTCCAGCAAGCAAAGCTAGTGTGGCAGGAGAGTTGAGCCATTCTCTGGGAAGAATCCACATGGATACTGGGAACTAGATATTTCAGGGCAAAGGAGAAATGAAGATTTTCTACTCATAATTCAGCCTCCAGCAAGCAAAGCTAGTGTGGTAGGGAGCCCCTCTGGCCTTCTATCTCTGTCTCTGTGTCTCTGAGGTCTCTGTCTCTCTCTGCTCCTGTCTCCTCATTTTTTTTCCCGGTAATTTTTCCTTTTTATGATTTTTTTAAAGGAAAAGTTTCTCTCTGGCACTCAGCTCCATCTTTTGTTTTGTTAATGATCCCTTCTGCTCCTTTCTCCCAGGCAGGAGAGTTGAGCCATTCTCTGGGAAGAATCCACATGGATACTGGGAACTAGATATTTCAGGGCAAAGGAGAAATGAAGATTTTCTACTCATAATTCAGCCTCCAGCAAGCAAAGCTAGTGTGGCAGGAGAGTTGAGCCATTCTCTGGGAAGAATCCACATGGATACTGGGAACTAGATATTTCAGGGCAAAGGAGAAATGAAGATTTTCTACTCATAATTCAGCCTCCAGCAAGCAAAGCTAGTGTGGTAGGGAGCCCCTCTGGCCTTCTATCTCTGTCTCTGTGTCTCTGAGGTCTCTGTCTCTCTCTGCTCCTGTCTCCTCAATTTTTTTTTCGGTAATTTTTCCTTTTTATGATTTTTTTAAAGGTAAAGTTTCTCTCTGGCTCTCAGCTCCATCTTTTGTTTTGTTAATGATCCCTTCTGCTCCTTTCTCCCAGGCAGGGGAGTTGAGCCATTCTCTGGGAAGAATCCACATGGATACTGGGAACTAGATATTTCAGGGCAAAGGAGAAATGAAGATTTTCTACTCATAATTCAGCCTCCAGCAAGCAAAGCAAGTGTGGTAGGGAGCCCCTCTGGCCTTCTATCTCTGTCTCTGTGTCTCTGAGGTCTCTGTCTCTCTCTGCTCCTGTCTCCTCATTTTTTTTTTCCCGGTAATTTTTCCTTTTTATGATTTTTTTAAACGTAAAGTTTCTCTCTGGCTCTCAGCTCCATCTTTTGTTTTGTTAATGATCCCTTCTGCTCCTTTCTCCCAGGCAGGAGAGTTGAGCCATTCTCTGGGAAGAATCCACATGGATACTGGGAACTAGATATTTCAGGGCAAAGGAGAAATGAAGATTTTCTACTCATAATTCAGCCTCCAGCAAGCAAAGCTAGTGTGGTAGGGAGCCCCTCTGGCCTTCTATCTCTGTCTCTGTGTCTCTGAGGTCTCTGTCTCTCTCTGCTCCTGTCTCCTCATTTTTTTTTCCCGGTAATTTTTCCTTTTTATGATTTTTTTAAAGGTAAAGTTTCTCTCTGGCTCTCAGCTCCATCTTTTGTTTTGTTAATGATCCCTTCTGCTCCTTTCTCCCAGGCAGGAGAGTTGAGCCATTCTCTGGGAAGAATCCACATGGATACTGGGAACTAGATATTTCAGGGCAAAGGAGAAATGAAGATTTTCTACTCATAATTCAGCCTCCAGCAAGCAAAGCTAGTGTGGCAGGAGAGTTGAGCCATTCTCTGGGAAGAATCCACATGGATACTGGGAACTAGATATTTCAGGGCAAAGGAGAAATGAAGATTTTCTACTCATAATTCAGCCTCCAGCAAGCAAAGCTAGTGTGGTAGGGAGCCCCTCTGGCCTTCTATCTCTGTCTCTGTGTCTCTGAGGTCTCTGTCTCTCTCTGCTCCTGTCTCCTCATTTTTTTTTCCGGTAATTTTTCCTTTTTATGATTTTTTTAAAGGTAAAGTTTCTCTCTGGCTCTCAGCTCCATCTTTTGTTTTGTTAATGATCCCTTCTGCTCCTTTCTCCCAGGCAGGAGAGTTGAGCCATTCTCTGTGAAGAATCCACATGGATACTGGGAGCTAGATATTTCAGGGCAAAGGAGAAATGAAGATTTTCTACTCATAATTCAGCCTCCAGCAAGCAAAGCTAGTGTGGCAGGAGAGTTGAGCCATTCTCTGGGAAGAATCCACATGGATACTGGGAACTAGATATTTCAGGGCAAAGGAGAAATGAAGATTTTCTACTCATAATTCAGCCTCCAGCAAGCAAAGCTAGTGTGGTAGGGAGCCCCTCTGGCCTTCTATCTCTGTCTCTGTGTCTCTGAGGTCTCTGTCTCTCTCTGCTCCTGTCTCCTCATTTTTTTTTCCCGGTAATTTTTCCTTTTTATGATTTTTTTAAAGGTAAAGTTTCTCTCTGGCTCTCAGCTCCATCTTTTGTTTTGTTAATGATCCCTTCTGCTCCTTTCTCCCAGGCAGGAGAGTTGAGCCATTCTCTGGGAAGAATCCACATGGATACTGGGAACTAGATATTTCAGGGCAAAGGAGAAATGAAGATTTTCTACTCATAATTCAGCCTCCAGCAAGCAAAGCTAGTGTGGCAGGAGAGTTGAGCCATTCTCTGGGAAGAATCCACATGGATACTGGGAACTAGATATTTCAGGGCAAAGGAGAAATGAAGATTTTCTACTCATAATTCAGCCTCCAGCAAGCAAAGCTAGTGTGGTAGTGAGCCCCTCTGGCCTTCTATCTCTGTCTCTGTGTCTCTGAGGTCTCTGTCTCTCTCTGCTCCTGTCTCCTCATTTTTTTTTTCCCGGTAATTTTTCCTTTTTATGATTTTTTTAAAGGTAAAGTTTCTCTCTGGCTCTCAGCTCCATCTTTTGTTTTGTTAATGATCCCTTCTGCTCCTTTCTCCCAGGCAGGAGAGTTGAGCCATTCTCTGGGAAGAATCCACATGGATACTGGGAACTAGATATTTCAGGGCAAAGGAGAAATGAAGATTTTCTACTCATAATTCAGCCTCCAGCAAGCAAAGCTAGTGTGGCAGGAGAGTTGAGCCATTCTCTGGGAAGAATCCACATGGATACTGGGAACTAGATATTTCAGGGCAAAGGAGAAATGAAGATTTTCTACTCATAATTCAGCCTCCAGCAAGCAAAGCTAGTGTGGTAGGGAGCCCCTCTGGCCTTCTATCTCTGTCTCTGTGTCTCTGAGGTCTCTGTCTCTCTCTGCTCCTGTTTCCTCATTTTTTTTTTTTTCCGGTAATTTTTCCTTTTTATGATTTTTTTAAAGGTAAACTTTCTCTCTGGCTCTCAGCTCCATCTTTTGTTTTGTTAATGATCCCTTCTGCTCCTTTCTCCCAGGCAGGAGAGTTGAGCCATTCTCTGGGAAGTATCCACATGGATACTGGGACCTAGATATTTCAGGGCAAAGGAGAAATGAAGATTTTCTACTCATAATTCAGCCTCCAGCAAGCAAAGCTAGTGTGGTAGGGAGCCCCTCTGGCCTTCTATCTCTGTCTCTGTGTCTCTGAGGTCTCTGTCTCTCTCTGCTCCTGTCTCCTCATTTTTTTTTCCCGGTAATTTTTCCTTTTTATGATTTTTTTAAAGGTAAAGTTTCTCTCTGGCTCTCAGCTCCATCTTTTGTTTTGTTAATGATCCCTTCTGCTCCTTTCTCCCAGGCAGGAGAGTTGAGCCATTCTCTGGGAAGAATCCACATGGATACTGGGAACTAGATATTTCAGGGCAAAGGAGAAATGAAGATTTTCTACTCATAATTCAGCCTCCAGCAAGCAAAGCTAGTGTGGCAGGAGAGTTGAGCCATTCTCTGGGAAGAATCCACATGGATACTGGGAACTAGATATTTCAGGGCAAAGGAGAAATGAAGATTTTCTACTCATAATTCAGCCTCCAGCAAGCAAAGCTAGTGTGGTAGGGAGCCCCTCTGGCCTTCTATCTCTGTCTCTGTGTCTCTGAGGTCTCTGTCTCTCTCTGCTCCTGTCTCCTCATTTTTTTTCCCGGTAATTTTTCCTTTTTATGATTTTTTTAAAGGAAAAGTTTCTCTCTGGCACTCAGCTCCATCTTTTGTTTTGTTAATGATCCCTTCTGCTCCTTTCTCCCAGGCAGGAGAGTTGAGCCATTCTCTGGGAAGAATCCACATGGATACTGGGAACTAGATATTTCAGGGCAAAGGAGAAATGAAGATTTTCTACTCATAATTCAGCCTCCAGCAAGCAAAGCTAGTGTGGCAGGAGAGTTGAGCCATTCTCTGGGAAGAATCCACATGGATACTGGGAACTAGATATTTCAGGGCAAAGGAGAAATGATGATTTTCTACTCATAATTCAGCCTCCAGCAAGCAAAGCTAGTGTGGTAGGGAGCCCCTCTGGCCTTCTATCTCTGTCTCTGTGTCTCTGAGGTCTCTGTCTCTCTCTGCTCCTGTCTCCTCAATTTTTTTTTTCAGTAATTTTTCCTTTTTATGATTTTTTTAAAGGTAAAGTTTCTCTCTGGCTCTCAGCTCCATCTTTTGTTTTGTTAATGATCCCTTCTGCTCCTTTCTCCCAGGCAGGGGAGTTGAGCCATTCTCTGGGAAGAATCCACATGGATACTGGGAACTAGATATTTCAGGGCAAAGGAGAAATGAAGATTTTCTACTCATAATTCAGCCTCCAGCAAGCAAAGCTAGTGTGGTAGGGAGCCCCTCTGGCCTTCTATCTCTGTCTCTGTGTCTCTGAGGTCTCTGTCTCTCTCTGCTCCTGTCTCCTCATTTTTTTTTTCCCGGTAATTTTTCCTTTTTATGATTTTTTTAAACGTAAAGTTTCTCTCTGGCTCTCAGCTCCATCTTTTGTTTTGTTAATGATCCCTTCTGCTCCTTTCTCCCAGGCAGGAGAGTTGAGCCATTCTCTGGGAAGAATCCACATGGATACTGGGAACTAGATATTTCAGGGCAAAGGAGAAATGAAGATTTTCTACTCATAATTCAGCCTCCAGCAAGCAAAGCTAGTGTGGTAGGGAGCCCCTCTGGCCTTCTATCTCTGTCTCTGTGTCTCTGAGGTCTCTGTCTCTCTCTGCTCCTGTCTCCTCAATTTTTTTTTTTCGGTAATTTTTCCTTTTTATGATTTTTTTAAAGGTAAAGTTTCTCTCTGGCTCTCAGCTCCATCTTTTGTTTTGTTAATGATCCCTTCTGCTCCTTTCTCCCAGGCAGGGGAGTTGAGCCATTCTCTGGGAAGAATCCACATGGATACTGGGAACTAGATATTTCAGGGCAAAGGAGAAATGAAGATTTTCTACTCATAATTCAGCCTCCAGCAAGCAAAGCTAGTGTGGTAGGGAGCCCCTCTGGCCTTCTATCTCTGTCTCTGTGTCTCTGAGGTCTCTGTCTCTCTCTGCTCCTGTCTCCTCATTTTTTTTTTCCCGGTAATTTTTCCTTTTTACGATTTTTTTAAAGGTAAAGTTTCTCTCTGGCTCTCAGCTCCATCTTTTGTTTTGTTAATGATCCCTTCTGCTCCTTTCTCCCAGGCAGGAGAGTTGAGCCATTCTCTGGGAAGAATCCACATGGATACTGGGAACTAGATATTTCAGGGCAAAGGAGAAATGAAGATTTTCTACTCATAATTCAGCCTCCAGCAAGCAAAGCTAGTGTGGTAGGGAGCCCCTCTGGCCTTCTATCTCTGTCTCTGTGTCTCTGAGGTCTCTGTCTCTCTCTGCTCCTGTCTCCTCATTTTTTTTTCCCGATAATTTTTCCTTTTTATGATTTTTTTAAAGGTAAAGTTTCTCTCTGGCTCTCAGCTCCATCTTTTGTTTTGTTAATGATCCCTTCTGCTCCTTTCTCCCAGGCAGGAGAGTTGAGCCATTCTCTGGGAAGAATCCACATGGATACTGGGAACTAGATATTTCAGGGCAAAGGAGAAATGAAGATTTTCTACTCATAATTCAGCCTCCAGCAAGCAAAGCTAGTGTGGCAGGAGAGTTGAGCCATTCTCTGGGAAGAATCCACATGGATACTGGGAACTAGATATTTCAGGGCAAAGGAGAAATGAAGATTTTCTACTCATAATTCAGCCTCCAGCAAGCAAAGCTAGTGTGGTAGGGAGCCCCTCTGGCCTTCTATCTCTGTCTCTGTGTCTCTGAGGTCTCTGTCTCTCTCTGCTCCTGTCTCCTCATTTTTTTTTTCCGGTAATTTTTCCTTTTTATGATTTTTTTAAAGGTAAAGTTTCTCTCTGGCTCTTAGCTCCATCTTTTGTTTTGTTAATGATCCCTTCTGCTCCTTTCTCCCAGGCAGGAGAGTTGAGCCATTCTCTGGGAAGAATCCACATGGATACTGGGAACTAGATATTTCAGGGCAAAGGAGAAATGAAGATTTTCAAGTCATAATTCAGCCTCCAGCAAGCAAAGCTAGTGTGGCAGGAGAGTTGAGCCATTCTCTGGGAAGAATCCACATGGATACTGGGAACTAGATATTTCAGGGCAAAGGAGAAATGAAGATTTTCTACTCATAATTCAGCCTCCAGCAAGCAAAGCTAGTGTGGTAGGGAGCCCCTCTGGCCTTCTATCTCTGTCTCTGTGTCTCTGAGGTCTCTGTCTCTCTCTGCTCCTGTCTCCTCATTTTTTTTTTCCCGGTAATTTTTCCTTTTTATGATTTTTTTAAAGGTAAAGTTTCTCTCTGGCTCTCAGCTCCATCTTTTGTTTTGTTAATGATCCCTTCTGCTCCTTTCTCCCAGGCAGGAGAGTTGAGCCATTCTCTGGGAAGAATCCACATGGATACTGGGAACTAGATATTTCAGGGCAAAGGAGAAATGAAGATTTTCTACGCATAATTCAGCCTCCAGCAAGCAAAGCTAGTGTGGCAGGAGAGTTGAGCCATTCTCTGGGAAGAATCCACATGGATACTGGGAACTAGATATTTCAGGGCAAAGGAGAAATGAAGATTTTCTACTCATAATTCAGCCTCCAGCAAGCAAAGCTAGTGTGGTAGGGAGCCCCTCTGGCCTTCTATCTCTGTCTCTCTGTCTCTGAGGTCTCTGTCTCTCTCTGCTCCTGTCTCCTCATTTTTTTTTCCGGTAATTTTTCCTTTTTATGATTTTTTTAAAGGTAAAGTTTCTCTCTGGCTCTCAGCTCCATCTTTTGTTTTGTTAATGATCCCTTCTGCTCCTTTCTTCCAGGCAGGAGAGTTGAGCCATTCTCTGGGAAGAATCCACATGGATACTGGGAACTAGATATTTCAGGGCAAAGGAGAAATGAAGATTTTCTACTCATAATTCAGCCTCCAGCAAGCAAAGCTAGTGTGGTAGGGAGCCCCTCTGGCCTTCTATCTCTGTCTCTGTGTCTCTGAGGTCTCTGTCTCTCTCTGCTCCTGTCTCCTCATTTTTTTTTCCGGTAACTTTTCCTTTTTATGATTTTTTTAAAGGTAAAGTTTCTCTCTGGCTCTCAGCTCCATCTTTTGTTTTGTTAATGATCCCTTCTGCTCCTTTCTTCCAGGCAGGAGAGTTGAGCCATTCTCTGGGAAGAATCCACATGGATACTGGGAACTAGATATTTCAGGGCAAAGGAGAAATGAAGATTTTCTAGTCATAATTCAGCCTCCAGCAAGCAAAGCTAGTGTGGCAGGAGAGTTGAGCCATTCTCTGGGAAGAATCCACATGGATACTGGGAACTAGATATTTCAGGGCAAAGGAGAAATGAAGATTTTCTACTCATAATTCAGCCTCCAGCAAGCAAAGCTAGTGTGGTAGGGAGCCCCTCTGGCCTTCTATCTCTGTCTCTGTGTCTCTGAGGTCTCTGTCTCTCTCTGCTCCTGTCTCCTCATTTTTTTTCCCGGTAATTTTTCCTTTTTATGATTTTTTTAAAGGAAAAGTTTCTCTCTGGCACTCAGCTCCATCTTTTGTTTTGTTAATGATCCCTTCTGCTCCTTTCTCCCAGGCAGGAGAGTTGAGCCATTCTCTGGGAAGAATCCACATGGATACTGGTAACTAGATATTTCAGGGCAAAGGAGAAATGAAGATTTTCTACTCATAATTCAGCCTCCAGCAAGCAAAGCTAGTGTGGCAGGAGAGTTGAGCCATTCTCTGGGAAGAATCCACATGGATACTGGGAACTAGATATTTCAGGGCAAAGGAGAAATGAAGATTTTCTACTCATAATTCAGCCTCCAGCAAGCAAAGCTAGTGTGGTAGGGAGCCCCTCTGGCCTTCTATCTCTGTCTCTGTGTCTCTGAGGTCTCTGTCTCTCTCTGCTCCTGTCTCCTCAATTTTTTTTTTCGGTAATTTTTCCTTTTTATGATTTTTTTAAAGGTAAAGTTTCTCTTTGGCTCTCAGCTCCATCTTTTGTTTTGTTAATGATCCCTTCTGCTCCTTTCTCCCAGGCAGGGGAGTTGAGCCATTCTCTGGGAAGAATCCACATGGATACTGGGAACTAGATATTTCAGGGCAAAGGAGAAATGAAGATTTTCTACTCATAATTCAGCCTCCAGCAAGCAAAGCTAGTGTGGTAGGGAGCCCCTCTGGCCTTCTATCTCTGTCTCTGTGTCTCTGAGGTCTCTGTCTCTCTCTGCTCCTGTCTCCTCATTTTTTTTTTCCCGGTAATTTTTCCTTTTTATGATTTTTTTAAACGTAAAGTTTCTCTCTGGCTCTCAGCTCCATCTTTTGTTTTGTTAATGATCCCTTCTGCTCCTTTCTCCCAGGCAGGAGAGTTGAGCCATTCTCTGGGAAGAATCCACATGGATACTGGGAACTAGATATTTCAGGGCAAAGGAGAAATGAAGATTTTCTACTCATAATTCAGCCTCCAGCAAGCAAAGCTAGTGTGGTAGGGAGCCCCTCTGGCCTTCTATCTCTGTCTCTGTGTCTCTGAGGTCTCTGTCTCTCTCTGCTCCTGTCTCCTCATTTTTTTTTCCCGGTAATTTTTCCTTTTTATGATTTTTTTAAAGGTAAAGTTTCTCTCTGGCTCTCAGCTCCATCTTTTGTTTTGTTAATGATCCCTTCTGCTCCTTTCTCCCAGGCAGGAGAGTTGAGCCATTCTCTGGGAAGAATCCACATGGATACTGGGAACTAGATATTTCAGGGCAAAGGAGAAATGAAGATTTTCTACTCATAATTCAGCCTCCAGCAAGCAAAGCTAGTGTGGCAGGAGAGTTGAGCCATTCTCTGGGAAGAATCCACATGGATACTGGGAACTAGATATTTCAGGGCAAAGGAGAAATGAAGATTTTCTACTCATAATTCAGCCTCCAGCAAGCAAAGCTAGTGTGGTAGGGAGCCCCTCTGGCCTTCTATCTCTGTCTCTGTGTCTCTGAGGTCTCTGTCTCTCTCTGCTCCTGTTTCCTCATTTTTTTTTCCGGTAATTTTTCCTTTTTATGATTTTTTTAAAGGTTAAATTTCTCTCTGGCTCTCAGCTCCATCTTTTGTTTTGTTAATGATCCCTTCTGCTCCTTTCTCCCAGGCAGGAGAGTTGAGCCATTCTCTGGGAAGAATCCACATGGATACTGGGACCTAGATATTTCAGGGCAAAGGAGAAATGAAGATTTTCTACTCATAATTCAGCCTCCAGCAAGCAAAGCTAGTGTGGTAGGGAGCCCCTCTGGCCTTCTATCTCTGTCTCTGTGTCTCTGAGGTCTCTGTCTCTCTCTGCTCCTGTCTCCTCATTTTTTTTTCCCGGTAATTTTTCCTTTTTATGATTTTTTTAAAGGTAAAGTTTCTCTCTGGCTCTCAGCTCCATCTTTTGTTTTGTTAATGATCCCTTCTGCTCCTTTCTCCCAGGCAGGAGAGTTGAGCCATTCTCTGGGAAGAATCCACATGGATACTGGGAACTAGATATTTCAGGGCAAAGGAGAAATGAAGATTTTCTACTCATAATTCAGCCTCCAGAAAGCAAAGCTAGTGTGGCAGGAGAGTTGAGCCATTCTCTGGGAAGAATCCACATGGATACTGGGAACTAGATATTTCAGGGCAAAGGAGAAATGAAGATTTTCTACTCATAATTCAGCCTCCAGCAAGCAAAGCTAGTGTGGTAGGGAGCCCCTCTGGCCTTCTATCTCTGTCTCTGTGTCTCTGAGGTCTCTGTCTCTCTCTGCTCCTGTCTCCTCATTTTTTTTCCCGGTAATTTTTCCTTTTTATGATTTTTTTAAAGGAAAAGTTTCTCTCTGGCACTCAGCTCCATCTTTTGTTTTGTTAATGATCCCTTCTGCTCCTTTCTCCCAGGCAGGAGAGTTGAGCCATTCTCTGGGAAGAATCCACATGGATACTGGTAACTAGATATTTCAGGGCAAAGGAGAAATGAAGATTTTCTACTCATAATTCAGCCTCCAGCAAGCAAAGCTAGTGTGGCAGGAGAGTTGAGCCATTCTCTGGGAAGAATCCACATGGATACTGGGAACTAGATATTTCAGGGCAAAGGAGAAATGAAGATTTTCTACTCATAATTCAGCCTCCAGCAAGCAAAGCTAGTGTGGTAGGGAGCCCCTCTGGCCTTCTATCTCTGTCTCTGTGTCTCTGAGGTCTCTGTCTCTCTCTGCTCCTGTCTCCTCAATTTTTTTTTTCAGTAATTTTTCCTTTTTATGATTTTTTTAAAGGTAAAGTTTCTCTCTGGCTCTCAGCTCCATCTTTTGTTTTGTTAATGATCCCTTCTGCTCCTTTCTCCCAGGCAGGGGAGTTGAGCCATTCTCTGGGAAGAATCCACATGGATACTGGGAACTAGATATTTCAGGGCAAAGGAGAAATGAAGATTTTCTACTCATAATTCAGCCTCCAGCAAGCAAAGCTAGTGTGGTAGGGAGCCCCTCTGGCCTTCTATCTCTGTCTCTGTGTCTCTGAGGTCTCTGTCTCTCTCTGCTCCTGTCTCCTCATTTTTTTTTTCCCGGTAATTTTTCCTTTTTATGATTTTTTTAAACGTAAAGTTTCTCTCTGGCTCTCAGCTCCATCTTTTGTTTTGTTAATGATCCCTTCTGCTCCTTTCTCCCAGGCAGGAGAGTTGAGCCATTCTCTGGGAAGAATCCACATGGATACTGGGAACTAGATATTTCAGGGCAAAGGAGAAATGAAGATTTTCTACTCATAATTCAGCCTCCAGCAAGCAAAGCTAGTGTGGTAGGGAGCCCCTCTGGCCTTCTATCTCTGTCTCTGTGTCTCTGAGGTCTCTGTCTCTCTCTGCTCCTGTCTCCTCATTTTTTTTTCCCGGTAATTTTTCCTTTTTATGATTTTTTTAAAGGTAAAGTTTCTCTCTGGCTCTCAGCTCCATCTTTTGTTTTGTTAATGATCCCTTCTGCTCCTTTCTCCCAGGCAGGAGAGTTGAGCCATTCTCTGGGAAGAATCCACATGGATACTGGGAACTAGATATTTCAGGGCAAAGGAGAAATGAAGATTTTCTACTCATAATTCAGCCTCCAGCAAGCAAAGCTAGTGTGGCAGGAGAGTTGAGCCATTCTCTGGGAAGAATCCACATGGATACTGGGAACTAGATATTTCAGGGCAAAGGAGAAATGAAGATTTTCTACTCATAATTCAGCCTCCAGCAAGCAAAGCTAGTGTGGTAGTGAGCCCCTCTGGCCTTCTATCTCTGTCTCTGTGTCTCTGAGGTCTCTGTCTCTCTCTGCTCCTGTCTCCTCATTTTTTTTTTCCCGGTAATTTTTCCTTTTTATGATTTTTTTAAAGGTAAAGTTTCTCTCTGGCTCTCAGCTCCATCTTTTGTTTTGTTAATGATCCCTTCTGCTCCTTTCTCCCAGGCAGGAGAGTTGAGCCATTCTCTGGGAAGAATCCACATGGATACTGGGAACTAGATATTTCAGGGCAAAGGAGAAATGAAGATTTTCTACTCATAATTCAGCCTCCAGCAAGCAAAGCTAGTGTGGCAGGAGAGTTGAGCCATTCTCTGGGAAGAATCCACATGGATACTGGGAACTAGATATTTCAGGGCAAAGGAGAAATGAAGATTTTCTACTCATAATTCAGCCTCCAGCAAGCAAAGCTAGTGTGGTAGGGAGCCCCTCTGGCCTTCTATCTCTGTCTCTGTGTCTCTGAGGTCTCTGTCTCTCTCTGCTCCTGTTTCCTCATTTTTTTTTCCGGTAATTTTTCCTTTTTATGATTTTTTTAAAGGTAAACTTTCTCTCTGGCTCTCAGCTCCATCTTTTGTTTTGTTAATGATCCCTTCTGCTCCTTTCTCCCAGGCAGGAGAGTTGAGCCATTCTCTGGGAAGTATCCACATGGATACTGGGACCTAGATATTTCAGGGCAAAGGAGAAATGAAGATTTTCTACTCATAATTCAGCCTCCAGCAAGCAAAGCTAGTGTGGTAGGGAGCCCCTCTGGCCTTCTATCTCTGTCTCTGTGTCTCTGAGGTCTCTGTCTCTCTCTGCTCCTGTCTCCTCATTTTTTTTTTCCCGGTAATTTTTCCTTTTTATGATTTTTTTAAAGGTAAAGTTTCTCTCTGGCTCTCAGCTCCATCTTTTGTTTTGTTAATGATCCCTTCTGCTCCTTTCTCCCAGGCAGGAGAGTTGAGCCATTCTCTGGGAAGAATCCACATGGATACTGGGAACTAGATATTTCAGGGCAAAGGAGAAATGAAGATTTTCTACTCATAATTCAGCCTCCAGCAAGCAAAGCTAGTGTGGCAGGAGAGTTGAGCCATTCTCTGGGAAGAATCCACATGGATACTGGGAACTAGATATTTCAGGGCAAAGGAGAAATGAAGATTTTCTACTCATAATTCAGCCTCCAGCAAGCAAAGCTAGTGTGGTAGGGAGCCCCTCTGGCCTTCTATCTCTGTCTCTGTGTCTCTGAGGTCTCTGTCTCTCTCTGCTCCTGTCTCCTCATTTTTTTTCCCGGTAATTTTTCCTTTTTATGATTTTTTTAAAGGAAAAGTTTCTCTCTGGCACTCAGCTCCATCTTTTGTTTTGTTAATGATCCCTTCTGCTCCTTTCTCCCAGGCAGGAGAGTTGAGCCATTCTCTGGGAAGAATCCACATGGATACTGGGAACTAGATATTTCAGGGCAAAGGAGAAATGAAGATTTTCTACTCATAATTCAGCCTCCAGCAAGCAAAGCTAGTGTGGCAGGAGAGTTGAGCCATTCTCTGGGAAGAATCCACATGGATACTGGGAACTAGATATTTCAGGGCAAAGGAGAAATGATGATTTTCTACTCATAATTCAGCCTCCAGCAAGCAAAGCTAGTGTGGTAGGGAGCCCCTCTGGCCTTCTATCTCTGTCTCTGTGTCTCTGAGGTCTCTGTCTCTCTCTGCTCCTGTCTCCTCAATTTTTTTTTTCGGTAATTTTTCCTTTTTATGATTTTTTTAAAGGTAAAGTTTCTCTCTGGCTCTCAGCTCCATCTTTTGTTTTGTTAATGATCCCTTCTGCTCCTTTCTCCCAGGCAGGGGAGTTGAGCCATTCTCTGGGAAGAATCCACATGGATACTGGGAACTAGATATTTCAGGGCAAAGGAGAAATGAAGATTTTCTACTCATAATTCAGCCTCCAGCAAGCAAAGCTAGTGTGGTAGGGAGCCCCTCTGGCCTTCTATCTCTGTCTCTGTGTCTCTGAGGTCTCTGTCTCTCTCTGCTCCTGTCTCCTCATTTTTTTTTTCCCGGTAATTTTTCCTTTTTATGATTTTTTTAAACGTAAAGTTTCTCTCTGGCTCTCAGCTCCATCTTTTGTTTTGTTAATGATCCCTTCTGCTCCTTTCTCCCAGGCAGGAGAGTTGAGCCATTCTCTGGGAAGAATCCACATGGATACTGGGAACTAGATATTTCAGGGCAAAGGAGAAATGAAGATTTTCTACTCATAATTCAGCCTCCAGCAAGCAAAGCTAGTGTGGTAGGGAGCCCCTCTGGCCTTCTATCTCTGTCTCTGTGTCTCTGAGGTCTCTGTCTCTCTCTGCTCCTGTCTCCTCAATTTTTTTTTTTCGGTAATTTTTCCTTTTTATGATTTTTTTAAAGGTAAAGTTTCTCTCTGGCTCTCAGCTCCATCTTTTGTTTTGTTAATGATCCCTTCTGCTCCTTTCTCCCAGGCAGGGGAGTTGAGCCATTCTCTGGGAAGAATCCACATGGATACTGGGAACTAGATATTTCAGGGCAAAGGAGAAATGAAGATTTTCTACTCATAATTCAGCCTCCAGCAAGCAAAGCTAGTGTGGTAGGGAGCCCCTCTGGCCTTCTATCTCTGTCTCTGTGTCTCTGAGGTCTCTGTCTCTCTCTGCTCCTGTCTCCTCATTTTTTTTTTCCCGGTAATTTTTCCTTTTTACGATTTTTTTAAAGGTAAAGTTTCTCTCTGGCTCTCAGCTCCATCTTTTGTTTTGTTAATGATCCCTTCTGCTCCTTTCTCCCAGGCAGGAGAGTTGAGCCATTCTCTGGGAAGAATCCACATGGATACTGGGAACTAGATATTTCAGGGCAAAGGAGAAATGAAGATTTTCTACTCATAATTCAGCCTCCAGCAAGCAAAGCTAGTGTGGTAGGGAGCCCCTCTGGCCTTCTATCTCTGTCTCTGTGTCTCTGAGGTCTCTGTCTCTCTCTGCTCCTGTCTCCTCATTTTTTTTTCCCGATAATTTTTCCTTTTTATGATTTTTTTAAAGGTAAAGTTTCTCTCTGGCTCTCAGCTCCATCTTTTGTTTTGTTAATGATCCCTTCTGCTCCTTTCTCCCAGGCAGGAGAGTTGAGCCATTCTCTGGGAAGAATCCACATGGATACTGGGAACTAGATATTTCAGGGCAAAGGAGAAATGAAGATTTTCTACTCATAATTCAGCCTCCAGCAAGCAAAGCTAGTGTGGCAGGAGAGTTGAGCCATTCTCTGGGAAGAATCCACATGGATACTGGGAACTAGATATTTCAGGGCAAAGGAGAAATGAAGATTTTCTACTCATAATTCAGCCTCCAGCAAGCAAAGCTAGTGTGGTAGGGAGCCCCTCTGGCCTTCTATCTCTGTCTCTGTGTCTCTGAGGTCTCTGTCTCTCTCTGCTCCTGTCTCCTCATTTTTTTTTCCGGTAATTTTTCCTTTTTATGATTTTTTTAAAGGTAAAGTTTCTCTCTGGCTCTTAGCTCCATCTTTTGTTTTGTTAATGATCCCTTCTGCTCCTTTCTCCCAGGCAGGAGAGTTGAGCCATTCTCTGGGAAGAATCCACATGGATACTGGGAACTAGATATTTCAGGGCAAAGGAGAAATGAAGATTTTCAAGTCATAATTCAGCCTCCAGCAAGCAAAGCTAGTGTGGCAGGAGAGTTGAGCCATTCTCTGGGAAGAATCCACATGGATACTGGGAACTAGATATTTCAGGGCAAAGGAGAAATGAAGATTTTCTACTCATAATTCAGCCTCCAGCAAGCAAAGCTAGTGTGGTAGGGAGCCCC
This sequence comes from Tupaia tana, assembly GCA_026018925.1. Classification (NCBI taxonomy): domain Eukaryota; kingdom Metazoa; phylum Chordata; class Mammalia; order Scandentia; family Tupaiidae; genus Tupaia; species Tupaia tana. The sequence goes on from JAKSZU010000774.1 coordinate 40,166, forward strand.
TCTGGCCTTCTATCTCTGTCTCTGTGTCTCTGAGGTCTCTGTCTCTCTCTGCTCCTGTCTCCTCATTTTTTTTTTCCCGGTAATTTTTCCTTTTTATGATTTTTTTAAAGGTAAAGTTTCTCTCTGGCTCTCAGCTCCATCTTTTGTTTTGTTAATGATCCCTTCTGCTCCTTTCTCCCAGGCAGGAGAGTTGAGCCATTCTCTGGGAAGAATCCACATGGATACTGGGAACTAGATATTTCAGGGCAAAGGAGAAATGAAGATTTTCTACGCATAATTCAGCCTCCAGCAAGCAAAGCTAGTGTGGCAGGAGAGTTGAGCCATTCTCTGGGAAGAATCCACATGGATACTGGGAACTAGATATTTCAGGGCAAAGGAGAAATGAAGATTTTCTACTCATAATTCAGCCTCCAGCAAGCAAAGCTAGTGTGGTAGGGAGCCCCTCTGGCCTTCTATCTCTGTCTCTCTGTCTCTGAGGTCTCTGTCTCTCTCTGCTCCTGTCTCCTCATTTTTTTTTCCGGTAATTTTTCCTTTTTATGATTTTTTTAAAGGTAAAGTTTCTCTCTGGCTCTCAGCTCCATCTTTTGTTTTGTTAATGATCCCTTCTGCTCCTTTCTTCCAGGCAGGAGAGTTGAGCCATTCTCTGGGAAGAATCCACATGGATACTGGGAACTAGATATTTCAGGGCAAAGGAGAAATGAAGATTTTCTACTCATAATTCAGCCTCCAGCAAGCAAAGCTAGTGTGGTAGGGAGCCCCTCTGGCCTTCTATCTCTGTCTCTGTGTCTCTGAGGTCTCTGTCTCTCTCTGCTCCTGTCTCCTCATTTTTTTTTCCGGTAACTTTTCCTTTTTATGATTTTTTTAAAGGTAAAGTTTCTCTCTGGCTCTCAGCTCCATCTTTTGTTTTGTTAATGATCCCTTCTGCTCCTTTCTTCCAGGCAGGAGAGTTGAGCCATTCTCTGGGAAGAATCCACATGGATACTGGGAACTAGATATTTCAGGGCAAAGGAGAAATGAAGATTTTCTAGTCATAATTCAGCCTCCAGCAAGCAAAGCTAGTGTGGCAGGAGAGTTGAGCCATTCTCTGGGAAGAATCCACATGGATACTGGGAACTAGATATTTCAGGGCAAAGGAGAAATGAAGATTTTCTACTCATAATTCAGCCTCCAGCAAGCAAAGCTAGTGTGGTAGGGAGCCCCTCTGGCCTTCTATCTCTGTCTCTGTGTCTCTGAGGTCTCTGTCTCTCTCTGCTCCTGTCTCCTCATTTTTTTTTCCCGGTAATTTTTCCTTTTTATGATTTTTTTAAAGGAAAAGTTTCTCTCTGGCACTCAGCTCCATCTTTTGTTTTGTTAATGATCCCTTCTGCTCCTTTCTCCCAGGCAGGAGAGTTGAGCCATTCTCTGGGAAGAATCCACATGGATACTGGTAACTAGATATTTCAGGGCAAAGGAGAAATGAAGATTTTCTACTCATAATTCAGCCTCCAGCAAGCAAAGCTAGTGTGGCAGGAGAGTTGAGCCATTCTCTGGGAAGAATCCACATGGATACTGGGAACTAGATATTTCAGGGCAAAGGAGAAATGAAGATTTTCTACTCATAATTCAGCCTCCAGCAAGCAAAGCTAGTGTGGTAGGGAGCCCCTCTGGCCTTCTATCTCTGTCTCTGTGTCTCTGAGGTCTCTGTCTCTCTCTGCTCCTGTCTCCTCAATTTTTTTTTTCGGTAATTTTTCCTTTTTATGATTTTTTTAAAGGTAAAGTTTCTCTTTGGCTCTCAGCT